>VZTJ01001980.1:482313-881583 GCA_013397795.1 Orthonyx spaldingii | reverse complement strand
CCCCGCCGCCCCCCACACCCCCCCCCGCCCCGGCACGCCACCCGCTCCGGGCCACCTCCACTACCTTGACGAAGTAGAACGCCGGTCCGGGCTTGAGGGTGACGTTCTCGTTGTTCTGCTGGTACTCCACGTACTTCTCCAGCCCCTGCTCTTCGTAGATCCGCCGCTCCTCCACCAGGTCGAAGAGAGCTCGGGAGGACACGGCCACCGTGATGGCGTTCTGGGGCTTGGGCTGCGGAGCGAGCGCAGGGTAGCGCCANCCCCCCGGCCCCCCGAGCTCCGGACCCCGGCCCGCCCGCACTCACCGGCCGGGCTCTCTTGGTAACCAGGGTCTCGTAGAACGCCTTGGCCGCCGCCCAGTCCTGCTCGGCCTCCTGCTGCCGGTCCTCCTCCGCCTGGCTGGGCTGCGGCTCCTCGGAGCCGGAGCCGCTCATGGTTCCTGGCGCAGCCGGGGCCGTAGCGGGTGACCGGGAAGCGGGGGCAGCGGCCGCCTCCCTGCCCCGCCCCGGCCGGGCGGGGGAAGGCACCGGCGCTGCCTCTCCCTGGCGCTGTGCACGACCGGAGATGCGGCCCGGAGAGGTCCGGCCCTCCCCCGGCGCGGAGCGGAACGGGCTCCGACACCGGTCCCGGCCGCGACACCGTCCCCATGGGACAGCAGGGCCGCGACCCCCTGCCCCTCACAGGCCGCGGCTCAGCCCGCCCGCAGTGTCTCCCCTCGTGGGGGGTTCGTAGGGTGCGCGGAAGCCGCGGCCCTTCCCCACCGCCCTCACGGCACCTGCGGCAGCCCCTTTAGCACACGCTGGCCCAGCGGGTGCCCTCGGCAGTGCTCGGGGGAGCGGTGCCCGCAGCTGCTCGATGTCAGGCAGCAGCCGTCAGCACTCAGTGTAACTACAACATTAAGAGATTTATTATTTAACTGCTGTGGCTTAATTGATTTAATGTTAACTGTAACAAATTCCCAGGAGATTTCTATATGTTTTAGCAATCAAAATGGGCTCGATCTCTATGACCTGGGGTCCGTTGTATCATGCAGCAACATGGAAAATACCTTCCAGAAACAGCAATTTAGGCAGTGATGTGGAGGATGTGTGCACACCCACAAAAACTGTTATTCTGGCATGAGGCTGGGGTGGTCCTAAAATCCAGAGTCCCACACAGAGCTATGGGCAGCATCTAATACTCATCTTCTACAACTCCCTGAAATGGTGCCGTCTGCCTCTGCAGATCACCATCTGAACCACAGCAAAGGTTTCCCCACTGATAAGCTGCAGGAGAGAGTGGAAAGTGAAGAAGCAATCGGATTTTCTCCTAAGCTTGTACAGGATATGGCACAGCAGACCCACAGTGATATCTGTGTCATAGCACATATGATCACCATCCAAAGGACCTTTAACATTTTGAATGAAGACTCTAAATATTGATTCCAACCCTGATCACTGCATTATCAGCATACATTTGTCAGATCCTTCTGCCTCCATCCAGTCTCTAGAAAGGAACAGGATTGTTTTACTTTGCTCCCTTTTTTTTTTTTTTAATGTGGCTTCCCAGTGAAAGGAGTCTTGTGTGGTTATACCATCTGTCTTTCCCTAGTGATGTTCAATTGCAAACAAATTTGACAGAAGGATAAAGATCTCAAAGAGATTTAAATTGTTAAAAGGTTTAATGAGCATCAACAGCAACATGCAATTTGTTCCCCTCCTGGGGAAAGCACTTTATCTGCTTGTTCCTCTGCTGTGTAGTAACAAAAAAATACTGCCTGGCTGGTCTGCCACCTCCAAATCTGCCACATTACCTGATACCCAGTTAACAAAGGAGGGATCTGAAAGCACGGAAGTGATGGAAATGAGGAGGTTAGAGGAAATGGGAAATGGGAGTTGACCATACTGGGGGAGGGGAGCTGGAAATAGAAGGTAGAAGGCAAGGTACTGAGAGCAGTGCATTGGGAAAACAAATGTGAAAAGACAAGTTAGGATCATTGTAGTGGCTGTTGTCATGGGAAGCCGCAAAAGGCATAACATAAATCTGAACAAAGCTGATTTTAGTAGCTCTGCTACTGATAGATGTGCTTTTTTTCCTTGAAATTTGACCCTGAATATTTCACTCTGTGTTTCCATGGCTGAGCTCAGACCTGGAGCATGTCATATGCCACTGGAAACACCTGCTCCCCTCCACGCAATGAGGTCAGGCTGAGCAGCCAGGCTGACCCTGGAAAAAGGCTTCAAGCCACGGAACAGCAGCTCCTGGTCCCAGTCAGCACCGCTGTCGCGATCAGAGACTTCAGCACCAGTCTGAGAAGGTGATCTCCAAGAAGAGACTATTCCTAGTTAAATTGTTGGGTCCACTGCCTGTGGAGAAGAGGGGAAAAGAACAGGAGGAATCAGTAACCAATTCTCTGGTGGTTACAAAACTGAACTGTCCTCTCTGTGTGAATATGGGACAATACATTTCCAGAGCCATGCCCAGGCTGACTTCTTGTCGTGCTGTGTTCCTCACCACTCTGCATCTACTCAGGAGCAAAATTAGAGCTCCTCAGGCACGTTCTTGGTTTTTATTTTTGTTCCCCTCTTTGTCCACCCAAGAAAAGAGTCATCACTCAGTGAAGATTCCTTTTAAACTATGCAAGACATCTGAAAACTTAAAAGATGGTAATTTGGTACCAGGCCCAAGCAGTGCTGTTGATGTGCTGCTGCTGAAAGCAGTGCTATGCTAACAGAAATATTTTCTTGCAAGACCCACATGGTATCTCTACACAGCACTCAGCTGTGTGAACATATGCACTGAGCTGCCATGTCTCTGTTCTGTGCTTGGCTGCCTGCTGCTGACATACCCTCCATTTCCTCTTTTGCTGGAGATTGTGAGCTGAGGGCCTGACATGAAAGCCTTCCAGCTTCAGCACCTTATAAATGAAATCTTGACTTCCCAAATGCAGAGTGTAGCAGCCTTATCTACATCTAAAACATGTAGTAATGCCCACAGGGTTCCAGGAAAGAGCTATGTCTTGCTTTCACTAAACCTCCTGGGGAGTCTGAGAAATAGGAATGGATCCAAAACTGAATGACTTTGTGGTTTCTGAGCTAAGCTAGAAAGGAAGGGGAAGGAAAGGAATTTTCTGCTATCATGCATTAATTTGTAGGGCATTTACATTATTAAAAAAAAAAGTGTTTCTATCTCTGTATGTACATTTTTATAGTTAGTCATGCACATTCTCTGAAGCCTGTTACAAATATTCGAATAAAAAGAAATTCCCCCTGCCTGAGCTGCTGATATTTTTCCTGTGTTAAGAACAACCACTCAGAAAGACTGATATGTTCTTGTTCAAGAAGGAGCTCAAAGTGCATTACCAAAAATAATAAAAAAAACATTTTGGGGTTGTTTTTCTTTTCTTCTTTTGATACCTACTTCTATTTGGAAAGACACGAAATATTTCAAAATAATTAAAATAATGAGAGCAAAATTAAGAAAATTTTTTTATTGGAAGGATGTTATCTCTCTTTAAATGTATAGATCCCAGTATGTATTGTGCCTGGTTACATCACAACCATATAGACTCCAGAGCCTAATTCTCCCAGAGTCATGCCAGGGTCACTTCGGAGTGCAATTGCACTGGCTTTTACTTCATATATGTGTTGTGATTTTTCATGCTGAGTGCCCAAGACCTGTAGCATAAGCATGGTATTCACAGAAGGAAGGAACCTGGGAAGGGCTTTGATCTAGGTCAACCTGCCATGGCAAAATGTGTGACAACACTGCCACATTACATCTGACCAGGCAGATAAAGATTTTGTAAGTTCCTGTTGGTAGATAGTATAAGCACCTCTAATGCAATCCTAGTATTGAGGACCTGATTCTATAAAACAGTTAACAGCTCATTTTCTACATGTGTTTCTACATTTCTACATGATTTCTACAAATCTTCAATGTGGATCTCAGACATTCCTTTGCTTGCCTGCCTGCTGTTATCAAATTTAGTCTAACACAGGCAGAAATAAAAAAGCAGTTGGTTTGTGCCAAAGATGTGCATGATGAAGCTGCATCATGCCTTGAAGGCACATCCATTTATGCTGAAGAAACCTTCATATTGCATTATAGTATTCACTTTCCTTTTTTATCTCATGACACTTCTTGGTTCTTCTTTTGGTCCCTCTTCAGCAGTATTTGTCATTTTGTCTCTCTTCTCCCACTTCTGACCCTCTGTGTTTGTGCAGGGAAACAAGAATGCAAAAACCTGTGGCTGATTGCAATCTATGGCAACTGCCTTGTGTCTTTTCTTGGCATTGCTTTTCTGGGGTCTTTAATAGTATTTTCAACAGCCGCATAAATTACCTAATGACATAGATCTTTTGTTCTTCTAAGATGATCTATTCCACCTCCACCATTCTGAGCATGACTCATTCCCATAGTCACGAGACAGGTGACAAGGAAAGGTAAATCCAGCACAGTAAGGTTTGCTGAGCCATGATCTCTTTTCCCTAAGAAATCCAGTTTAATCATTGCAATAGAAGTTTCACTTCCTCTATTACTGAAGTTTCCTGTACTTTAATCTTCTCAGAAGGAAATCAGCAGCCAAGTTTTGTCTTTAGCTTTTGGGAGATTTCTTCTGTCTAGAGGACTTCATATAATTTTTCCTAGGATAATACTACTGTAACAAAACTTTTAGAATGGAACTGTCTTCCTAACTCTTCTGAACAACAAATTTTTACCTATTTTTACCCCAAGAAAGGCCCATCACATAATTGCAACGTTTAAAAACAAATCAAGAATTCTGAAATTCAGATAAAATATTATTTTTACCTAGATGTTAACTAAAAAAATAGAAAAAATGTCTTGTCTCCCATCCTGAATATGTCTGCCCCATCTAGTAGTTTGCCACAGAGAGAACTGAGAAGCATTCAGTGAACAAGCAATCCTGTCCATCTTGTCAAGAATGTGGAATATGACAACCAGGACAAGGATACAGTCTTGTTGAAAATCTGTGGTCAGAAAAGGTTCTGCAAAGACACTTATGCTATCAAAAATAATAATATTGGGGTTTTCTCTGAGTTAGAAACTAATCAGTAATAAAGTCATAATATTTGTATTAATAAAAATGACAAATGACAATGACCATATCAATAACAATAGGTTCAGCTGCTCAGAATTTGACTTTGTAGCACTGGAATCACTCTGTAGGCACTTAGAGAACACAAAGCAAAAAAAAAAAAAAAAAGAACTGGAGAAAGATCTGTCCTTGTTCCAAGCTTAAACAGAAGAATACTTGCATTACAAAACAACCACACATAAGATGGAAGGTAGATAAATTGTACATGCAAACCCTTCGGGGTTTCTAGATCCTACTTAATAAAAAGTACAATATAATGAAAAATTTTACATTCAGTTCTCTATAGTAGAGACAGTTGGTTGAGCATTTTTCATTATGCACTAATTATCTCTTTAATAATGGAAATTAATGGAAGCTCTAGTCACGCAAACAGCTCCACGTAGGGAGATGTCTGTGCAAGACTGAGACCTAAATGTTGAAATCCTACTGATTCATTTTACCATAACAAAAGACACTAAACTATTCTAAGATCCACTCGGGTAATTACATGTTCTATTCTGTACTAAATACCCATGGTTTAGTTGTGCTATCTTCCACAAGAGTTCACATTAAGTATAAAATTAGGTTAAAATCTTTAATGAGAACATCATATTGAAAAAGATTCTTAGATTTTTTTTGTGTGTGGTTGTGCAAAATTACCATAAAGATATTACTTAATCTCTGTGGCACTGTACTAGTTATAGTTTAAAAAAAGGGGAGAACAAACAAGCCTATTAGATGTGTTTCTCCTCCTCCCTCTCCAGGGTGTACAGAGAAAGCCATTGAAGCAAACTGTGGTTTCCCACCCGCTTCCCGAATGGAGGAAAGTGTCAGAGAATGTGTGCAGCAGAGTGACACTGATGGGGGCTGCTGTGCTCCCCTGATGGGACAGCAGAGCAATCCCATGGGTTCTGGGCAGCTGGAGCAATGGCAGAGCAGAGCCAGCAGAGCAAAACCACCCACTGACTGCTACAGCACTGACTGCCATTCACACATTGGGAAAGACAGATCCACCGTATTCCAATCACAGACCTTCTGCTTTCCTCTTTACATACACACCAAGTCTCATTTGAGCCTTACCCCATAGTGTAATTCACCTAGAGAGCAAACTGGGCAACAGAATTTTTTTTTTTACATAGCCAGCCATCCTGCTGCTGTCCTTGAGAATAAAGCTTTTTGTTTGTCTCCTTACAAGTATGTGAAAAAAAAAAAAATACTCTTTCTATATCCTCCTAGGCAATGAAGAATAGGAATATAGTCAGAAGATGCACAAATTGCTCCAAGCAAGGGGTGTGGGTCGATGTGATTATACCTGCGAATAAAGGAGACAAGGTTTAATTGCAGCAAGAGTGCTTTTGACTGCACAGAGTTACCACCCAGGTCCAAAAAGAGGATTGTAAGTGATTACTGCAGCACTCCTAATGGGGAAAGAGGAGTGTAAATAGAAGAAGAGATTTAGGACTTCTCTAAGCTATGGCTTCAAACCTGTCAGCAACCTGCACACAACATCTCTGTTACTTGAGTTATGATGTGATTCTCTTTTGCAGGGAATGTATATCTCATTTCTGGTTCAGGTTCCCTTCCTCCTTTTGGCAAGTTAAGCTTTTGGGAGAAAACAGGTAAGGACTAAAAGCAATGATAATGTGTTATTGTTTGTGTTGTGCTAGTTTCCAAGGGCCCCAGAAAGCATTGGGGAGCTGTTGTGTTTGCTGCTGTAGGAACACACAGGAAGGTGCTCTGCATATGACACTCCTCCTCCCTTCTCGAATCCTCTCAGTATTAGGAAGATTATTTTTACAGACCTCTCCGAGCTTAAGCATTGAGTGTGAGGCTCCCACAGTTGCCCTTCTCCACATGCTTTCCCACAGCTGTGCTGCTGTGCCGTGCATTTACAGTGCAGTGTTTCAGTCCCTCTCCTGCACTTGGCCCCCACAGAGCCAAGAAAACTGGGCTGACCTAGTTGGTGTGATCACTAGCGGGAATTGCCTGGTGCAGAGGGTCATGAGCTGAGGTTATGGGACTCAGCTGCAGCTCAAGGTGAGACCCACACGCAAAATCTTCTCGTTCTATGGTTTTTCCTTTTGTTGTGCGACATAAACATTCCTCAGACACGTTCATCAGTTCTTGCTGTGCTTGCATCAGGGTAGAGAACACTCCAGCAGTTTGTTTTTAGTTCCCTTGAAAGTGACTTTCAAGTTGTATTATTTACATTAAAGTAGTATTTACGTTTTCTCAGTTTTCAAAATTTTTCTTGAGAGTGTGGAAAGATAACTATATGAACAACAGTGACAAGAACAACACCAGTAATAACATAAAAGCAATGTTTCCAGTTGGAGGCTTCTACAATTTATAGTTCCATGAGTATCTACATCACAAAATAATTTTAAATGGTTCTATATATAAAATCACAGAACAAAAAGAAACTCAATGAGATTTCAGTAGGTCATGGATCATATAAATGGATTATCAACTTCAGCTCCTGACTTTGAACAAGACACATTAACTGTTCTGCTTTCATCCTATTTTCCTTCCTGTACAGAAATTTCCATGTTGGATGTATTAATTATGGTTTTTCTCTGTACAAAAAAAAAAGCATGTGTAGAAGACAAAGACGGTTCATGACACTGTAGGCTTAACTTGCACCCTCTTCTCTTTCACACAGAGAGCCTCAGGTGATTGTACTGCTGAGGTCAATGCCTTTGGCAAATGTATGTGTGTGTGTAATGCTGGCACAGTATGGAGGAATGAATCCAGACCTCTGAATCGACACTTTTCAACAAGATTAATGTGCAGTCTCCCCAAATGTACTGCAGGCCTTTGCCTGGCAAGCCCTGTGGAGGGTTCCAAAGCTGGAAGCTACAGACTTACCAAAAGATGGAGAGCCTGTGAGAACTACAGTCAAAGATCTCTACCCAAGGGTCTTCAAAATAGTTATGCTGGGTATTGGTGTGTCAATGCAGCAGCAGTAAAGAGCACAGGGCAACTGGAAATGTTTGTACAGGCTGGGCTGGCCCAGTGCTGCTGTGCCTGTTCCTGGCAGTGTCAGATCGTTCATGGGCTGCAGCAACCAACTTTGGCAGCCTCCTGCTGCGTAAGCACACCACAACAAGTAGCTTCTGTTCATCTGAAATGCAGATTCTGCCATTTTGCTGGGCTTGTATATATATTATTGTGTGAAATTTGGTGGTCTGTGGCATGAGGGAGGTTCTACAAGTTGATAGGAAGGGTTGTTGCTGTGTTTAAACTCAGTGAATCACTGGCAGATCGGATTGAGTGTAGTGTTTGGAGAGATCCTGACAGGTCTCAATGGCCTGTTCAGATTTATCACTTCCCTGGTGACAGTTTTGGCCACTGTCAGCTTTTGGTTTTAATTAAAGTGCATTGAATGTATTTGTGACCTGCAGCCATATCCTTTTATACTACTCTGTCTGCTCGCAGAGACTCAGAGGATTGTTGTAAATCAGGATTTGCATGATGCTGGGGTGCAACTGTTGAGTCAGAAGGCTGAGCTGATCCTGAATTCACCCTCTAATAACATTATTGCAATACCCACTGCTAGTAAATTAATGCAATTTTTCTTTCTTTCTAGTTTTGACTCAAAGCTTTGAATACTACTCAATATCTTCAATTTATTTTCAGCTGACTTGATTACTAGTTGTTTGATAAAAAACCTATCCATAGCTCTCTCTGTAGATATGGCTTCTCTAATATCCTTCCCATTTATACTAATCAAGTAAAAATAACATGACTTCTTATCCAGGCAGGAGGTGTGTGATGAAATATGTTGTTTAGCAAATCCAGAAGTAAGTAGTGCTTATCACTGCTGGTACCATTTGTTCTCCAGTCTGTATCCATTCATTCCTACCAAAGAGACGCAGTTCCTGTTGATACTTGTATCTCTAATAATATCACAGATATTTGTACATGGTATTTCTCACTGTCTTCTTTAATTGCTTTTATAATATTTGTCCTTATGCATGACCTTCTTCAACATCTAAATAAGTTCTATGGTCAAAATCCTGTCTTTCCTGCCAGTAGTGAGCTATTCGCATCAGGAGAATTTCACTCTTCCCGAAACTGGCTTCTCTGTCCTAGAAGAATCTCAAATGAGCCACAGCATACCTCCAGTGACAAGGGTTGCATACAGCCCACACAGAAGTAAAATCTTTAACACTTAATAGACCATTACAGAAATGGAAAATGGCATGGGGGTAGCTGAGTTTGTTTTGTTGGCTGCAAATTCTTTTGAAAGGGAAAAGTTGCACTATGTCTGAGCAATAGTTTTTGGGTTTTTTTTCTAGTCCTGTAAGACTTGTTTGAGTTAGAAACCCTTTGTAAAATCCCATAGATCTCCAGTTCATCTGAATTTCATAAAATTATTCATCCTTGTCAGTCATGAATGTCAAAAAAGTACCACTGAGAGCAGGGAAAAAAATTAAATTCTGTAGTTCTAGTTTACCTCACTATAACAGCACCTGAATAGTTCAGAAATATTGGCCAAAAGGCTCTTGATACCTTACAATAGATTTTGTTTATCTTTTGGTTTTGTTGTTTTGTTGTGGGTGGTTTTTGTTGTTTTAGTTTGGGTGGAGTTTCTTTTCTTTGTTTTTTGTTTGGTTGGTTGGTTTTTGTTTTGATTTTGGTTTGGGTTTTTTTTTCTGTGAATTGCAGCATGTTGGCAAGAGGTTTTTGGGCAGCTGGGTGAGAAAGGAATATTCGCAGTGCAGGTTAATTCTTGCTAACTCAAGTATATCTCTCCTGAGCATGTGTAAACTAATTTTCCAAAGCCTCAAAACTTGGAAAATTTAATTTTCAGAAGTATGACAAAAGTTGCTTTAAAGTATTAATGCAACCAAAATTATATATTTTTCCCTAGATACATTCTAAGAGGAGAAGAACAAATTTTGCTAAAATAATTTTTCTCAGTCCAGGTTGAAAATACTAATACTAATAATAAATAATCAACTGTTACTCAGCCTAGGTTATAGCATATAAACTATATGTATTTTACCAACAATGTATTCACTCAAAAATGGGAGAAGTCTTTGCAGCTGAATAAAAAGCTGTAAAATAACTGGTAATCTAATTCTTGTGGGGTTTTTTATTGCCACACAAATGTTTCTAAATAGCTGACCATGCACTGCATATGATTCTGATGAAATGAAAAGAAGGCAAGTAGTCAAACAAATGATAATAAAAGACATAACATAAATGGAATTTTTCAGAGGATTTGAATACCAGTTTTATAAGTCAGAATAAAGATGGGCAATAATGCAAAATATGTAAAAACAGCACCCATAACGTTTTTCATACTAACCCTCCTTATATCATGCAAAAAGATAATAATCTATAATAGATCCATGTTTCTTTAAGACACTCTGAGGCAATTTTTTGTGAGTTGGTCTCATGTCTGTTGCATCAGTAGAAAGTTCAAATTCTGTTACCATTTCAAAATACTTCCTGTTTCCATTTTTATAATTGCACTGAGAATCAACATTCTTTACAGATTCAACTATGAAAGAGAACCAAGAGAAAACAAACAAACAAAAGGAATAGATATTTCTTCTAATACATAACAGACTTTTTCCAGTTTGTCCTAAAAGTTCTTTAAAAAAAAAAAAAAAATCCAAACAAACCAAACAGACACAACCCCCACACACAAACCAGTTAAGATTCACTTGAAATGACACAACTACAGGATGATTCTTGATGTAGGGCTTCAGGGCAGCATCAAATGGTATTTTCTCCAGTAAATAAGCTACCTCATCCAGATGCAGCACATGACATACACACAAGCCATGCTACTCCTGAATACATGCACTGGGTGGTAAAGCCCAGGCCAAACAGTTTAGAGGTGCTCCATTTTCTGATGCTTCCATGTTTTGTTGCTAATGGCCACAGCGATACTCGTTTGCTCCTGTTTGCTAAAAACTGAATCGGAATAGTCTACTCAAGCTTGGGGGCAGAAGATTTCTCTGTTCAGCTGTCTGGAGACACTTTTGCCTATGCAGCCTCAGTAGTTAATGATATCAGGGTGGATATGGAACAGGAGCAATATGGAGAAATACTAATTTTTTGCTAGTAAAATCATCATTTTAGGCAAAATAGTGTCAGACTCTTTGGTATATCTCCCCCTTCCCAACATGTCCAGTAACATCTATTCAGTATTGACTCTTGGAAAAAAATAAGGAGATAACAAGGTGGCTCTACGTGACGTTTTGCTATATTTCTTCCTAATCTCCTGACAATGAAATATATAATCCGAGTTTTCCACTTCAAGAAAAACATTTTTTCTAACAGGGCTTTTTACACCTCCATAACAAAGGTGATCAGAGACCTGGCAGGGACGTGGTGTGTCCAAGTGCCAGCAGAGAAGCTCCCTCCTGATAGCACACTCAAAGCTGCTGGTCTAATGGATGGTGGTGGTGCCAGCACGTGTGTCTTCTCGGAGATAGGAATGTCGATCTCACACCACAGCAGGATTTCTTCCCTTTGCAGCCCTCAGCACTTGCTGCCAGGAGCAGCAGTGGTGGCGTTGATTCCAGCTGCTGCTGCCCAGCTGAATGCCAAGACACATAAACTGTGGGATGTTCTTAGCAACTCCTCCATGAGGCAGTAAGATAACATGAGAAACACAAGGAGATATTAAAGAGCAGATGATAAACAGTTTTCAGGAAACGGCATTTCTCCAGAAAAAGAGGCTGAACTTTATCAAGGGGAAAATGTCTCCTGGAGGACTTGCCAAAGTAAATCTCTTTGATGCAAATGGTTTAAGCAAAGACTTTCACCTTAATCTACTGTGCAGTGACCTGGTGTTCTGATACAGAGAATAATTATGGGTGTTTTCAGAATTGCTGTGGTATGCAAGCCCTCCAAACCTAAAATAAGTACTTATAGTATTCCCACTTCACCACTCTGATCTTAGTCCCCTACATTTCTCTTAAATTTAATAATACCTAATGCCTTTAAACTTTGCTACTTTGAAAGAGCTTCAGTGCCTTGTGACAGATTTAAAAAAATGCAATTCCTCATTAGCAAGTTCCTTTCAGCTTTACAGTTTTATTATTTTGCCTGTGCTAAAAGGGATAACATCTAGTATAATGAATGACCCACAAAGAACTTGCCCAAAGGGTAGTACAAAATGGAGAGGAAAAGATGAGTGTGTAGCTGTTGAAATTAGTATTTTCTTGCAGATTGATCTTTCTGCCAGTTTGTCACCCTGGACATTTTCAGTTTAGTTTATTTGTATTACAGTAGAAGTGACAATGTAGTTAAATATAGCCTCTGAAAACAAGATCTATGCCTGTTTCATTTGAATTCTACTGTTCTTTCATTAAACATTTCTTCATCTTTGCAGAGCCAAATTCTTACAATAATAAATCAGAGACACCTAAAGTTCTTGCCAAGTCAAATATCTACAGTTTCTGGCAATTATGTAATTTCCAGATTTGCTACAATGGCTCTTGCTGATAAGTCAATTGTCATAAAAAGAAATGTTCCAGACCAATCTTTATTAGGGTGTCCTTCACTGATCTGTGTAAAATAATCCCCCTCCTGCCCCACTCTCTTTTAGAAAACAGAAACATAATTACAGCTTTTTCCCTTGCTTTGAATGACTCTTCATCATAACAATTTATATCTGGAAAATGTCACAAGAAAATGTGAAAAAGGTAAGTTTAAACCAAAGAAATCAGGCACTGCTGTTATTAATAGAGCAGCTCAAGAATGTTTCCCATGATGTGTTATAAGGGCTCTGTCTTATAATAAAATTTAACAGTGATGTATTTCCCTTGTTCTCAAGTTGATTTTGTATTCGAAGTCCAGACAAAAGTAATTTGTAGCAAAGATCCCTGATCCAATGTCTGTACATGGAAAAGACTCAAAGGACTCTATGCCCATTTAAAAGCTCTTTAAAATGATTAATGGTTAAATGCATTACAAATTATCAAGTATTTCACACTGACAAAACAGAGGACTTGTCATGAGTTTTGGTCAAATTTTTCTCCCTTAGTATTTAGAGTAAAATATCTCATAAACAGTAATTTTGAGCCCCCATTCAGAGTGGTGATAAGTAAGGGCAGATGAAATAAAGCCCTGCACCATTTGCCCATATTTTTTGCCTTTTTACATGAAGTTGTTTTATATTTAAATGGGAGGTTGAAATCCTCATTGCCACCTCCAGTGAAAAGCATTCCCTGAGTCCTTCATCATTTTGATGGCAAATGAGGAAGAACAAAATGAAATCCCAGGACTTAGCTGCAAGTTCCCAATTTCTTGTCATACCTGGAAGTGATTCTGGCACCAGCTCTGAAAAAGAAGGCGATTCCTTTCTGCACTTAAAATCTAATGATTTATTTTCCAGCTTGCAATAGTTTTTTCCTTGAGTGAAAAGACAAAGCTAGGATATATAGAAATGGGACCTGTCCTTACTATAAAACGTGGTCACTCTCATTCCCTGTGGTGTATTTGAAATAAAGTCCTAAAATACTATTGTGGGTTTTGCATAAGCAGAATTGTGGACTATTAACACAAACCCTGACAAAGATAAACACAAACTCCATGTCTTTCAGCGGTAGTCAAAAAAGAAAACTCTTACTATGTTTTACTTTACTTGTAACTGCCATGCTTGGCTCTGATGGTATTTTGGACTCCTCAGCACTGGTGACAGCCACACAGGAAAGCAGAGATCTGCTCACATGCAGGAAGGCTGAACACAGCAGTTTGTTCACTCCCCTGGCTGAGCTGGCATCCCCAGCAGGCGCTCTCAGGGCATCGCTGGCTTCACCTCTGAAAAGCTCCCTGCTCATCAGCAGCCAGCACGCCGAGAGCTGGCAGCACGCCTTCCAGGGATCTGCTGGCTGCCACCTCCACCTCCACTGCCACACAGGAACACCCAGAGCCCAGTCCAAAACCTGTTGACAGCTGAGGATATATCAAACTGTAATAGCTATTACACACATTTAATGACAGTGTGTTTACACAACTTTATTAGGTCATATGCTTACTTTATGCTGAGAGCTGCTACCTGTTAGCAAATGTGATAAAACTGCTGATCCTACATGTGAGATCACTGGTATGTATTTTGCAGTCGCAAGAGGTTTGAAACCCACTCAGGGAAAGCAAGAACAGAATTGTCTACCATCTCAGAAACATTGTGGGGATTGCAACATGGAGGAGACTAATTAATCAAACACAAGACATGATCAGCCTGTGTAATATCACAGAACAAAAATGTGGAGCCCTGTATGTCTGTTTATCCATTATCATATTATTTTCCCATTTCTGTTTCTTTCTACAAAACATTGGTTTTTCATCCATGCATGTTGTGCCTCAATACTGTGCATATAATTCAATAACTTTTCTGAAGTTTGGCAGGTTTCCAACTGCCCTTGTGTCATCTTTATGAAATTTGAAAACATTAGGTTTGTACATATTATCTTTTGAAGTGATGATGTGATTCATTATCCTGCACCTCTCATTACCCACAAGGGACTAAGAAATTTATATCATATGCAAATTCAACTGTTTAGTGGTTTGTCCAGGGGCAATGCTAGGGTCGAAATTAAAAATGCTGAACCTCTCTCTTCCATATCTGTAAGATATAAATAAACGAACCATCAAAAAAAAATCGCTTTGAGGTATTTATAGACTTAAAGAAATGCCTCAGCCAATAGAAAAAAGAAATATCACTATTCATTCAAACAAGCTGAAATTCATCTCAATGCTAATATTTTAGGAATTGTATGAAATAATTCCTTTCAAATCTTCCATGATACCAATGCCAACAAAATATCACTCCACCCCCAATATCACTCCACCTTTTGCTGTGTGTTGTAGATGGGAACTCAGTGAGCTTTCAAGGTAAGGTTCTCCACCGACTGGTCCCCCACCTTCTGGATAGTCAGGGATTTGTCTCTGGGGCTTAACCTCTAGGTAGCACTTGCTATATTCATGTCAGTAAGTCTTTCTCTGCTGGCTGGGTGTCCTGGAAACCTTTGCCAGCAAAGTTTCCCTTATTTTCAATCTTGCTAGGATGCTGGGCTGGACAGGCTGGTCCACACTAGTAAATAATACCAGGCTAGGGAAGGACTCAGGCACCACCCCATGACTGCCTGTGGTGTTTGCTGTCAGTGTGCTCCAGGGCACGATGCAGCTGTGCCACACAGGGCTCTTCCCAACCACACCCAGACCTGCTGCAGGGACTTAATGGGGGATTTATTGCTTCCAGCAAACTGTTTTCCATATAGACACTCTGCTTTTGGAGGCAAGAAAAGTTATCCCTGTGAACATGAGTTGTGCCCTGCCAGCAGTCCTCGGAGTCCTCAGAATGCAGGAATAGCCCCCAAACTGTTTTTTATTGTAGATATGCCATAAAATTCCACTGAAGGCTACTCTCCTCTGCTGTAGCATTGTGTTTGGAAAACAGAGAAGCACATCCAGCCGAGGGAAAGGAACCCACTGCATGATCCCTCTTCAGCTCGTCCCACATCCAAGTGCTGGAGCACAGAAGGAATTCAAACAGTCTTACCTGAGCTCACAGACAGCAAGTGGAGCAGGAAGAAAGAGGTCAAAAGGCGACTAGGAACAGGACACAAAATTAGCAGAGTGAATACAGCAAGTCTATTAACATCTAATAATTCTGCCTTTTTTTTATCGAGCAGGGAATATATATATAAGACCATTTCCATGGTATTAATGCATCTCCCATCACTATATTCAAGTATTAAAATATGGATTACAGTTAACATTAAAATTGCTCATATGGGACCCAAGAGACCCTTTGCACTTTGGTGAATTACGGGAATGCTTTCAGTGAAGTAGATTAATTGATGTGAATAGGGGAAAATCTACTCAAATTTATGGCTAACACAAGCTAGATCTGATGGATGTGTGTGTGTGTGTAAAACTATATATCTACAGTTATCCTAGCAAGTAAAAAATTGGGTTTGCAGCACAGTTATCTTTTGGGTCTGTGGAACTGATATAAAATATCTCAGCAAAAGCAGCCTTACACTTTCAGCAGAGCCAATATCTTACAGCTGTGACTGTGCTAGGAGAACTGCCATCAGTGTGGTAGTAAAAAAGAAACAGGCAGGAAATAGGTTTCACATTCTGGCCAAATGTAACAGTATGGAAAAATGTTTATGTCCTGAATCAGGACAAAGAAGTCAAAAATCTAAAAACATCACATGAGCTATAAATCCAGAAGATATGGTTTTGGTTCAAATCAGCTGTAACATTTTGTTTTGGCAATTTGGAAATACTTTGGTTGTTTTCAATATATACTTTGTAATTTAAGTGGCTTATATTTCTTCTTGAAATGTAATTTTGAGACATAGAATGGTCATTTTTAGAGACAAAGTCTTTGTTACTTCAAAAAAAAACCTTTGCAAATGCTTTTCGATCCATTTCCCAAAACCAACATTTCCCCTTGAAAAAAATATTGTATGAAGTAATCAATATGTTCTAATTTGAGAAGTAGAACAAAAGTGTTCCTGACCGACTCACTGATGTATCCATAATGACAGCAATTTTCTTTGGTAAATGAGGCTTGGAACAATTCATATAAATTAGACTCATGTATGTGGGTGTTGCAGGACTGGCAATGATAGTTTTATATGTTTTGATAGTTTTATAAACTCCATCTTCACTTGCTGGAGTGGATTGCTATTTTTTATTTTCTGACAGTATTGGGGATTCTTTCACCACACTCAGATGTCAATGAGAAGAGTTATTCCCACCACTTAATAATGATTTTGGATTAGCTTTAGGTTTGAGCTGGATGATTACAGCATCCTACATACTAAGAGAAGGTTGGGCAGATTGGAAATAGAAACTGGAATGGGAACTGTAAACATTTTTTGCAAAGTTGTATCCCCTTTTTGTGGCTTGTAATATTTAAGAAAAATACATCTGTGGAGGCATTTTGACAGAACTTTCTGAGAGATGTTCACTTTGCTCCAGAGGATGACATATTCTCTCATTAATGCACGTGTAGAACACCCACAACTCTGCACGCAAGACATTCACCACTGTTCACAGCAGAACTAATATTAGCTGAACATAATGCCATGCATTTAATAGAGGATGAATGATTAACAAATGTGATAACAAAGGCTAAATCTGGACACAGAGTTCAGTTTCCTTCATGGTCGGTAGGGAGCAGTGGGTTCTTCTGGGGGATGATTCAAAGCAGAACCTTCCCGTTGGGACTCTTTGGCTGAGCCAACACCTCAGGAATGACCGGTCCTTGCAGGATCCTTGCAGACTCAGCTTGTGCAGCACCATGGCCTCATTCCAGCACTGTGAGGGGAGTAGATGGGGGTTGTGTTTCATTCACTTGTACCTTAGGATTTCCTTCCTAAGGAAATGCAGGTCCACAGGTACAGAGGATATCACATACCATTTCAATTTATACCCTGATGGAAAAAGTTGTGGGGCAAACTGCAGAGCATGTCTTTCCTGCTGTATAGATGCACATCCTGGGATCAGGGCTGCAAGGGGCACAATGAAGTACCCTTGTGGTATTGCAGAGTAGCCTCCTGCTCTCCAGGATCTCTAACTCCCTCAGTCAGATACAGATAAGTATACGGTGAATTGCTTCTAAAGTTATGCTCTGGATTTCCTGTCCCTTCAAATGCTGAAAAGTATCAGCTGTGAATCCAGATATTGTTTCTTTATCATCTGGAATGAAATCCAAGTACCATTGAGCAAAGTTTTGCCTCTTAATTTTGACAATGCATATCCTTTAAAATATGTTATCTCCTGAAAATAAATTATGGAATTGTTTGGTGAAGTTTTTTAAAGACCAGCTCTTTACTGCTGACTATGTCAAAATAAACCTCTGGAGACTGCAAATATTTATGATCATGACCAAATCAATGCTGATCAAACTTCTTTGATTTATATGGAAGTTTTAGACCTCCCCTTTTATAACTATCTGGGAAATTCTTGTTTTCATACAGACTTTAATAGGGTTTCTAAAGTAATACTGAAGTAGTGTTATTATTCAGCTTAGTTTACCCCAACATAATTTTCTCTGTATGGTCTTTTGCTGCTGGGCTGTAACAACTAGAAGAAAATGACTTTGCAAAAACGGAGAGAGAATCTTGAGGCCATTATGCTTTCTGATTCCAACTGTTATTTTATATACCTATAGAAATTATATGTTAGCTAAACCATCTGCTAAAGTCATGCACAAGCTGTTGTTTAACAGGGTCTGCAAATGATCAGATAGAGCCTCACAACCAGGTCACTCAGTCATTACAAATGCATTTCAAATAGGATAACTTGACCAGCTGAAAGATATATAGAAGTATTTTCTGAGGAGAAAAACATAGAAACTGCTTGTCTGTTACTAGGTTTTAACCTTGAAAATATCTCTAGAAAGAGACTGCTGTCCAAACCACAAAATACAGAGCTGGATTTTAAAATCCTTGAATTTGGGGGATCTGGTATGAAGTTTTAGTTCTACTCATTGTTGAGGGGGAGCTAACTTGTGAAATTCAGAGATGCACCTGGGTTTGAGTTGGAAATTAATGCAAGAATGGGGTTATTTACTTGCAAGAATTTTGGTTGAGACTCCATTTCTAATTATTGTCACAACTGAGAAAGCGCTGATGGCTAATGCACGTCATTCAGGAATTCTGCATGAGTATACTTGCACAAAAGTTTCACTTTACTCAATTGGAAGCAAATGTAGTGTTTGCAGCCAGAGCTGGTTTGGCCATGAGTAAAACTGCTTACAGCTCTGCAGAATGCAAAATTGGATATTTAAGGTTAGCAGGTTATGGTTTCCAGAAGCAGTCAAAAGGACATCACTTGTTTTGGACTTTGACTAAGAGAAGCTGAGTTTATGTGACGACATGTGTGTATCTCAAAGCTTTTGATATTTGTGGCTAATTTCAGGAAGAACTATTAAACATAGCAGACTCCTACAGTTTTTAGGTAGGGTCTGTGTGAGAGTCCTCTCTGAGGAGAAGGCTGGAATGTGACTGTCAAAGGAGTTGCCTTTATGAATAAAAACATGGTGATTGAAAGAGAGTGGCAGTCATGGTTAACCCTTTCTGAGGTAATAGAGAATCTATCCCTGAAATCCCAAGCCATAGGAAAACAGATTGAATTAGCTTTGCTACTTTGAGAACCACTGTTTTGTTTTGATTTTGGTTTTTGGGGTTTTTTTAAGGTTTGTGTAACTATTATGATGTGGTTTGAAACTTATTCTTTGCACCTCTCAAGCGTCACATGATATTTTGACCAAAGAAAACACTCCTAAAGCTGTACAGTGAAGTCCACTTAGGATAGTTCATGACAGATCAGGAAGATAAATAGTTATGAACATCTTCCTAGGACTCTGAATTTGTACCTGAGGATGATGCTGCCAGTTGAGTTGTTTATAGAAATATGAATATATAAAATATAAGCATTTCCAAGAATAGCTGTTTTAATTCATTCTGATCTTTGAGAAAGGAGAATTGACTCAAGTGAGTGGCAAAGGGGATTCAACTTGTGGGAGGAAATCTCTGAGTTTTGTGAAGCAAGTTGTTCTGGCTTACCTACTAGAAATACCTTAGGAGAAAAAAATGAAGCTGGTATGTTTCAATTTTTTGTGAACATAGTTTACCTCTTCCTTCTCAGAGGTTTTCCAATTTGAAAACTTTACTTAGCATACTTTGAGAGGAAGGCTATAGGAACTACCACAATGGGTCAGATCCATTGTTGATATATCCAGTAGCCAATACCCGACAGCAACCAATGACCAGAAGGAGATGCTTCAAGGGAAATATGGTTCATCTCCTCTTTCCTCCAGGTCTCCCAGCATAGATCTGTTTTAGCATATTCACTAGAGAGGGGTTTGTGACCAGATTAGTGAGGTTTAATATATCAATTATATACCAATTCTGTGTAAAGGAAGAGAGCGTGTAGTGTGTTTTTAAAGGGCTTAGTGCTGACCAGATGATTATCCAGCCTGAGTCAATAGGGTTTATTTTACTGTTCAGCAATAGTGGAATCACAATAAGAATGACTGGGGTTCTTTTTGAAGACTTAACTCCAGACAGTCCAACACTCAACATGCCTACTCATTGCTCACTACTGAGATTTCATTAAGGTTCCAGGATTTAAGGTTGGAAAACTGCATAGTATGCAACTTCTGATTAAGCAAAATTGTTTTTTTTTTTAATTAAAACTGAAAAGTAAAGATGACCTGAATAGAATTTTGAATCCTACCTCTCTGCACTTTATTTTATATATATCTGTGTTTAACATCAAAATAGCAGATGGATCCAATACTGCAAGAGGCCTATTCTTTGGTTCAGACATTCCTGAATTTCATAAAATCAGCCTCAGGATATTGCTGTTAATATGTCTGAGCATTTGTTCAATTTGCCCTCAAACCTAAATTACAACCCTAACCTAGCTCTGGACACTATCAGCCTATTCCTAATAAAAAATGGACTTTCTTTATCACAATGAATGGTTTTATCAGTTGTGATCCTTTGAGGCCAAATGTCCTTACATAATGATAATTCTGTGGTCTTTATGACCTCTCATTTGTAGTCATCTAAAAGCACTTTATGAAAATCACTTCTGACATATCTGCAAAATACATAGTTGATATCTTATTCTTTATGGACAGTTCAGTGTCCAAAGATATCTGGGACCCAAGACACAAAGCTTGTCTGTTATACCTAAGATAAAACCCTGAAATCTAACCACTCTTTTTCTGTGACCAGAAAAAAAAGTTGTTTCACAATAGCTGAATTGCTAATATATTGGGGTTTTTTTTCATTTTTTATGCTCCTGTGATTTTCCTAATAGCCACTTGGCAAATGTAAGGTGGTGTGAATTTAAATCAGGGAGCTTCTCAATGCAGAATGCACAGTGTAGAAAATTAAGCTGTGTGAGGGTGACACTAGACTAAAACACAGGACACAGAGATTCATTTCATATATTGACCACAGCTTCCTGGGGTGACCATGGAAGTCGCATAAACTCTTTGTGTGTGAAGTCTCTGATGATTTAGAGGACTAGTGGCACTTTTTTATTTCTTCCCTGTCTGATCTTAAAATCTTTATGGACAAAGCTGCCATTCATTAGAAATCATTATATTATCACTGACCATCAGGCTTTGAGCTCAGCTTGGGCTTGCTGATACTACTAGAATGCAAATTTGAAGTAACACTGTAGGAATATTACATATTTCTCTTGTATAGTAAATTAAATAATAGGAAGACTTATGTTAATGTTTTAGCCAGAATATAGTCACTAAAATGTCAAGTGAGTTTGTGTCCTGCACTCTTTCTGCCAGAGGATTCTCTCACAGCTTTAAGGAACAATCCCAGGAAATCCTCCCGGCTCCATGCAGCACTTGCTGTGTAGCTGAGCACCGAGTGACCACTGGATGGCTGCACTTCCCTTCGGCATCTCCTCGCCCTTGCTCCATCCTGTCAGCCCAGTATTATGTACTTATTAAGATGAACAATGGAAGGATACACCCAGAAATCTGGAAGTATTCAAAACCCAGGCTTCACTGTTCTCTTATTTGCACACTGTGGCCCATCAGCCTGTACACGGAAAAGTTACAGTGCTGTTGGAAAACACCATCAAAAGGCAATAAACGTGCAGGGGAGAAAGGGAGACACAGAGATGAGTTAGCAATAAAGTGAGCATATTCTGCACATTTATCTTGTTAGTGTCCATGTGCTGGCCACTTCCCAATTTGAGCACTTCTGCTGGATATCCTACTAATTCACAACTATTTCAGATTTTGATTCCTTTTCCTATGCTGGTATCCATCAAGAAGTCTCCTGCCATGTTCTGGGATGATCTCCTGATTTCTGATATGGAGCAGGGATTCTGACCTCTACCACCTGATGTCTCTTCATCTCAGCCCCACTAGGAAGATGATCTGTTATATTGCACAGGTCACGTGTGAAATCATCAGTGTAGCTTCACAGCATTCTCATTTTCAGAGATGAAGCATTCCATGCCAAACTTGTAACTGAAGGTCTATTTAAGTAATCTCCCAAGAGCTTTTGACACCAGGAGATTGCTGGTGCAATAGCAAGACAAATAATATGAAATGATAAACAGCACCAACGCGACCAGCAGAGCAAGCAGCTCGGCTGCAGCATATCCTGTAGTCCTGAGAACTGGAAGAGCATCTGTTGCTTTCTTAATAATGAGTGCTGTGGACTGCTATGAACAGCCCCATTGGAAATGGTAGCAGGGAAGCTTTGGGAAGAGAGAAAATGTTCTGATTAAATTTGTTTCTGTGCTTATCCTGAAAAGTGACAGTCATGACTCTTTCTGCCCGATGCTCACTAATCTTTTGTATCTTGGGAGGACTTGTTTTTTCTATTAACTGCAACCAGATAGGGAAAAGGCATGAAATATGTTTTATGTGAGAAAAAAATAAATGCAGGTTTAGAGCAGGGAACTGCTGTAAACAGAAGGTGTAGTAACATGGAAATGGCAGATGCTAAGCTTAAAAAGGAGAAAGGAAAAAAAGCTGTCAGTAAAAGTGAATGTGTCAATAATTATCCAGCATGAATGGATAGATGTGTCAAGAAAACACCCACCCACCATAGTCCCATTTCTACTACGGACAAGGTCTTTTGTTGTGGCTGACAAAAGTCAGGACATCAGGAGGGAAGGAGAAAGCAAGTGGTGTGTTAGTGGAGCGAATGAAGTCAAGGAGTTAATTCTGGGGCTTGTATGCAATGCAATTTCCAGTCTTTCAATGCAGCTGGAGTGAAAGAAAACTTCTCAGTCTAAATATAGCATTGGCTGATTGCTATGAGCTGTGCAGTCATGCTGAAAGGTTTCTGTCCTGATGGCCATGTGAGTGGGAGGCTCTTTGCAACCAGGCACCACCGTTGTGCATTGCTGTGTGAGAGGATTTCCTGCTGCACTAACTTATGCCAAGATCTTGCAGTAATCAAAGGCTTTGATTCAAGCTGCAGTCTCAGGAGTCTTGGCCATGTTTGCTCATGGACTTTAAAGGACAAAGTTTAGGTGATCATTTGACCTAATGATTTAAAGCTTTTCTGTAGACTGTGTTCAGCAGTTTGCTGTTTATTCACCCCTGCCCCAGGTTATGGAGCATTATTATCCCACAGGGCCAGGCACAGCTGGGTGTGCATGGCATGGGGGTGTCCTGGAAGGTCCCATGGCCTCTCCCTCAACACTTAATGTGAAATGTGCTGCCATAGGGAAATATGATAGAATGAGTGAATGGAAAAACAGGATTCAGCTTCTTGGATTGCCATGAATCTTGTCCTGTCCCTTAGGTGAAAATAAGGGCTATCTTTTGGCAGATGAATTAACTCAACAGAATCTTGATTTTTCTGTCTTGTAAAGTGGGGATAACATACCTTATCCACCCCTGTAAATGGCTTTGAGATATATGGATGAAAAGTTCTAGTTAAACACTGAATGTTATTTTTAGAGCACTCTGCTGCCTGACTATGCCAGATGCAAATATTCACTCCTGTTTCTTCAATAAAATTGAAAAGACAGAATGAGAAACTTGGGCTTTTTTTTTTTGAGAAGTTTTGCACACAGATATGAAATAATAGTGCCCTTTCTCCTTTGGAATAGCATCTTCTGAAGGCAGGGGAAGTCCTATTCCTTGCTCAATTCCTGCATTCTCATTGACCTTCTTCACTTTTGGAATGATTAAATCTAGGGCTTGCTAAGAAGAGATCAGGGTTATTATTTTGTTGTTTTAATTTTGAACTTCTGAATCTCCCAAGTTTAAACTGTAAGAGCAGTGCCCGTATGATACAGCTGCTTGCCATATGTGCGGGAGGGAGGAACGTGTGATTGTGAGGAATATGATGACATCCAAACCAATAAAACATTCATCCCAAGGTGAATGGGTGTATCAGTTATATATTTAGACATTTACCGGCAGACTTAGAGCAATTCAAAAGCATAAAACCATAAGAGGAGGAAAGGGTTTGTGAGGGAGACTGACAGGGATGGAGGAGAGGGCTCATCACGAGCTACAGTGATGAAAACAGTGGGAGGTATAGATGAAGTGGAACCACTCTGAGGTTCTCTTTCTTACACATACCTTATACTAAGAATGGCTGGTTTCCAAAGCTTTTTTTTTATCAACAGGAATATCTGTTTTGCTATTGATTGCATTTTACTCCCTTAAACCTCCCTGTCTTTGTTCTCAATTTGTTTTTCTATCCCCCCATCCTGTGTCTCATTATCAGAGTTCAAAACACCTCTAAAATTGGCACCAAGTTAAAATGATACTGACATAGATCAGCCTCGTATATCCTAACAGCCCAGCCTAAGATAATCCAGTTTTTGACATATCATAATAGACCATTGTTAGATAAGCTTGTATTTTTGCCATATGTAAAGAAAGAACTCAGCATAAAACACACTTATGCCTTTGGTGCTGCTTCCATTGGGGGAAAGCTTCTCCCTAGACAGAAAGGAAGCAAATTCTGTTTGGACCTTTCAAACAGAGCATCAGTGGATGTAAGCAGAGTAGAAATGTCCCTCTGAGGCTCCACAGAGCATGCACACTTGGCTTTTGGGAGGAAACACATAAGAGTTTTCCATGAGAAGTAGTACTGACCTCCTTTGCAGCTTTTCTCCTCTATTTATAACATCTACTGCTACAGTAATGCTGAGCCTCTTCTGGTCAGCCTCTGCCGTGCACATCATGGCCAGCTGAACAAGACAGGGCTTTGGCCCCTTGAATTCTCAATTATTTTGGGAATACAACACATCTAGACACCTGAAATATGGAGATATTTTGAGATTACAGAAGTATTTTTTCACTTGGCAGTGTTATTCCAGCATGGTTTCAATCCCATCACTATAAATGTCTTTCTTTTTTTTTAGGCTAAGGAAAACATCAATTACCAAGCCAAGTAGTACATTTAGAGGATCAGGAATGAAGGATTGGTAAAAATTCCATAGAAGCAATTTATAAACAAGCAATTGACAATGTATCCAATAATAAAGGCACAGGTTTGAGCACAGATATAGTCCTTTAAAAATCATTAATCTACATGTGAAGCAAAGTCACGGGTGTTTTTGTAGATCATTCAAAAAACAGCATATCCAATTAATTAAAAAAAATTTAAAAATGGGTTCCTAAATCTGTATTAATACCTATAAGAACACTGAAAAGTGCTATATGGAGAAATTTCAAACACAATCTGACTGGGTATAATCGTTGAACGTATGCTACATAATGCTAATGTGTGATGTAAGGCATGATTGTGTCTCTCTATTTTACAGTAGCCCCTAGTGACTTTCTCATTAAGAAACCAGAATCTGTAGTTGTCTCTTTTAATTGTAAAGATAATTCTCAGGATTGGCCAATAACGTGCATTCTCTGATCAACGCCTCTCCCGTATTCCTGGGAACCATCTTGGGTAGCCTGAAGAAAAGCCTGATGGTGACTTTCTGGCTATACAGTGAAGTATACAAAGGGACTGGCCCCAACAGGTGGGATCTGAAGGGTCACCCACCACATGTGGCTGGGACAGGCCTGGAAGGCATTTAACAGCCAAGTCCAGATTTGGGAGGAGAGTCAATACACTCTATAATTCACATATCAAAATGGAAATATGTATTTGTATGCAATTCCCAATACAATCAGTGTTTGCTGGTGGTGTTTTCTTCAAGGCAGCAGGTTTAATATCTTCTTGATGCTTGCCAGATGTATGGTCTGATGTAGATCATCAGCTGGAGTGCTTTGTGCTTACAAGACATTGTGGAACACATATATTTACAGTGCACATTAAAACTCAATTTGCTACTGCTTACCCTCAGAAGTCATTGTAAGCAAGATGCAAGTTTTAAGAGAAAAGTCCATAAGGATGTGTTTATGCTCCAGTGAGGAGCTTTAGATCGACTTCTAGTGAAAGACTGAAGCAATTTCAGAGTAATTAATGGTCTTTCTGTGGTTGTTGAGGTGATCTCAGCCTTAGCTAATGATGGTAACATACATGCACATGAGAGAGATGTGGATCAGTCACGCAGCAGAACAGATCCAGCATCTAGTTAAGATATGGAAGGATTGGCAAGCAAATCTGTATGGAAAGAGCGGTACTTAAGCAAATTAGGATGATTTCAAGAAGGAAAAAAAAAAGAAGGGTGTGCTACAAAGATCGTAGGTTTTATATTTTCTTTCCTGTTTTAAAATAATACTTGTTAAAATAACAGAGTTTAGTGGCCTTATATTTATAATTTACAATATCAATATATGTGAATTTGTATCTATACATCTCACTACGCTTAATGCTAGAGAGTATGATTGCATCATTTGATCTAACTCTGTGTATTTCTGTGCCTTAATCTTCATGCAGAAGACCCAGCTGGCCAAGGGAATCCTTTGTATCATCTCCTAATGCTGTTCTGTCCCAAGGCTGCCAATGTGCAGTGTCACAGGGGGAGGAGAAATGCACCAAACCAAACAATCCAATGATGCTTTTTTTCCTGGTTTCAGGAATGAACACTAGACACAGTTGGAGGTTAGAGGGTCGAGGGTCATTCACCTCAGTATTTTAATAGGATCCTGTTCTGATACATCACGTCACGAAGCCACCCATGCATGCATGCTCTTCTCCCTTCTTCTCTTCTCCATCTCCTCTTCTTCTTCTGTATCCCCCACCCCACTCACGCACACAACTTATAGACCTAATCTCCCCGGGGGGCCAGTAAGTTTACAGAACATGTTCTACTGAGAGGAGCCATGGCTCTTCAAGATAGTAGGATGTTTGGTCTCCTGGCTCTACAGGACCTTGGAGCTATGCTGAGTTATCAGACTTAGAGAAGTACAAGTGTGCATGTTAATACTTGTGGATACACAGAACTGTGTAAAAGGTATAAAAAGAAATGGCGAAAAATCCTTTTGGCATCACCAAAACAACTACCTACTAGCTAAACAGAAAATGAGCAAATAAACAGAAGAACTCTTGAAGTTATTCATCAAGATGGAAAAATTATTTTTCTGATTTCTTCAAACAAGCTGACACTTGAGATTGCAACAGCCACTCACTAAACCCAGAGCAGTTGATACTCCTTGCCTACTGCAGCAACCCACACCCCCAAATTCTGTAAGAATGGAAATTTACTGAATCTACAACCATCAGAAAACCATAAATCCTTAATTTAGTGTCTATAACTTTAATCCTAGCAGCTGAAAACACACTGTAAAAATTACTGAACTCTTCCAGTTGATGAGGATGTGATCATCTCCCCTTAGCATCTTATCACAGGGCTGATTTGTGTAATCTGACCTTGCAGCTCATGAGTTTTGGCAGAGGGCTGATGTCAGCAGTTCTGCTCACTCGCATCCCTGTGCTTGCATGATGTAATAGTCACCCATCAGAAAGCAAACCCTCATTCAGGCCTCGTTTAACGTCAAGAGGAACAGAATACAGAAAAAAAATTGAAGCATTTGCTTGTAGTTGTCAGTGAGCTAAGCAAGAGCAAAGCAGAAATTTGCTTTAATTTGGAGCTTTTTAACCATCATAATGATGTGGTTAGGGGAGTTCCAAAGAGTTTTTCCTAAGTGAAATTCAGTGGATGTGAACAGATCCTGTGAATACATCAGTGAGTCCTGCCAGGGCTCCACCAAGAAACAGTACATCTCCCTGGAGCACGGCAGACTTTTCAAAAGCAGTAAATTGCAGATTTTGGTCCTTAAAGGACTTTGTTAATCAAAGCTTTACATCTGCAGCTTTAAGCATTTATACAAGTTGAGCTTTTAGCTAATATTATTTAAATAGGGCTTGGAATGTTGCAGGCAGCCAAAATTAGTCTTTCCTCTTAACATATGGTATGGTATAACAGAACATCTAAGCCTTTAATCTTGCTAAGTAGGAGAGAGAGAGAGAAATCAAACATTTTTAAGTCAATAAGCAGCTGATAGCAATATTATATGCATGTGAAGTACAGCAGCTAGTGTTGGATAAGCTGTATTTTTCAACTGCAAGGAAGAGCTGTTATATTATGGACTGCTCAACAAAATCCAGGTATTTAAAAAATCCCCTGGTATGAAAGCTAAGCTTACACATGTAAGACCAATGATTCCTTTTAGCTCTCTGCAAAAAAAGTAGCTCTAAGTATGCCAAGCCATAAATAAGTCACACAGATCCAGTGTGTGACAAACCATTATAGAGTAAACCCACAGACATCAAAGGTTTTGTTCATAATGTTAAGCACAGGCATTTAGTTTGCAGAGCCAGAACCAAAATTTCATTTTCTGTAAGTTGTTTGTTCTTTGCCTTAAACAGAGATTTCATGAAGCAGATTGAAACTCCAAGGTTTCATATTCAGCTTCAGGCTATTCTGATGTATTCATTTGAATTCAAGATGAAGAAAATCTCTGCAAAGTTGTCTCTAATTTCTCTGAATTTTTATTTTGGGCACTGTAGATTGCATTCCTGATCTTGCAAACACTTAATGCATGTTCTTAATTTTGTACAACCCTTTGATCTCTGTAACCATAAAAGTTTACTCTTGTGTGTTAACATTTGAAGGACCAGACACATCAGAGTAGCAGTATGTGTTTACTTTTAGAAATAAAAAGGAACAACAATACCAGAAGCTGGAGTATTTCACAATCTAAAACCAGACAAATTCTCCTTTGGGGCACATCTAGCAAGCTCGGTTCCCACGCTTTTCTCCAAAATAGCACTTGAAGTTTAACTACTGCAGTAACTAGGTAGCTAATTTAAATGAGGATATATGTTTTGAACGACACTGCTAAATTTCTGCCTTTCTGAAGTACAGAACTTCTGGACTCTTTTTCTCCCACAGTGCAACGGTGGAAAGACACATGGGATTGTCCAGGCTGGGACAAACCTGCCTGTGAGGGTAAGGAAGTTTAGGGGAGAAAAAGAAGGAAGAATTAAAAGGAACGAACTCCTCAATAACACAGCATATGTGATTTGTGTCATATGAGAAGGGACACTTCCTCAGCTGTTCGTCGCTGCTGGGGCTGTGTCCTGCCTTGTTCTTCCCACCAGAAGGGGGAGAGAAGGGCATTTTGTAATCAGGCTTCCCCGAGTGCCCTGCCACATCAACTCACTCCTGTGTAGGAGAGAACCAACAATGCAAAGTAAAGCATGCATTTGCCTTGCTGCATCTGTGCAAGACCTACGCATATCAGTCAAGATGTGAATGGACTCTCAACAACCCAAATGGATAGATATCGCCCCTCTTCCATGGCTAAAATCACATTTGTTTAAATATCTGCCACTTGTTACTAAAGCTGTGCCAAATAGAAGATTGTCCTTGGTAAAAGACAGAAGTAATGCTCTTAATTAAAACAGATTCTTAAAATATTTCATTTGATAAAGAAGTCTCAAGATAACTTTGTTCCTTAATGAGGCAGTCCTGTTGATTTTGTATTAATCCAGCAGATTTTTGTCACTTGGAAAAAAACCCCCAACTATAAAGTCTTTGATTACTCTTTTTATCTTTATTCCATTTTCCTCTGGCTTCATTTAAAAAAAAATAATTTCCTTATCTGCTCTGCTCAGTCCTTGTCAGAGATGTGTTTCTTCTTTGACACTATCAGCATTAGTACATTTGCTGAAAGTTAAACTATCTCTGTTGTCTAGAAAGCGGTTTCTTTGCTGTCTCTAGACTTAAAAGAAAAATAAAAAAAAGCTTGGCAAACTGCTTTTTAAACAATTCCTGGTATTTAATGAAGCATTCCCAGCTGTAAAGGACGTAACACCACAGGTGAATTACAAAACTGACATTAAATTTGAGTTGCTCTCAGGAGTCTGTTTTTGCCCTCCTGACACAGTGGTCCCATCCCGACACTGCTGTCTCCTCTCTGCCAAGCAGTAGCAGGCAACGAGCCTTTTGTGCTGATTTCTCTGTGGAAGATCAATCAGTAATGGTGAAACTGGGTATAATCCAAGAGTAACTGTGCTTCATTTACTGTCTTGGGCCAGAGGCAGTCAATCAACAAGCATAATAAAAATTTCTTTCTGTGTTTTCCAGAAAAAAATCGACTGCTTTAAATCAGGGACCAAACCAGAGAGTAAAGCCTTCAGCTTTTCACATAGTGCCTTATCCATATCTCTTCTTTCTATATAGAATTTGGCATGACCTAAAAACGAACTGTGCCATGCTTCATCTCAGATATTTGATGTAATACAAAGACAAGTGTAGCCCTGCCCCACACACAGAGGAATTTGGGAGCCCTATTTAATGATCCTCCTGCATAATGCAATCTGTAAAATGTATTTCTTTATGAAACATGTATGCTACTTCAGCCTCAGATTTCACAGATCCTGCTATAAAAGATACTCAACAGCCTGAAGAACAAAGCAAATTTTCAAAAGTCAGAAGGATCTGCGTGACAACATATTTGTGAGATTTGTGTGATGAGGGGGGAATTTCAGCACCATAATAATTTTTAAGTACATTTAAAAAAAGAAATAAAATCTTCCTTCGTCCTCAATGGAGCAATGTTTCAAACTAGGAGGCATGGAGGTGTAAAAATTCTTTTGGCTAGGAGTACTTTTCTCTGTAGGACATATAGTGCCATTTAAGCCTTAAAGGGCATGGTGATATTCATACAGCAATTTTGCAATCTTGTCTTGAGTTGTTACTAGATATTTCTCCTCTCTTCTGTTTGTGCTTGAGGAGGAAGGGAATGAAAGAGGGAAGAGGACACACTTCTACAATGAGATACTTTTTTCCCACTGATTGAGAAAAAAAACAAAAACCAAACAACTGAACTGGGTTCTTTGAACCCTCCAACATATCATGGGTGTCAAAAATAAGATGAAGCTAGGAAGAGTAGGAATGAGCCACCTTTGTCAGAATAGAGGAAATAAATGCAACCAGGTTCAGAACACCATTTGGGAGAAAGGCACAGTGGGAAATGGATATTCATTTCTTTTCATTTACATCTGCCAAATGAAATCAAGTTCACTCCCAGAAGGCAGCTTGAAAATAAGTCTTCTAAGACAACAACTTTCCTGGCTAGATAATAAAAAAGGATGAGAAAGATATTCAAAGAACTGAGCTTTTTATGTGTGGGTATGTCGGTAAAAATGGGTGCAGGCTGTATGTTGAATGGCCCAGACATGAACCCTCTGTGACCTGAAAATTACTGAGCTGTCCTAGCACCCAGTTCTAGTGTAAATAGATACTAAAACATACTAATGTGCTGTCTGAAATGGAGATAGATTTTGTCTGTCTTCTCAGAGAACAGAGGTCATCCCTTCCATACACTCATGTGCAGCATTATCGTTAGCTCATAATGCACACTAGCCAACTAAAAGGAAACATTTCCAGGAAAGTAATGGATCTGTTAGTTCCTCTGGTTCAGTAGCCAACTTTTTATTTTGTTCCCATGATGATTAGTCCTCATAACATATGTGAAAAGTAATTCCCTTTGTCTAGAAACATTAAATAACCATATCATTAGTAGTTCAACACTTGGCAATTTGTAAACTAGGTATTAACATTCCAAAACAAAGACTCAGTGGCTACCTAAGACGTTGCAACAACACTGCATGGTCAGTTATGACTTTGAAGTACTGTGAAGGGAGAAAGACAGCTTTTTTTCTTTTGTAAGTTAAATATTTTTCTGGTAACATTTTTAGCAAATTCTTCTCTTTTTCATGGCACCTCTGGATTGTTTTTTCACCATCTTTGCATACAACTAAGATGCTTCTGCTTCCCAAACAAGCAATGAAGATTTGGAACTGCAGGCAAATCAGTGTTTGGTTATCTGCTCATAAAACCATCAAGGATCTTAGAATCCATCCAGCAGCTGATGTTCATGAGCCAGCTCATTATACCTTTGCTACGAGCCATACACAACTTTTTGATTTCCTTTTACCGGAGCCTGGCTCCAGAAATGGTGTCAACAGCAAGGCAAAAGCAAAAAGATGAGTTTAGAGCTCTCCTTCTGAGATGGGGTTACATGAACCTGACTCCACATTAGGTAGTGGGGACAGCAAAAGTATCTAATTTTCTGAGGAAGACGGGAGAGCAGGCCAGCTGGCAGCTCCTGAGGACCACAGGGAGCAGGAAAAGGGCCAACTGGAGCAGATAGGCTGAAGGCTTGGGAGGTGCTTGGAGAGAGACCGTGGGAATGGGCAGAAGGAAGGCTGCAGAGGTAGGTGGGAACTGTATTCCAGAACTTTGGTTGACGTGAGTAGGGAGCTTGCTTCTGACTTGATAAGACATATCAGACATGCTGGTGAAGGGATTTGGGAGCAGAGGCACAGGAGGGAAAGGAGAATTTAGCTATGACTTTAATGAGTGGAAAAGTTAGAGAGGAGAAAATCACAGAGCCAGCATAAAGAAGCAGCCAAGAACTGAACCTGAGTTGTACTGGAAGGAATTGGTAGAATTTTGAATAACAAAAAGGAGTAATTGACACCATTTAATGACAGGGCTCACATCAGAAATAGGTATGTCAGTTTTTATATGGAGGCATATATTTTGCTGTCTAGCTGCACACCAATATGCACAGAAGTGGTAATCTCACAAGTTCTGTTTTAAATCATACTTCACCAAGTTAATGTCGTGTGAAACTTGTTCTGTACTAGAATTAATGAAAGTTTAGAGCAGCTTAGCTAAGGAAACATGGAGTTTGAAAGATGTATAATTAGAAATGAATTGCTTTAAAAGCCAGTATATTATCATAAAATATATTATGAGAGCAAATGTAGGTGGTGTATTACACAACAGATCAGGTGACTATAACAATCTCTTCTGGCTTTAGTATGCAGAAAATTTATAGAGGGAGATCTAAATTTGATACTCTGAAGGTTTTGTTCTGTTCAGGATTGGCTTCTTAGCTGATTTAAAGAGATGCATGGGTAGAGCCAAGTTCAAAAATAGATGTGAAAGATTGATGTGTAAAATGGTTCTCTTTGGTGCCACAGAAAGGCCTTACATAAAACTAGGTCAGCTTTCCTTTGGGAATTGAAGGTGGGTCCCACCAGCCTCAGTAATCTGTGCCTGCTCCAGAGGAAGTCCCATTTGCCACTCTGTTGTGCCTAAAATTAGGGAGATTGAGTCACTCAGTAGATGCCTTGAAAGGCACTACATTTTCCCCAGTTGACTGCACAGGAAATGTAGAAATCTCGTCTAAAGTGACTTCCCTGTTAGGAATATACTGTTATCTGGATCCTCTGCTGAAGGGTCTGCCATGAAAATCTTGCTCAGCCATCCCACTAATGTCCCATTCACAGAGACAACTTGATGTGGCATTTTTTCTTAGGTCTGACATTTGTGAAATATTTGTTAAACTACCTCAGATGTCATTAGATGGGTGCCAAGGAAATTTAGGAGGAATTCCAGTTCAGTGAAAATAGCTTTCCAAAAATCTGTACATTTTGGACCCTCACAAGTGGATCAATTAAGGAATCTCATGAGATGTTTGCAACACCAAAAGATGTTGGTTTTTTGAGATTCAGGAACCCAGTATGCATGAAATATAATTTTTTAGAAGTAAGAGCAGAATCACATATCCAAGCTGCTGAATTATTAATATTTTTAAAATGTATAGCATTATCTCATCATGAATCTGGTCTTTGTGTTCCCTAGTCTATATTGAAAAACTCGTGTGCCCTCCTCGTCCTTTTTTTTTTTTTTTTTTCACAAAGTCCACTGATAACCTGAGCACAGTTTGATGGCTGTCTTTCTCCACTAATCACAGCTAGAAGTTCTCATGCTTTGTGAAACACTAAGTCAAAACAGAATAGTAGAGGGAGGAAAATGTAAGGTCAGACAAGCAATGTGCAACAGGACTAGGAACTGAAGCCAGACAACCTTGTGCTTTCATTTCAAGGTCTTTCTCCTCCTCCAGCCCTTTTTAGCAGAAATGCCTGACACCTTAGTGCTTTCAGCAGGTTTCCATACCAGGCACATCTCTGGAGGTCAGAGGAGGGTGGGAAAATCTCGCTTTGTCAGGGTGTGGGAGGGTCCTGACAGCTGCAGGCAGAGCTGGGGCCCATCTGAACCAATTTGGCAGCCCTTGCTGTGCTCTGGCCTCTGGAGATGGTGACCTGGAATGCAAAGCCTCCTGCTTTGTGTGGTCTCGTACCTACACATGCTTCACGAGCCTAATGCTAGTCTTGCTAGAAGAGGTAAGTTATAGAAATTATTCAGGTATGTAGAAATCTTAATTAAAACCCATCAGCTCAGCACAATCCATAAATATCTCAGTCTAATTTCTGGGATGAAAGTTGAAAAACAGGAGAAGAAACTACAAATTGAAGGAAAGAATTACCTTACTACAGCCAGTTACTGTGAAAAGAGTAAATATGTCTTCGTTGTAACTTTGAGAAAGGAAAGTTTTGGCCTGCTCTCTACTGTGGCATTATCTCAGACTAAAAAAGAGGGTGATGAATTTGCTGGGATACTCACTGGAGAAACTGCTTGATTGCAATCTGGCCTGCTGCTTAAGGAAAATAAAATTGAGTTCTCATCAGGCAACAAGCCTGTATAAGTTAATAGGCTTTAATAATAGCACCTCATTACATTTTTATAAAACTGCCTGGGAAATGAATGCTGGAAATACAAAAGAAAGCTCTAAGGGATCACAGTTATAAAGCAAAGATAACAATATTACAGCATTTCAAAATAATGCATACACTATACTGGATACCACACAGAATTCAGTGACTGGGATTAAGGCCAAGTAAGCTTTTCTGAATGGATGTCCAAAGCAGATGGGAGACCTGACTCATGCTTTGGAATAGAAAAATGATTTCTGGGACAAGGTGTTTGGGAAGCCTGATAGCAGTCAGAAAATTAGGGGGTACTAGCCTCTGTGAAGGCTGATGTATGGTAACAATATTGTGGTCACTATTACAAAAGTCACATTTGCCAGCAAATAATACTAATGATACTCATACTTTTTGTATCCAAGGCACACCACTTCTTTCCCATGGATTTTTATTACCTCTGTGCAGTAACTGTTGACAAACATTTACATTTTTGAAAAATGATGAGCACCGTGTTTGTGAACTTGGAGACATCACTGTTCCCAACAACTGGTCATTAATCAATGCTGTTTTGCGTCCTTTCTTAGACTCAGTGGAGGTAAGAGCAGCAGAGAACACTTTTGAATGGATGCAGGAGCAAACAGCACACACGGCAGAAAATAATGCTTTTATCAGTGAGGTCATTCACATTGCCTGTAGTAAGGATCTAATTTAGGTGTTTTGTGTGGGAGCCGGGGCTCCCAAGCCTGACTGATGGAGGAAAATGTCTCTGGAGGATGATGCAGAATATCTGAGGCATACTGCAATTAGGATATTAATTTAGATACCTTTCTTCTTTCCATTTACTATACTTAGAACCTCAGCAGGTACCTAAAATAAGGGATTAAAATTAGTCAAGACAAATTACATTCCCTCTGCTCCAGTGTGTTCAGTGCCATGAAATGTCTCTGGGGGCTCTGTGTGCTCTGTACTTCATAGGATTGTTTAGTACATCAGGGGCAGATTTCCTCTGGTCCTGTGTCCTCAGGAGTAATGCTATATTTTAATTAGTGTATCAAATTTGTCAGGTTGTCATGGTCAGTTGCTGACTAGAGATGAGGCTTTCATGTGACACCCGCTGACTCTTCAGTGAGTCTGGAATAGCAATGTGTCTTATATTCATCTCATTTGAGGCATTTCTCATGTGAGTTTTTGATGACAACTCTGAACATGTGTGGCTACAATGAACTTTCTTGCCTGATAGAGTCTGGCTGTTTTGTTTTTGAGGAATGAAGTCATAAGAGATGGACTCAAACCAGAATGTGACACGTTCCTTGGAGGTGGAGAGATGCTTCTTCCACCCCACTGAGGAGACCTGAGGGCAGCACCAGAGCCTTGACATTGAAACATTTCAGAAGGCAAGGTTCACAACTCTGACTTCAGCCAAGACTGAGCATGAGTGCTCATTAAATATTAAATAATAGTACAGTTCAGATCTGAATCCAAGCTTCTCATCTTGCACCATTCCAGCTAAGCTGGTTATGAACGGGAACATGGCTCGGAAACCCCTTTGAACTTTGGAGGAATTTTGGTTCTGGATCTAAAAGCTGAGTTCAGTAGTGTGTAGCAAGGGCTTTCAGTCAAAAGGGAAGCATGAAAGGAAATCATTCAGGATTATTTTTGTAACATATTCGAGTAAACAACAGAGAAAAAAATCAAGTCATCTGTGACTTGTATTCCAATTGCCAAAAATTATCTAAAAATACAAATTAAAAATATGAAACAGGCTTGTATGTGTACACTTGAACTACTATTTCACAAAAGTTTTAACTGTGGAAAAAAAACTTTATAACACCACCTGCTGTTCAGCTGGTTTTGACCTGACCCCTTTCTCCTTTTCTTGCTATTATAAACAGTGAGCTCTTTAAGTGAGAGCTGTTTAAAGGATAGGGGGCTGTAAGTGTTCCTTCCTAGATCCCAGATGCAGTGGGAGACTGATGGGCTTTTTGATCTTTATTTTATGAGTGTCTGATAAATTGCCTCTGGCACCTGGCAACTGAAATTTCACTATCTGAAAACTAACCCTTATGTCAAACAATGTGGCCAGTCTCATACTCCAAGTTAAAGAGCTGCATGCATTTAAGTACAGGATGTTTTCCAACATTCAGTACAGTATGTGGTGAAGCCCTGCTTCACATATTATTATTAGACAGATCCTCAGCTGATGTAAACTGGCATAGCCCTATATGATTAAAGGAGCTGAACTGTTTTACATCAGCTGGCAACCTGGTTCAAAGTGCAACACATACTTTTGATTTAAAATAGTATTTTGTATGTGATTCTTCAAAGGTTGGTATGGTTCAACTTTTTCAATATATTGCTCCACAGCCTCTGGTTTTTGTTTCTGAGGCAAGTAAAAAAAAATTATTAAGATAAAGGATCAGAGGTAATGTTTTCTGGTTTGCTTGTTTGTTGGCTGTTTTAGATGGAAACTGAGCTATCATGTATTTGAAATCAAAATCTCAAATGGTGCTCTGGGTAATGACAACCAAACGGTGTTACTACTTGTGACCTGAGGGAAGACACCCTGGTCCCCACTTTGTTTCTCATATGTTCTGGCAGATGATAGGAAAACTCATGCCTTTTTTGTCAGAATTGAAAAGATCAGCAACAGATCTGCTTGAAATACTGGGATTTCTGTCTAGTAGTAATCCAAACATTTCATACTTTTCATATTTTGCAACAAGGATTTGTGAGGAAGAACAACAGAAATGGAGGAGAGGACTAAGTCCTCATGAGGAACAGTGATGAAAACAGTGGGAGACATACAGATGATTTAGAACCACTGTAAGGAAAGAAGCGTAGAGGCACATTTCACATATTTAAATAAACCAGAACATGGTGCAGTCGTAAGTACAGGGGTTATAGGACCATGAATACTCCATGCATGGGCAGCCAAGGGTGGCTCAAAGGTCTCTGCTGGACTTGTGAGTGGGAGGAAGGTTTTGAATGCTCGTGTAATTAGGGGAGTCTGGAAATGCCAGCTGGGTAAGACAGAGCATTAAATCTGAAATAAAGCAAGGAACATGAAGTAACTGAAGAGCCTGATCAGCATAGTAAACTGTCTGTGTGGGTAATAGTAAATGATGGGTTTCTTTGCTTGAAAAGATTTGAAATCTGAGGTAGCTTAATAGAAACATAGGTATGAAGTCAGATGAAGTATATATTTTTTTAAATTTATATTTGTCTCATTTTGCAGGTTCCATTTCATGTGGCAGGCATCCAAGTGACGGGTGTGACCAAATCTACAACCCATCCCCGTGCACAGTCATAATTTTCTGTTGACTAAGACACATGCAAATTTTGTTTTTCTCCAGAGGGGAACAAGCTCTCACCTACCACATGTGCCTCTGCATTGCTGGCTGCCATCCTCCACCACCCTGACATACCCCGTGGGAGGGCTGGGCACCAACTTTGGAAGGAGGACTGCATTCAGCACCCAGCGTTGGAGTGCAGGTTGGACGGCTCCACGGGAGACATCCTGTTGGAGGGTGACATCCCACCCAGAGTGCTAATAAAATGGTTCCTTTTACAGGAAAGCTCACGCTGGCAAATTGTCTTTGAAAACAATGCTGTTTGCTTAGAGCAGAGCAGTCTGTGTTTCCTCACAGAACAGGCAGCGTGGCTGGCAGGGCGCTGGGGGAGGGCTCCAGGCATCCGAGCTCTGGGGCAGGCTCTGCCTCCGGGCTTCTGCGGGGTACGGACAAGCACCCCCGGACTTACTTTGTAGCTCTTTCTACCCCCAGCCTTGCCTATTAAAATGGGATCACGTAAAAAACCTCGCACAAATTAAGCCTGGAGTTTAGAAGAGGCTGTTAGTTGCTACTGAAGCACAAATAAAAATAATCCATAATTCTTCCATAGAACATTTAAAGCAAACAGTCTGGGAAAGGAACAGCCACATTTTGCTGCACTAAAAAATCACATAGGACAAAAGGAAATGCAGATGTTCTGACTGAACTGTCTTATGAGTTGTTGACTAGTTAATTAATCAAAGTTGTCTTGTGATTTATTGATTAACAGAGCTTCTGCAGTCATGAACATGTCAAATTTCACAATGGAAAAATTAGCAATGGAAAAAGTCTGGTCTTTTAGTTCCTTCCTTAATCAAGACAGAGAATGGCATGAGAACTGAGGACATTTCATGTATTAAGCATATGCCAGGCAATCTAATTATGTGATAGTATTGCTTAGGCAATTTTGATAGTTTTTTCCATGCAACTTTTTTGCAAGTGGAGCAATTTTTTTTCATATTTGAACAGTGCTAGCAATACCCCCTGTATGAGAAGTCCTATAATGTCTTTAACTACATACAGAAAAAATATGCAGCATTCCCTGTGATTGTAGTCACATTCGATAGTCTAGTAAAGGATAAATCCTAAAGGAGTTACCTTTCTTGTAGTTGGGAAAGCACAGAAGTGAAATAGATTTAAATTTTCTTGGAAGACTGAGATCTACCTTAACTGTTAGTGTCGCTTTGCCCCCTATTCATCCCTATGATAAAAAGAATGTGATAAGGGCTATTTTTTGCAAACATTTGCCCATCTGTAGAACTTTCTATAAGTATTTAATTAATGACTGCAAAAGTTAATCAAAAATATGTGCACTTGAATTGTCATTCAGAAGACACTGAGTTCTGTCCCTATACTCATATGTCCTGGAAGATTAAGTTTCACTGTCATAAAGATGATTAGTAGGAGGCCAGTCCTCATGGTCATGAACCTCTCCTTTGTACTTGGTGAAGGTCAGCTGGAAATGAGTTTGTTTCTCCAATGTCCAGGTGTATCCCCGAATTATTTGGGCTTTAAGGGACCTTCAGAATCATGCAGATCCAATCCCCCTGCCATGGGAAGGGACACCTTCCACTAGATCAGGTTGCTCAAAGCCCAGACCAACCTGGTCTTGAACACTTCCAGGGATGGAGCATCCACAGCGTCTCTGGGCAAACTGTTCCACTGACTCATCACCCTCACAGTAAAGAATTTCTTCCTAACATCTGATCTAAACCTACTCTCTTTCAGTTTAAAGCCGTTCTCTCTCATCCTATCCCAACAAGCCCTTTTAAAAAGTCCCTCTCCAGCTCCATTGTAGGCGCCTGTTCTCCAGGCTGAACAGCCCCAACTCTTTCAGCCTGTCTTCATAGGAGAGGTTTTCCAGCCCTCTGATCATCTTTGTGGCCTCCTGTGGACTTGCTCCCACAGGTCCCTGTCCTTCTTATGTTGGGAAACCCAGAGCTGAGCACAATACTTCAGGTGGGGTTTCATAAGAGTAGAACAGAGGGGGAAAATCACTTCCCTTGACCTACTAGAACCTCTGTTTTAATGCAGCCCAGGATACAGAATCACAGAATGGATCAGGTTGGAAGGGAACACAGTGGATCAGCTGGTCCAACCTCCCTGCTCAAGCAGGGCCATCCCAGAGCACAGAGCACAGAGCACAGGACTGTGTCCAGGCAGTTCTTGAATATCTCATTGAATATCTCTACATTTCTCTGGACAATCTGTTCCAGTGCTTGGTCACCTGCACAGAGCTGCTTCCCAGCAGGTTGTCTCGCAGCCTGTAGTGGTGCCTGGGGTTCTTCTTGCCCAGGTGCAGGACCTTGCATTTGCCTTTCCTGATTTTCAGATTGTTCTTCTCTGTCCATCTCTTCAAGCTGCCAAGGTCTCTCTAAAGGGTAGCACAGCTGTCTGGGATATTGGCCACTCCTCCCCGCTTTGTGTCATCAGGGAAATTGTGGAGGAGGCCTCTGCCCCTTTATCCAAGCAATTGATGAATAAGTTAAACAGTGCTGGGCCCAGTATCAGACCTAGGAGGATACCTCTAGTGACAGGCCTCCAACTGGGCCCTGTGCCACTGGTCACGACCATCTGGGATCCACTGTTCAGCCTGTTCTCAATCCACCTGAATCCACCTCACTCCCCTCCTCAGTTTGCCTATGAGGAAGTTATAAAAGACAGTGTTGAAAGTGTTGCTGAACTCAAGGTAGACAATATCCATTGCTTTCCCATCATCCATCTAGGTAGGTATTTCATCTTAGAAGGCAATCAGGTTGGTCAAGCATGATTTCACGTTTAGTGTATCCATGCTGATTACTCCTGATCAGTTTCTTGTCATCCTCGTGGATAGAGATGGCCTCCAGCATGAGGCGCTTTATCACCTTTCCAGGGACTGAGGTGAGGCTGACTGGCAGGTAGCTCCCCAGGTCCTCTTCCTTGCCTTTTTTAACACTGGGGTGACATTTGCTTTATTCTAGTCCTCAGGCACCTCTCCTGATCTCCATGACCATACAGTTGGCTTTCTGGGCTGTGAGTGTGCATTGCCAAGTCATACTGAGCTTTTTGTCCACCAGCACTCTCAAGCCCTTCTCCCCAGGGCTGCTCTCAATCCATTCTCCACCCAGCCTGTACTTGTGCTTGGGATTGCCCCAAACCTGGTGAAGGACTTTGCACTTGGCCTTCATGAGGTTCACATGGGCTCCCCTCTCAAGCCTGTCAAAGTCACTCTGAATAGTCTCTTATATATTATGGATGTCTCTGAGAACAACTGTGCACCGCACTGGGTGAGACATTATGTATCATGCAGCAATGTCCTCCAGCAAAGCATGGAGAGGTCAGAAGACTCATCAAAAGATAAGATGACCCCGTCAAAAGAGGTTTTCCTAGTAGTGTCCTGGTGTCAGCAACTGGTAGAAAGTTCAGTGTCTGGTTTCATAACTCTTCAACAATGCTAGGTCTATTTATTGTATTGCACTCCGTTGTTTCATATTCTGTTGTATTGTATTTCACATGTTATTATTTTACATGTTGTTATTTATAGAAGTAAATCTGATTCCAGAAGAGGAAAGGTGATTTGAATTTAACTTCATTACCTCTTCCTGGCTTCTGGAGCGGCCCATTGGAATAGCTCCCAGCTTCAAATGTTAGCGTGGCCCTGATGCTACTCCTTTTGACAAAAGTGCTGAACCAATCTTTGGCTCAGTAGGTGCTGAGGGAATTCCATCAGATCATTTACACACACCTGCACTTCATGAGCTTAAAAAAATGAGGTAATGCCATTTTCATGACAGAAATACTCAGATTCTTGAGCTGATAACTTGGTTTGAGAAGGCACTTACCATTTTCCCTATGGGAAGAATGAAAATAATTTTTTTCTGTTAATAGTAATATCTGGATATTCAATCCACATAATTTTAAAAATATAACTTTGAATTACCTGTGATAAAAAAAAAAAAATCTGAAGAGCTTTTTCTAATAAAAAAGTGAAGCATACATGAAAAAAAAAAAGGATATCTTAAATATAAACATTAGAATACTGAAAATACAAGTAATCTGAAAGGATACGGCTATTTTAAGAAGTATAGGAACATAGCCTTGTGCATAATGTGTCCTGATTGCAAAGATAAAACTTCCACATAAACTAGTAGGAAGGAATTACTGGAAGAAGTTAAGAAAATGTAATTTAATTAAGGAGTCTACTTTGCATGTTCCAACTATGACCATATTGTTGTCTTCTTTCAAATATTTGAACACTAAAAAGAATTTTTAAAGTGATTTTTTAGGGAGTTTTGCTCAGTGACTAGCTTGCTTGCTTTGAACCTGCATTGCATCTGTCTTGGCACACAAAATTTCTTCTAATGTCCACAGAAGTTCTGTGAGAAGTACAGGTGTAGGATGCATATTAATTATCTGAGGATTAAAAACCTACAGTGAAAAGACAGAATTTTTTTCTTCCAAAATCATAGGGGAGACTTCTAATGAAGATTAAAGTCTGAAATGTATAAAGAACTACTCCTGTATCTGTATTCTGTTACTTTCTGACACCTTAAGCCCCCACTGGATAATCGGCTCTTTCATGGGGTGACAGGCACTTTCCTCTGGGGACTGCAGAGACTGCAATGCTCTCATCTACCCATTAACAATCAGCAGCAAAAGTTTTTATCTGAATAATGAAACAATGCATGGCCTTCAAAATCATCTCCTCCTTTATTCCCTGTCTCCCAGGAGTAGTTTTCTCCAGTGGTCAGGTTTTTTCTGTGCGTGCATTTTATTTGCCTTACCCGAGCCTCACTAATTACTGTGGTGGCTCAAGTCACCAATCTTCCTGAGCTGCAGCCTGCCTAAAGCCAGCACTCGACACAGGCACCTCAGTTAAATCTGCAAAGAGAGGTGGAGTGAATCAGGGTCTTCCAATGCTACAATTAATAATAATTTGGATCTTGTTCTGTAAAAGCTTGACATAGTATTTATTACACTTATGGGTTGCAAGGGATCTACTCCAGCAGTAAAGATTACACCCAGAGTTCACAGGATTTGGCTCTGATGTCTCATACATTCTGTAATGCGTGCTGCAAAAAGAGATGGTTTTTTGGCTCACAAATGGAACATTTCTTAATAGAAATGGGAAAAAAATGCAACAGCCTCTCTGACACTAGCCTGCAGAACCCCATGTGGAGGCACATGGCATCAATGTTGTGCAATGTTGGAGATGTGTGAAGGGGAATGATCTTGGGTTCAGCTGAGTTTTGCAGCCTGAGCCCTGTTCCTGGTCCCAACACACTCTGGGGGATGGAGGAGAGATCCAGCTGCTGTAATCTCCAGAGAGATCTGCAGCAATACCTACTTACCTACTTACCTACCTCCTTCACTACCAGGGCATCCAACTGCTGCTTGGAAGAGCAGCACACAAAGGCCATAGATAAGCAGAGACTTCTCAGTTGCACAGACATTCTGGTTTTTTGTTTCTTGAGGACCTTCCTACCTGGTTTTTCATTATTTTCTCACCTTTTCTTTGTTTATTTCTTTCAGAGACAGCTGAAGAAAATGGAATGAGACTGTGGAGTTCCCTGAGTGCTCCCCTTCCTCTCACTGGTTTTGTGCTGTAAGAGGACGTGTCACCCTCTGGTTCTGAGGTGACACTGGGTTGAGCAGTGGCTTTGAAAATCCAGGTCCAGCAAGAGCCCGAGGAAGTCCAACCTTTGATCAGTCACACGGCACCATAGGTGGTGTGGCATCACAGAGTCAGGGACTGCACTTTTTAGTCAGGGGTTACCTTTAATCTCTAATTTGGCAAAACAAAACAAAGCAAAGCAGAAATTCCCCCGAAGCATTTAATTTTTGCCTTTAATGCCAGAGAGCTTAAGTGTGGCAGTTTGGTGATGTGCTATGCAAATTAAAGCTGTGAAAAAACAAAGCTAGTTAAACACAAGTTTTTCTTTAGCAGGTAATTATTCTTAGCTGTTTCCACATGCCTCCTTACATCCACGAAACCCTGGTACATTACGATGAAAGACTTATTTCAGAACTCACACATGCACTATTTTGTTAGCAGTGGAAGCACAAGCAGAACATCTGGGTGCCAAGTTCAAGCAAAGTGCAAGATTTTTTTCTGAATTCATGTTGGTGTGTCCCATCATGTAACTATGATATATGATAAAAGGAAAAATCACAGCCAAACTCAACCTTGTTCAAAGCAAGGTGCTAGTGAAAGGATGGGATGGAAAATAAGTACTAATGGATTAATGTTCCATGATAAATGTTTTATTATAAAAGCTAGTGAGTGATTAGATAATTCTTGCTTCCAAAAGCAGGGTTTAAATATTTCTGCTTGGCTAGAAACCAAAATAAATACATCTCTTAACTATCTGGTTTATAGGAACATCTATATGAATAAAAAAGTAATAGAGACTTGGTTCCTTTTGTACAGTAGGTGTAATAAATAGCCAGCTATAGCAATGTGCTGCTTACTGTTTGGAGCTGTTACGATACGTAAAAAGAAGTTATTACAAGTATTAAAGGTACAGCCAGAATTCTCCTCCATGTAACAGAGCTACACTGTTAGTAATTAAAATAATTTTTAAAGGGTTGCACAGTAAAAGTTCAGATAAAAAAAAATCTTCCTCTTTAAGGAAAATGAAGATACAAACATAGAAGAAACTCTGAATATTTAGATTTATAAAATTTATACAAAAAATTGAGCCAGAACAATTTTCATTTCCACCAATACAGCAGATTTTGAACACAAGTGGAATCGTCAAAAGGATATAAAGATATCAAGTATAATTCCTTATAAAACTTTGTTTCTGTATATATCTTTATTAATTAATGGATTTCAAAAGACTTATGGGGGAAATTAATTTTATTCCTGTTTCACTGGTGAAGAAGTCAAGACATTCAGAAATAAACCGGCTTATTCAGCACCCTCTAACAAATCAGACTGCAGAGGTCTCAGGTCCAATCCAATACCATGTTTAAAGGATCATGATAGCACTGATTGCCTTGGTTATACTGGATGCAAATGCTTGAATAGACACTTGATACTTTCTGCTTAAGGAAGTTTAGAGGGGCAGGTTCCTCAAATCAATCACAATGGTGCCTTCTGTGCAGGCACCTGTTTTCTGAGAATAACCAACATAATTCCAAATAGCAGCTACAAGAATGCAATCTGGGAGGCCTGGCTGGGCCTTGAGGAGAGTTGTAGGAGAAAAGGCAGACCCTATCACACGAATGAAAATACTCTCCTCCTGTGTTCAATTGCTGAAACATGGATAAGAAGGTCAGAAAAAATGATGCAAACTTTAAGTCACAGATGCAGTCACAGTCACAGTTCATTGACTTAACAGAGAATGAACAAACACAGGAATGTGTGAGCTACAAGGAGGAGGACACACAAGTTATTTTATTAGAACATCAAATTAAGAGTAAAGCAGAAAAACACAGAGATGTGCTCATGCTCTTTCCTTCTGTCAGCTTAGCATCTAAGGCTGCACTCTTCTCCTTGTTGAACACCCTTGATTTTGTTCACTTCACTCTGACTTGCCTGGGTTATTGAGGGATGCTCCAAGTGCTGAGGGAATGTAAAAGATATGAACAACAGTCAAAGCATCCATAAACTGATCAGTAGGTATTCACACTGAAGTCACCCATTTTTAAAGCATGACCTTATGCTTCTTTAACATTACAGCACTCCCAAATACTAAACTTAAGAGCTCAGGCTGATCTCAATACGAAAGGCAAACAGAGCATTCTCTCAGTCCAAGCAGCCTAGGGATGTGTGCTTATGCATTTTTCTTCTGGCTGTCTAGAATTCAATATTTAATAAATATATTTAGTACATGGTGTCTGCTGACAGTGGGATGCTGGGTGTGCTTATGGGTTGTTGTTCTGTCTTCTGCAATCTCACCAGCTTGTTCTGTGCACAGGATCAGAGAATAAGAGCATGAGAGGACCTACAAAGTGGACTTTGGAGAGATTGTCCTGGCCAGCAGTTTAGCCCTAAAACTGAGCAAACATGGGGGTCCCCAGTCTGTGCTGAAGTCTGTGCTATCACAGCTGTGCTGCAAAAGTCCTCAGATACTCCTTAAAATGCTTACTCAGGAATGTCTACTCACACTACACTCACTCCAGTGTAAACACACCCCTAAAGCAGATGTAGAACATGCCCCAGAGGGAGATAATGCAACACCCAGGCATGACTGGTAAATAAAGCAGCCTACATGCAGTCACTCTGCCCTGCACATTCGTACTGAGACGAAGGTCAGACTTCAGCTTGGTGTAAAGCTGGTGGAGCATAACAGCTGCATAAAATATGATATAATAAACACATGGGAGTGTTGCTTTCTTCTGCTGCTATCAGTCTTATGGATGTCAGTGGCACGGAGATTTGGCCTGTGTTGTATTGCCCTACAGTAGTTTTGCAAACAAGGTAGATTTATATGGCTTTGGAATTAAGCTACTGCTGCAAAAACAAGTCCTGTAGAAATGTTTGGTGTGAGAGTATTTATAGAGAGGCTACACTGGTTTCTTTTGTATTAATGCTGAGGCTCTCTTAAAGTTATGCAGAGCATAATTCTTTTCCATTTCTGCTAACGGAGGGGTTGAAAATTATACTTTTATGGAAAGATCCCCAACTCTAATGTCCCTAGCTTAAACTAAACCCCTTTATGAAAGTACTTGAATTAAGCTGTGCACTGAAAGCCAACAGAGGAAACTCTATATTGAATTGTCTTGCGTGCAAGCTACTGGGAAATGCAGCTGGTGAAGCTGTGTAGCACATCCATGAGTAAAGACACATCACCACCACTGCAATTTAACACACTATTTCCTCTGAAGTTCAGCAAACACCAGAATTCAAGTTTGATGGGTCCTGAAATCTGGGTCACAAAATTACCCAGGTCCCATATATTTGAAATAGGAGCTGATTGCTTTGAATAGCTTTAATCAAATTGACCCAAATTTTGTATCTATCAAACTTCACTATATTTTCAAAATATATTTCTAATACTAAAGTGTTGTCAAACAACCGAGAAAGACATGTTCTCATTAATGTTTTGCAACAATTATTTAAACATTCTCACTGGAGCATGAAAACAGTGTGCCCATGAGTTACCTGAAGAAGATGCAAGAAACTCCTTTTTCCTCTGTGGTGCAGAAGTGACATGAGGGCTCCCATGTATCACTGTTGATGTGTACGAAGGTGAGGAATTTTCCTCCCTTCCCAGTGAGCTGTATGAACAGAGCAATAACATATTTCTCTGAGTGCAAAATTTGGGGTCAGAAGGATGGTTTTGTCAGAAGAAGATCTGGGACAGGGTAGTAAGGGTGCTTTTGAAAATGACCTTTCACCATAAAATGAAATTTTTATAGTGTTTGTAGAATTTGGGGCACTGGGGTTTTTGAATCAAAACTGACAGACATTGATGTGCACGTTACCATCCCTGTTTATCTGAGGGCCTGGGATGGGGTTGATGCTGTGCCTGTGTCCTCAGCCACAGGGAGGTTTGGATTTTCCAGTCTTGAAGTGGCACAGGTGAAGAGCAGCAGATGAATGTGTTCACACAGGCCGACTGTGGGCTCCTATCTTAGGTGGGAATAAAGTTTATGCACTATGGGCAAAGGCAAGCTTTCTTCAAAGCACAGATCACACTAAGAGCCTAACTAGGATTCTCTAAACCCCTTTTTGAGGTGCCTATCTCTCCTTAATGGCTATAAAGAGAGTGTAGGGTGACTGGCCTCTGAAATTAGTTGCTTCCATTGATATTGTGAATATCCACTGAGTGCCACCTGGAAAGGATTTGCTTCCTCCTGGCCCTCTGAAGATTGACCCCATTCACTCAGGCTGTGCTCCTGGGTGAGCTTTTCCCCCTGCCTGAACTCAGATAGAGTGAAGGTTTGTTTATATCCAAACTGAATTAAAATTTCCAAATAGTACAGGGTATGGAGCTGTGTGAAAACTGCAGCTGTGACTCCAGGGAGTCTTGGTTTACAGTGTACCTCTTGAACAAAGAAACATGAATTTTCTGTTTTTCCCCACTCCTCTGATTCCCCCACAATGAGCCAAAGGAATTCAGCCAGTGAGGGGGTGGCTCAGGCTCTGCTCTTGGGGCTTTTCACTCAAAAGAAGATGCTGACTCCTCACAAAGCTACTAGTGGACTAAGTGTAAATCTGCTTTCCCATCCCAAGGACTTGCCTCTGACTATGCAAAGAAATTTATAGTTTGTTTTTTAAAAAAATATTGCTCCCCATTACCCATAAAAGAGAGAGGCTTGTTGGAGCTGCACACCTCCCAGGCACGGTGCTATTGGTTGCCCTGCCAGCCCTGTGATGTAAATTACCTTTGCACTTTGTAATAGAGTCAGCACCATGACAGGAACTCACACATCACTCAGTTGGCTAAGGGTAATAAAGAGGAAAATCAAAAGGAGCATGAGTTCATGCTGGAGGTATGTGCAATCAAGGAGAGAGATTTATGACAAAAGCTGAGTTATAATATTAAAGGGTATAAACAGCTTCTTACTGTTATGTTTTCATACACCCCGTGTTTCTTCAGTAAGTACAGTGTTAAGTTTGGGGGAGACTTAGCTGTGAATTTTTACTTTCTTAAAAAGGTCTCTGGAAAAACAAACTTGCATTTATGTGGCATAAAAATCATTGCTGAAGTTCAGCCTGCACCAGTGTGGATAAGTATGAGGTAGCAGCCTCTGGCTAACAGGCATCAAAAGCATGTTTTGAAAGTCTGGTGTGATGATCCTCACTTGTTGACAGAGGTTTAGCATCTACACAACTCACTTGGTCTATTCACCACAACGCAGTAACATCTATCATCAGCAGCCACTCAGGTGTTCACCAGTGTTTACCAGAAGCAGTGCAAAGTGCCTGACCCAGGGATGGCCTCAGTACAGACTGTACACAATTCATTCTCCTAGAAATCATGATCATAATATTATCAGAGCATTCCCTGGAATACAGTAAGAATGGCTGTGCTGTCTTGGGCCAAAGCTTTACCTATCCCAATTTCTGTAGCAGATGCGGAGGGAACATCACTCTCTCAGGAGATGGCACACTGATGTCCTTGGTTCCATGCTGGTGACACCCCACAGAGCTGCTCCATCACCATCAGAGCCCCTGGGCATGGTCTGCAGTCCCAGTGATGTGGGCCGGCAGCCCTGCATCCTCCTTCTCCTCCATTCACACCAACCCCTGCCTCCTAAGTGGGACAAGCAGGTGGTGTATAAAAGAACAAAGAAAATAAAGAAGAAAAGCTGAATAAACAAAAAAAACCCAACAACCCAATTGTAACTTGGAATCAGCTCAGAACAGAATTTTAGAAGAACTGAAATGCTGCAGAACAATATAACAAAAATTAGACCATTTCAATGTACTTTTTTTGCCCCTTTGTTACAAAGAGCAGCTCTTTGCACTTGCTAGCACTATATGATCTGAGTTTCCCTGTAAAACTGCAAAAGGAACATTTCTGGTGTCTCTGTTTCTTCTAGTGGTCTTTATGCCATTTTTATTCTTATCTGGGAAACCAACAACAGGCCCAGGCACTGAGATCTCCTGCCCACTCTTTGCACACATCAAGTTGTGGCTAAGACCTCAAAGTCCCTAAGGATCAGTGTACACTGTATGTGGTGTGTCAGCCCTTCCCCTGGGATGCCCATTTTTCACCCCATCTCACCACACAGCTCCACTGTCTGTGGTGAGATTGAGGGGGAGCCAAGTTTAGCCCCAAAGAAATCATCTCATAGTTTGACACAAGGGTAGAATTAGAGAATCATAAAATCAATTAGGTGGGAAAAGACCTCTGAATGTATTGAGTTCAACCTTTGACTGAACACCCCCATGACAACTAGACCAGGGCACTGAGTGCCACATCCAGTCTTTCCTTAAACACTTCCAGGGACAGTCAACGGAAACCATGGAAAACATCAGCCCACTTTTTCTATTAAAGCAAAAAGGACGAAGCAGATGTTTTTAAGTAAACATGGATTCTTGTTATGCATTTCTGAGAAGTCAAGAGAAGCTTTTTCAGAAGCAGGAGTAGCCCATGAATTTAAAGGCATTTTAAATACTGTACTTTCCCATAAAGCTATAAAACCCTGGCAGAAAGCTCAGCAGCCAATCAAGGAGGAATGAACCTGAGCATGTTATAACTCAGATTACCAATAAAAATGTCAGGCTGAAATCAGAAGTGGGTAGTTTTATAATCTCGAACTGAAAGTATTTTTTAATTGCTTTCAAATGGGGAACTTAACAATATAATTAAATATATGTATAAAAAACCCCAAAGTGCTACAATCTGCTTTACTATCTGACTTTGTCAAGCTGATTATTATTACAATAGGGGAAATGGTGGATTTGAATGTCTTTTCTCTGGCACTGCAATTTCCCAGCTGTTTTATTGAGATTGTATTAAAACTGGACAAAATGTACTCTGCTGCTTCCATAAAAACTAGTTGAGCATTAAGAGTTAATACCAGCATTTTAAAATCATTAAAACCAGCCTATAGCTGTAGATTAGTGTGGGGTGAGATGTGTTATTTGAAACAGGTGTGATCTGTCAGGAGCAGTGTTTTGGCATTTTACAACCAGTGGGGCTACGTGCACAGCTGTAGACTGAAGAAAAATGGACCAGTGTGGGTACAATGGGCAGCTTTGTATATGTGCTGCTATTTTGCTAATGCACTTGTAGCATATATATAGATAAACAGTTCAAATATTGATTGGTATTTTGTGGTATTAATAGGCTCACTTTAATCTGGTTTAGCCTCTAAAGTATATTACATTGATCAGTGACCACTGATATATTTTCTTAGTGAGACTAAATTATGCTCTTACCCAAAGGATTTGTCTGTAAACAAAAGTGCCTGGAGGAAGAGTTTGGATAGTGAAAGAGAGCTGAGTATGTGTCAGTCAGGTGTAAACTGCTGGAAATAACCTGTTGCTGTTTATGGGCCAGCTTGTGCAGATTGCTTCAGAATAGAGTTGGTTGGAAGCCAGCGATCAAACACTTCTTTTGTTGGAAAATGCCAGTATGGGGAAACAGAAGTATTTCACAGGAATGTGTCAGGCCTGATGAAGTTTTGATGAAATACAAACAGGATCCTGCTGGAAGCCTACCATGTTTCTGCCAACCAGCACAGGTTGTTGTTGGACCAGAAATTGTTTATTCTTCTAAGGCTCACGTTGATAGGGCTGCCCCAGCCTTCACAGGTCCTGACCCTCCCTAGTGCTGGTGGGGCTGGGCAGTGTGGAAACCTTGTCTGAGGCTTAGAGAGTGGTCTTCCAAGAATTATTTGATCATGAGAATTTCAAAACAATATCTTCCTCATGACAAGTTTTTTACATGCATTTTCTTTTTGTGTGGGGCATTTTATATTTCTAGTTTTTTAAAAGGCAGTGAGGTTTGCAATTATTTTAAATAAGGGTTTCTTCCTATGAAAAGAAAATTTCAACTTACTCTCATATAGTTGATGGCACAGAAATGCTATCAAGATGATACACTTGGATTACCAAACTTTCATATAAGCTCCTCAGGTTTTGACAGCAACATGCTATTTGGGACAGGAACATGTAGTGGCCTTCCACTGTTTAAAGTAGCAGAATTCCTAATGTCATAGTAGAAAACTTCTCTGATTTTACTGTTTGAAAGAATGATATTTATTATACTACAGAACTAGTGAAAAGTATTTTTTAGCTATGTGGTGGAAACAAAATATAATTGAAATATGTAAACTCTGTAAGTTTATGGAAATGTTGAGTTAAATACCATAAAGACTGATAAGTAAATTTTAAGAACAAATAGACTTTTGTGAGACTGACAGGTTATAGATAACAGATAGATAGTGCTCTTTCCTTTGCTGTAAATATGAGAGTCTGTTTTTCTTCCCATATATACTGATTTTTTTTCCACTGTAATTCATTTTTCTGCAGTGGAGCTACTAGTGATTTATACTAGTGCAAATAAGAATCAGAATTGGGAGCATTACTTTCAACCCAGCAGTGTCCATTTAACTGTCAGAGTGGGTAAAGACAAGGGCTCTCAGAGAAGGTTGTTTATCCTTATGGGAAGGGACAATAAAAACCACAGGGGATTTCCCTTCTGGCCTGGGTGGAATTTTAAGGGATGGAAAAGGGTAATTTTTATTCTACACTTTAATTTTCCAGGACCTTTGATGTTAGTGGTAGATATCAGTATAAATCTCAAGGGCATGAAGTTAATGGAATTACATTAAGGGTGAATTTTCCTCAAGGAGCAATTCGCACACTCTGCTTTGCAGCTAAGAGTGCTATAGGTCAACAAGGCTTTGCTAATTATTACAGATTATGTGAAACATGACTACTTAGACCACAGAAATATGTACTGCTCAATTACACATTTATAACCAAAAAGACAATATTATTCTGAATCTTTCCTGTTGAACAAAATACTAGAATTTTTTACTACTAGACTCCAGACAGGAGCTCTGGTGTGTTAGCTGGAGGACTCTGAGTATAAAACAAGGTTTTAAGAGTTTAATCCCCATTTTTGTACTTAAATCTTGTACTTTTTGCATTCTGTGTTACTGGGACATTCACACGATCCCTGGTGACTCCTGGGACACCAAATGTATATCCTGTGCAGCCAAAGGAGCAAAGCCAGCACTGTGACATAATAAATAAAACTGTGGAAGATCAAATGCTATAGCATCCTGAAGGGTGTAGTAAATGAAGTCAAGTTAAGGAAGAATGTATCCAGAAAGGCCTGTGAGGCAAGACCAAATATTTTCAGTTCAAATTATCACCATGGGAGTGTGAGGGCATTATTTCCATTATCTTTGGTGATAAAAGAGAGGTGGGGAGGAACAAGGACAGAGATCAAGGAGGAGAGCTACTACCAACACTTTCAACATCTCCAGTGTATAGCAGTGGCCATCATTAAAAAGCCAGCAGTGGTCACATGAGGATATATGATATTATAACCTCCCTTTTGGGAAGAGAAGCTATTCTGTGGCAAGGCTTGGAAACTACTGTTGCTGAAGACTGGTCTCTATTTGGAAATCGTCCATGTCTGTGGGAGAAGCCTGTAGTTTGCTCTTATTGATGGTGAAGTTATGGTAGAAATTATGTAGAGGGAAAACTGTGTTCTAAAAGGGCAGTGGCAGGAAGAAAAATGTCTCTGTGTACACAGTGGTTCAGTCTGCAATAGCATTAATTTAAAGACTTCCTATGCTTTACTATCATTAACACATTGTAAACACATGAAGCTAACTATTCGTAAAATAGCATCCATTTCACGGTCCAGATCACTCCCCTCTTGTGGGAAACCATGCAGGAAGAGCAGGGCGAGCCTCTGGGGAATATAAAAAATTTCAATATCTTTCCTTAAGGGAAGATAATATTTCTCTGGCCCATGAAGAAATAGCTAATTTGAATGTGAAAATTGGTATAACTGCAAGACTGCCATCAGATCCAAAATCCATGCCCCCTCCATGATTCTACATCCCATCAGTACAGCAGAAGGTAACTCTGGGGCTACAGTGAATCTTGTGCTTCTTAATTCACAACCTGATGCTTTTGCAGATCTCACTCCGGAAGAAGTTAAGCAGAAAGTCATACAACCTGTGGCAGATAACTGAAAATTATAAAGTCTCAGATAAAGTAACATGATCTGAATTTCAAGGAGGACACATGCTCAAGACAGAGAAAGTTAAATACAGCAAGAGAAGATTTAAAAATGAATAAAGAGATTTCTCAAGAAAGTTGAAAGAATTGAATTTATTTTCTCTATCACAGAAGAAAAAATGCCGTGTACATATGTCACTCCAGTGTGACAGGGGTTACTCTTGTTCCTTTTTCCAGGCTAGTGGATATATTAGGTCATAAGTCCATGGACAGTGGCAGATTTTGAGCCATGTTCAACAGTGATGGCAATGTCAAGCTGAGGACAGATACTGCCTCACTTCTCTTGGTTACCTTTTTATTTCCAATCAGCACTGTCAGCTGCTAAGCAACAGCTCTGCCATGTTTCTCATTCAGCATTACTCTGCATTTCTAGAAACCTGATTCTTGTCACTTCTGCAACTCCTCCACCTGTTTTTTGTTCCTATGGATGTGAGATTGGCCAAAAGTTTGCTGAAAGCATGAAAAAGGTACTTTCACTACTCTGCTGAGTTCTGGGGCAGGAGAGTGGGAGGGAAGAGGATCCACCTCCACCCCTGCATCCTCACACTCACACATCACAAAGGCCATGGAGCCGAGCTGGAAGGGGCAGAGGATGGTGTCAGCGTCGGCCTTTCACTTCCAATTAAAGATGTAGTATGTGTGTCTGCTACTGAGGACAGTTTAGTCCTCTGTAATGAGATATAAGCTTACAGGAGAACTAGACTAATGGTCCCAGGAAAGTTCTGAAAAAAATCATGTGGTAGCTAGTATAAATAAAAGATCTCACAGTCTCTTTCAATTAATATTGCTTGTATTGCACTTGAAATGTATACAGTGCTGCATGAAGAAAAACACATACCACCAGTGTGGGCAACAACTTCCAGCTCTGTAAGAAGTGGGAAACACATTTTTTGCTCAAATGAGGTTTGACTTAAACTAGTGGCACTTTGGGCAGCTGTTAAACTGTATTCTGAACTGGCATTTGCAGAAATCTTATCACATCCAGACTGCGGCAGAAATTGGACAAAGATGTGAATGGCCATTGTCCATCTGAAAGCTATTCCTGTATTCTTAGTAGAACTGTTGATATTTGAACTGGGGAAACACCCCTTCTCTCCATTATGTTGTTTCACCCCTCCATCAGCAGCAGTTTTGTTTTCTTGTAGTGAGCCCCTTTTTGGACTGCCTGTGCTCAGGCAGCAAGGGCTGGAGTGTAGGGGGACCCACTCTCTACCTGTCATCTTCTCCAGCATGAGACTGACAGTCTCAGAAAGCCAGCACCGCTTGCAGAGCAGCAGAAAGATAACCTACAAATCTTGGTTAAATGATTGCATGAGATATGGGTGTATACTTACGTATATGTATAAATTTCTCTTGACAAAGAAATGGCAAAGTGCAGCTGGTCTGAACAACCATCTTAGCCTTCCTTTACATTTCTTCTTGCAGAAGTTTAACCAGCAAGAGAACCCACTGCTCCACTGAGCAGCGATGAGGCAGAAGCTCTGGGCTGTGTTTTTGCCTGTGACTGATGGACTCTCAAACTTGAAACCAGACATGCAACTTCCCTGAGACCCAGTTGCTGTGCCAATAAAACAGACTGGTGAAAGATATCTCCCTAGGGCATGGTGAGGATGAATAAATAGTTGAAAGAGCATTGAGGTACTCAGCTGAAAGGTACTTGATACTGTCAAATAATTGTTATATTTGTTATTCATTGATAAATAGCTACTTAGACAGTCCTTGGGAAAATGTGGACATTTGAAAAGAGGCCAATAATATTCTTTACAGGAAAAGCAATGACCATAAATTTGAACATGCTTTATATAGGTTACATCTGAAGAATGAAAATATATCTGTAGATTAAATTACTACATTTGTAGAGTATAAAAATAGGATATAGTCATAATCCCCCTTTGAGTAAAGCAGGCAAAAGGAAAAAAAAAAAGCCCGAAACAGCTGCTATGCAAAGTTTCTAGATGCAGAGTTCAATAAAACCTTGATGTATGTAGGATGTATAAGCAGAACTGAGCTTGGATATATTAATCTCCAAAACCCTTTATTTTGCAGCCAAAATATGCCTACATGGAGTAGATTAAAAATATTTATACAAGGCAAAATTCCAAGGCTAGTGAACATCCTGTTGCCAAAGACATTTTGCGGACAACAATATATCATTTTACCACATACAGTAGTTACTGCTTTCACAGTGAAAGAATATGATAACACAGATATATACACATGAATTTCAGAAATTATGTTTGTGCCCACAAGTTGACTGAAGTGTCTCATATGGCCATGCAAGAGACCAAATCCTCCAAGTGATTGCAGATACCCTCTTTCCAGGCTGTGAATAACTGTTTGAACTCCAGGAAAGAGCTGTGTAAGTTTAAAAAAAAAGAGTTGTTTAGACATGATGGATGTCTTTGGTTGCTAGCTACAGACTTGGAGTGAGTTGCCCTGCTGCACTGCAGATTTTCTCCATGAGGCAAGGCAGTGCTTTAGGACCCTCACATCTCCTTTAGAAAGATTACTGACATGAGCAGCCAGAGTTAAAGCTTCCTATGCCCTTCACTGGTGTGCCACAGAAACCTATTCAGAAAAACAAATCAAGGAGGATAAGAGTGGGTCAGGCCACACTGTCCAGAGCCTCATATCTGGTAGCAGGCTTTGAATTATTTGTATGCCATGAGTGTGCCTGATCTCCCTGAACCTGCTCCTCCATCCCATTGCAACGAGTTCTGCCATTTTATTTCTTACTGTTACATATCCCTATATTTCTTTTGAGTCTGCCATGGGTTTATCTCATTTGGTAAAATCCCCTCTTGAAAAAAATGAGGCACAGTGACCGTCTCCTTCAAATTCAACTTCTTTGAGGGACATAATTGTACATATTTCTACAAGATCTTCCTCAGGCTGAAGACTCTAAGCCAAATTTCATATTTCTTTGGTGGAAGTAGTTCCACTTCAGTTTCAGTGCCCACCTTTATCTTCCTTCTCTCTGCCTCACTATGTTGCTATAATCTCTTAGAGAGGACGAGATGAGGACACAATGATCAAACTACACACGAACAAGGATTTATATCACAAAATAATGTCAATTTTTGGTGTGTTTCTTTTTTTTCCCCTCTTACCTGTTCTTTTTTCATCTATATTCCCTTCCAGAAACACCTTCTGTTTTTTATGCTATTTGCTATAGGCCTTCTGTGGGCTCAACCTCCCTCTGGTGGCTCCTGTCTGTCTTCTTTGGCTATAGAGAGAACTCAGGGAAACTGTGATCCTAAAGCATACACACCGTAAGTACTCCTAGTTAAATATCTAAAATGAGGAGGAATTAATCCACACTTCTGTTTCTCGATTTACTTTGCTCAAAAAACCCCAAAGAATGCTGTGAAAATTAGGCTGAGAGACACACAAACAGTCTGGCAATAGAACATGTTAAATATGATTACTTACATTAATTAGCAATATTCAAACTTAGTTAATTTAACGAAGTGTGGTTATCTCCAGTTTTGGCCTAATAATCCTGTTGTCCTACCAATTTAATTGAAAAAAATGAAAGCAAGGTACATGGAAAATACTAACAGTAGATAGAGATGTTAAACATGCTCCAAAACCAGGTATCTTAATATTCTGCTTAACAAAAATGTCTGAAATAAAAATTAAACAAATGACAATAGAAACTGTCTTTTCTGGATGATGCTGGGGAATAAACAAAAGCACTACTTTTGCTGGGCATTAAATGAAACCGTTTTCATCCTGGCACAATGTTATTAATGACAAAGTTGACATCATTTTTGTGTTTTCACAGCACATTTCATAAAACAATTTATTAGTCTTGGTTTTGATGTTCCCTTTGAGTTTTGAAAAGAGGTTAGAGGTCTATGAAAAGAATGTAACAAAATTCCTCTTCTTGGATATTTTTCCATCTGAAAAGGGAATATTTCTTAGATTAAAAAAGAAACCAATTAAATAATCATTCTTTCATATTTCATTTTGAACTCTTTAGTAAGAAAAAATTGAATAATCATTCAGATCTTGAATTTTGGACTATTTGAAAAATGGAAAAATGGCTTAAGTCATTTCAATACAAAGAAATGTAAAATGTCAAAATTTTCATTTCAAAATATGTACTTTCCTCAAATAGCTTAGAATTTTCAACACAAAATTGTAAAAAACCAATTTGTAGTCCAACCACTTGCACTTTGTCAGGATTTCTTTATTTGTTTGCTTTTTTTGGTTGTTTGTTTGTTTTAAAACTCTTGGGCAAGCAGCTGTAATCTGCTCTAATTATAATGCTCCATTGTACAACAATTCATCCCATTTTTTGACTCCACACACTCTGAACACGAACCTCATCTTAAAGAAATCAGAGCTAAAAAATTGTCTTTTTGAAATAAATGAGTATCAGGGACTATGCTGTTTTGTCACACAGAATAATAAACTAGCTAAATAAACTTTATTGGAGTCAATATCCAAAATTATTTAAGCTGTTCCATGGTACACACCAGTGTCAAATTTATTTGATTATTTCACATTCCAGAAGAACTTAATTTAGAGTGAAGGAAGGCTGGACTCTGCTTTTTATCTTTACCAAGCTTTCAAGCAGAAACAAATACACAGACCTCCCAAAACCTAAAACAGAAGCAATAAAGTACCAAAGAAAAGATGAGAACTTCTTCATTCCAAAACAAAGCTGCTATTGGCAGCTACATTCCAGGACATCCTGTTTTGATTTTTCTATTTCATCTATCCTTCATCTCAATTGTTTTCCAAACACTTTCAGTAAAGAGCTTTAAACCATTGTGGAAATGTTGTTTCTTAATTTCTAAAAAAATAAATGGGGACATTTCAGCCAGAGAAGCCCTTCAGGATGGTTCAGAGCATTCTGAATCCAGTGCCACTGGGGTATCACCCTCATGTAGGTGTACAAGGATCTTGTGTTTGCAAAAGTGATGTCCTGCACTGTGCTTGAGGCATCAGGTATTTCCCTGCCCCAGACTTTAGGTACCCTCTACACAGGCAAGACCTGATCCTGCAGACACTCACACATGTTAATTGATAGTTCTGATAGTCACAGAAACAAAGTCACTTTGACTCAAACTTGTTCAAATGCATGAAGTCAGAGGCACGGAAGTATAACGCAAAATTAAACATAACCTCCCTTTTTATTTTCCATCCAACTCTTGTTTTCCTGAGCTACACATTGTAACAAATACTTGTTTACTTCACATTTCCCAAGACTTTTTCTTCCTTACTACTGTTTGGTAATGACACTTTTCTATAGTAATGGTAAAAATATTTTGAATGCAATATACATTAAGGCTGTTGATTGAAAATTACTTCAAGATATATATGAATTGCTTTTAGTTTTGTTTTACCTTGTTTTGCACTTTATATTCTATTAGAAATGACTTGGCCTGCCCTTTTTTTTTGTCTTTCTTAAATAAAGCAAGCCCATTCTTTTCCAATCTGGCAAATAAAACTTAATAAAATTATATTCTTTGATCTCTACCTAACAAAGAACTGTATATTGTTAAATGAAGTGGAACTGCAGCTACACAGTTTGCTGTGGACATACACTCCTGGAATCAATTATCTATAGATTTTAGAGGAGCACAGAATTTACAGACTTTTCAAATGGGAACTGATGGTGAGCTGAAGGAAAAACACAGATGTTTCATAGTGGTTCAATGACAAGAAAGAGATCAATAAAACACTGAAGGAAAATTTTAAAGGAAATAATATTTCCAGATTTATATGTAATATTTCATTGGGCACCACTGGATGAAATAATTTAATTATTTGCAGAGATAAATCTGTACATCTTTTAAAATGGTTTCTGTGAGAGTTACTGAATAGTATGGAAATTTAAATGCACCTTTAATATACCTAAATATCAAGTAACTTTTATGTATCACATATTGTTAATTAAGTGCTGATATAATGTCCACTCACCACACAGCAGGAAGAGTGCACTGCTAGGAAATGTACCATAACCACCAAGGGTGATGGAAACTGCCACTACTACAGCTGCTGCCAGAGCCATGTCTGTGCTTTGCTGGACATTCACAATGCACTACTTACCATGGTGAAGGAAATGCTTGGAAGTTTTCCAGTTCATCAGCAGCAGATGACTGCTCTGAGCAAAAGGTTTATAAATGAAGGTCCAACTCTGTAACCATTTGATGCCAGATACATTCATATCCACATTCAGGAACTGTTATCTGAGCCTGGAAAATTGGATATAGATTTGCACAGGCTTCCTTTACATTCAGCTGAGAAAGAAAGGGTCTCCAAAGGGAGAGTCTACCTTTCCAGTGATTGTAAAAACAGCATAGAAGGTCGACTCAGATACTGACACTTATGCTGTGGATACCTACAGAGGGCCAAACAATTCTCATGGTGCCTCTGTGGGTGATTCAAGCCAGCTGAATCAGCCAGTTCAATTCAGCTCCAAATCAGCAGTACTAGTTATAGTTGCACACTGAATCTGCATCTGCTTCTCTTGGAGTTGGTCTAGGTGTCAGGCAGAATGAGTTCACAACTTACCTCAAAGCCCTCCTAGGGGCATCCCTGGGATATATGGAGAAAGCATTGTAACAAGTCCTAAAGCTTTGATAAACAAAACATACAGGAATCATATGCTTTAAAAAACCAAACCCCAAACAACATTAAAGATCTATTTACCTTTCAGCCTCACCTCTAATTTTGCCATTGTAGATAAATTGCCTTTAGAATTTTGACTTAAAGCAGTGTTGCTCTTTGGTAAGGCATCCAGAGTGACAGATGGAGACAAAACAAGACATGAAATAAGCCCTGAAGGATTGTACAACTAGAAAAAAGGTAAAATCAGGAGCTGATATGAAGAAACAGCATCACTGGTCATAAAGTTTAGTGTAGAGAAAAGTAAAACAGATAAAAGATGTATCAAGGAAAGGAGAACAGATATGGATTTAGGACAATGAGTCAGGAGGACGTTTCTAGCTGTCTCACTTTGAAGGTTCTGTAGGGAAGTCAAGAGGGTTTTTGTCTACATATCCTTTTCTTATGCTTCTTTTTGCTAGCTATTAATCTTAACATTTTTAGATAGGAAAATAAATGTGAAGACCTTTCCTATCGATGGATTTGCTGTCCATAGTACTCTGAATTAAAAATGTGGATTCTGTCTGATACCTGCTGTCTTATGTTATCTTGATTTTAGTCTTACGTTTTTCCTTTTCACGTAAATATTTCAGACTACTCTTGTTCACGTAGTTAAATTTGGCAAAACTTATAAGAGTATCGTGGAGCAGGGACAAATAGAAAATATTAAATAATTCATTCTAGTTGTGATTGCTTTCTTCCTACTATGCACACTTCTTGGAACTGGGAGGGTCTAGTTCCAGCTGTCACCTTTTCCATATCACCCTGAAATCTAAGAAATAGGAGTCCTGCAGTCATGAATTATTTAGCTTATAGATAATGTAACTGCAGCTCTGGCAAGTGCCCTGACCATGAGACCATCATGCCATCCTAGGCAATCATCATATCCACTCCCTCACTGGAGTGAGAGCTGCTGCAAAAGTTGGGTGTTACCATGAAGAACATGAAGAGCCCAGCTCTGTCTGTGGTTATCCACCAATGAAGCAACTTCTGAGTGTCTAAGTGTAACTAAAATTAAGGACTACTAATTCTTCCAACTGGTACAGATGAATTAAGGAATTCAGGTGCCTTCAAGGCCAGGCAGCTCTAGGAGCTAATTTGTTCCCTGGGTTTGAGTAGATTTCAGGATACCACCTGGGCACCACTCCTAAGGAAGTGGAAGCAGCAATTAGCAGGAGTGGAAAAATCAGAATGATGCTTAAAGCCATGGCTCCTGTTTACTGCCTAAGCATGTGCTAAGCATGCACAGCTGCACTCAACATTTATCAGCAAAAAAGAGGCCTCCAGCTGTCTTGTTGGCAGATACTAACCTTGCATTGCTCTGCCACAATAACAGATTGTACGTCTGGTCAACAATAAAGTATTCTGTTATACCTCTGTAGCCACCCACCCTTTCTGTCCTTTACTCATCAGCATTTACATGCACATTCAGTAATTCTGTGCTCATGCAACTGTGCAGACAATAACACTAGATAGCACTGTTTCTTTTAAGATCTTCCTTACAGATCTCTGGTTGAAACATAATCCTGACCTAACCGTGCCCTCCTCTGCTAGAAATGGGATGCTATTTGAAAATATGATGGTACTATGAAAGCCTGTGGAGCTGAGAATGAGGACATTTAAGCTGAAGTGTTTGATCTTTGCACTCAGAGTTAAGCACCATTTAGACAGCCAAGTGGCTTAATTTTCAGGAGAGCAGTCTGACTGCAAATGTGCTGGGTAATTAACATCCCAACAGTCCATTTAAGTAACTTAATAATGTTATCCCTGATTTACTGAGTAGGCCTCTGGCTCACAAATCAATAGCACAGCCAGAAGGAGATCCTACAGCATGTAACTCCCCCTCCAGAGCTTCTCTTCATTAAGCAATGAGCCAAGTTTAAACCTCTACCGATATTTTGTGGATAGAACGGGTAACCTCCCACAGCAGGTGGGGTCAAAACACAGGCATGCCCTCACCAGGGACTTCCTAAGTAATATCAGATCTGCCCACACCTTCGTTCCCTGAACAACTTCCCAGGTTTTGACTGTCTCACAGAGAGAGTAAAATCCAGCCTCAGCCCAGTAGTGGCAGTAACATGAGCTCCCCCCAGGGCCAAAATTTTTGATCACACACTCAGAAATATCTATGTGAACAATCCCCCTTTTAATGTTATTTCTGTATAAATTATGCACTGCTTCTTTCCAGCCAACTTTTTTTTTTATCGGCAAAAGTTATTTGGTAAGGTTTTTGTTTCCATACTGAGTTTTGATTAAAGAGAAGGAAAAAAAAAGAGCTTCATTTCATTTTCACAGTATCTCTCGGCAGAGCAAGCACTCCTGTTTCTACTGTGGGATTTTGTTTTTCTCTACAGTATGTCTTGACAAATAGCCCTCTCTGATTACTGTGCTTGCACAAGATTTCATTATGGTTTTGATAACATGCCACAATCTTTGAGTTTCTATTTGATATAAAGAGTCTGTCCCTGAACAGTAATCATGAGAGACTGGGGAATATTGAGTGTTAGAGTTTCCATATTTTATGAGCTGCCAAAATAAATGATTTAGGGCAGAGAAGCCTGTATTAGTAGCAGATCTCCAGCTTCACTAAGGCAAGATACAGTGCTGACGAGTGGGCCAGTTTGTGGGAACTTATTTTTAGTTCTATTGTTATGACTTCAGTCTTCAGAGCCCAGATTCCCAGGTGGTATGAGTTGATCTGGTTGCATTGTCTTCTATGTAACTGTGAGTTCTCCACTAGTTTATGATTCTCTCCATAGCCTATGTCTGTCTAAGCATCTGGTGCTGATGAGACAAGTCTCTTCCGGACATATCCAAAATTTTCATTTTACCACTGCCCAACACGAGCAGTGTTATGATTATTTGCAGTGCTTCTTGGGGTCTTTCTGATTCCTGCTGTACTAATTCTGTATCTGACTGTGGAAGTTGTATCAGTCAAAGGGGAGTCAAGTTAGTTTTAAACTTTGGCTGGCTGCAAAAGAGGAGTAATACACCAGAGATCAAAGGGAAATATTTTCCAAGGATCTCATCCAAGGGAACTCCTCTTGGATGAAAATATTCCAAGGGCCACACAGACTGAAAAAAGTCTCTCCAGAGGCTAGAACTGCCCATTTTCAGAATCTCTGTGTTAACAACTTCCAATTCTCTGTTTGAGCAAACTTCTCTGGTGGTTCCTGTTTCAGTGTGTTGTTTATTATCTGTCTACTTGGGAAATCATATGTAGGTAGTGTTTCCCACCACATCAATTTTATCTTACGTGTATCTCAAAAAGTAACACTGAACTGTTCCCAAGGCTGTGGGAAGTTGTGTTTCTGGGAAGTTACTGATTTAGGGTAAATGTCTTGGTGACATTTGTCCAGTCAGTGGAGTTTCAAAAGAAGTGAATTAAAATGATATCACCTCAGCAGACTCTCATATATTTGGGTTTTTTCCTCTTAATAGAGAATTTCAATGCATCTATAATCAAAGAAAAGAACAGTGTAGTTTGTAGTCATGCCCAAACCTTGTATAAAATGGGATTGAGTCAGTGTATTGGACTTAAATTCCAGATTATGGCCAGACTTGTACCCTGCTACCTTCTCTCACAAACCACAGTGCTTGAAGGACTTCAGTTTGCTGAAATCATTCCCAATTAGTAATGTTGATTCCCATTCTTTGCATACTGGACTGATGAGGAAAGATAAAGGAAGGAAGGAAGGAAAGAAGGAAAGAAGGAAGGGATTTCGGTTGCTCATTGTCATTGCTATAAAGGATGTAGGATAAAGTAATCAAGTGAAATCCATTGTTTGCTATATATTGCCTTAAGCAATAAAGGTTTTACAAGTCACATTATCTTGGTGATCCACTGGACACACCTGTGCCCTGTTATTTTCAAATTACATTTTAAAAGATTTGTGCGTATATTAAAGGAGCATACTGAGGTCATTGTTACGTGGCTTCATATTCTGAGAGGGTTTTTTTTCTGAATTTTCATTTAACCTTCCTAATATGTTGAAGGGAAGGGGAGGAAAAATAGTGAATCAGAGGATCAAGGAAATAAGGAAACTAGAAGGGATCTCTGGAGATCATCTAGAACAATATCTTGATTAAAGCAGGATTACAACAACAGTAGGTCAGACCAGCTGAGGCGAAGTCTAGGTGATTCTTGAAACCCTCTGAGGATAGACCTTCCACCTGGATGTGGGTTCCATTGTTACACTACTTTCTTATTGAAGTCCTGATGCTCAAGGTTAACTTCCCAAGTTGTAGGACTTTGCTCTTGCCCTTTGTTAAATCATCTGCTACTCCTGAGCGTAGTTTGGTTCCATTGCCTTTACAAATGTCCTTCCAAGAGCTGTAGACTGCTGTTAAATCACCACTTTGCCTCCACATCACTGCTGAAAGGCATGGCAACTTCATCTGGCCTTCCTCTGGCCACACTCCTCCCAAAGTGACCCATTATGCAGTTTCCTGTGTTGTGTTCAGAGCGCCCCAGTGTCCATTAGTGCAGTATTCCCTAAATGCCAAAGGTCCTTTTCAGAAAGGCTACTGTTCAGACAATTTAGTCACTGACTTATGCTTGCCCCAGGTACAAACCTTTGCATTTATCCTGGCTGAATTTCATGAGACTTCTGTTAGCTTAATCTTCAAGTTTGTCAGGGTCCCTTAGGCTTGAAACTCCAGTTGTAGAGTGTATCAAACCCTGCCTTTTCTGTTTAATTAAGTATTGTCCACACATTTGACAAGGGTGGTTTCTGTCTCATTATCCAGGTCATGGCAAAACATGATGAAGAGCACCAGTCCTTCTATCAGCTCCCAGGCTGCTCTGCTTGTTGCTGGCTGCCAATTTGATACTGAGACACTAATTAGAATGAGGTGCCTTGGCCAGTATTCAACCCATCTTGAAGACAGTTTGTCTAGCCTGTATTTCCTCAGCCTACAAATGAAAATACTGTGTGGGATGGTGTCAACAGTTTTACAGAAGTCAGAGTGTATTACATGTTATCTGCACAGACACTCATTTTTTCATCAAAAGCACTTGGGCTGGTGGTGTGTGATCTGCTGATGTTGACTGTTCCTGATTACCTCCCTGTCCTTCAAACTTGTGAAGCAATAATGCTAATGTAGTGATGGTGGTGGTGGTGGAGAGGACAGAAAGTCCCTCTAATGGAACAAGTTTCAGTCAAATGATGCACCAAAATATTTTACACTCAGTACAAATAACCGTGTATTAAACTAGTGCTGGTTTTGATGGCACCAAGAAATTTATCTCCTGAGACTCTTCTTCTCCTTAGCAGAGCTTCATTGCTGCTGGAAGTTCTGTGTGTCTTGACTTGGAAAGTGTGTAAGTATGTAAGAATATTTATAACTATGTAAAATATAGCTTTAGCAAATATAGTTTTTTCTTGGCACCAAATTAAACTGTCTCTTACAGTACCTGGTCTTTCATGTATCATGCCCTTTTCTCCTATTCTGTTTGTCATGCTCCTTGATAAACTATTTAAAATATCATTGTTATCAAGTGTCGCTCCTGGACACAAGTCAGGATGAATAGCTCATTTCACATCTCCCACAGTTGTTGTTTTAGGGTTTCCATAAACTCAGCTAGACATCAGTGTATCAGTTACATTCGGGCCATATGTTCAAGACTTTCTTTAAAGCATTAGGAATAGCATCTCATATTTTATGCTGCTCAGTATATTATAATGTAATGTAAAAAAATAAATATGAAAGACAAAATTAAAAGGATTTTGGGTTTGGTCAGACCAGAACCTTTCAATTGACCCCAAATTAATTTCATCTCGCAATTTCCCTTCAGAGAATTTTGAAATTTTCTAGTGGGGAAAAAACCCAAGGTTTTACATCCTTTGTGAAAAAGATTTTCATTCCCCGCAGAGCTGTAAAACTCAAGTAACAAACATGTACATGTTTTATCCCCTCCTAAATCACATGTCAGCTTCCTGCAGGCGAATGCCAGCAGTTCCTGTCAAAGGTATAAGGTATAAAACTATTCTAGTAGGAGCTGAGCTTCAGAGACTTCCTGGCTAACATGGGGATTGTAAAAAAATCCAAAATAGATTGGGAAGGAAGGCTGCATTCATGTGAAACATGGAAGCTCTGCTCCAAGATCAGAGGTGATTTTTAAAGGGTCAGGATCCTCTGGTTTGTTAGAATGGCCTTAGGCTTTTCTTTGGAGATACACAGCTTGAAGAATAGAGTGTTAAGGTAATAAAAGTTATTCCAGTTACAGGATTCTTCAGCTGGAGCTTTCTGAAAACTTTGAGAAGAAATATGTGTCCTCCCTGGAGCTCACACAAGGACTATGAGTGGATAATGGATAAAGTGAGAAATTATCTTTTTTCAGGAAAACAATCCAAGCTATTTCAGAGAAGAAACTGGTCACAATGATAATAAATAACTAAATAATATTTGGTTATCTGTGCCAAGCTGTCTGAGAATGTCCTTAGTTTAGATGAATGTAAGTCAGAAGATATGCAGAATGAGGAAGATTTGCTTTAGAATTAGTCCTTAAAATAGACAGAGATACTCTTAAAGTAAGTAAATGAAGGTCATATTCAGTGTTTCACTCACAGTCACAGCAGATGCAAATAACAGGTAAATACTGCCCTATCTGGTGTATCTTCAGGCCTGTGCTGGATTTTTCTCTGCAGATTAGCCTCTTATTATTTCGATTTTTAGGAAGTTAAAAGTTCCAAAGAAGTGTACACAATGATGAATATTATTTTGAAGACTATTCTATAAATAGTCTATAAAATATTTTTATCAGTGAGGGAACTTTTCCGATCTTAATCCTAAGGATGTCTTTAACGTTAAATATAGCATCTGCAGTAATTAGAAACTGATTTTGTGTAATACTTTTAAATCCCCTGTAACTTTTTTTTTTTTTTTAACTTGTAGACCTGGATTTGCATTCATTTCATCTGACATATACAAAAGTTCAGCCTAGGTACCAAAGGTCAAGTAAGTTACCTACATTGGCTGTGGAACAAGATCATCCATGGTTGAAGTGGTTGAGCTTCCAGAAATCCACATCCTGGTTTACCTCACTGAAGCTTCACCAGTGACTTGAGCCCATTTCTGTGAGAAATTAGTGGAAGCCACTGAAAGCAAAGGAAGAAATCAAATGCTTGTGTATACTCCTGCTTAACTCACAGACTTTAAAAATTATTTTAATGACACTCATATAACTTTCCTTCTAGCTATATCTTATTCTTCCTTTTATGTAATAACAATATTTAATAGCAATTACGTAAGTGCTGGTTTTTAATATACCCTTCTATACACATTTTATCTCTGGGTGGATATTCCTTTTCTTCCCCTACATTTTTGAAAAATATTGCAGACTTCATTGTGTCCCTAGAACAGGGGACTGTGAGCCTGATTAAGCTCCAACCTTTGCTGGTTTGCTGCTGCTTGGCAGTGCAACCCTGATACTAACATCCATTCGTTTTAAATCAGTTACACGAAGCTGAGGATGCAGATACAGGTAATTCCTGTAGTTGCATTAATGAAACAATCTTTTCGAGAACTGCTGAATTTTTTGGAGCAGCAAAACTTTATACAATCTGCAGAGTTGCAGAAGGATGGTTCTCACACCATGAAATTAGCAGCAGTGTTAATAGTTTGATAGTGATAAATTGGCAGATACAATTAATTGTTGATAAACAAACTATCATAAGTCTACAGAAAGCGGTGTTGATAACACCTGTGAGATCAAATAATGTCTATTTTTCTCAGACTTGCAATGCAACTTTAGGTCTTTATCTTACATCCAGTAACTTGTCATTTGGTAACTTTCCAATAAAGACAGGATTACATGGAATCAAGTTTGAGTAGGAGCTATGGCCTGTAGGTGGTCATGGCCATCAAGATGATCAGGCTGTTTAGGAAAATGTTCAGCAGCCAGCAAATGTAAGGTCTGAACATGAAGATCTTCATGGCCAATTAAAATACACAGCTGTCACATTTAATTCCAATGTAATCAAGGAAAAAGATTATTATCTTCCCAGCTGAGGTGCTTTTAACATGTTTTGGACACACACAGTATTTCCAATTCATTTCAGACTCATATCTAATCTACATCATCTTTCCTAGGTTTCTGTCAGAAGTGTTGAATTCTTGGTTAATTATCAACATTTGTATGATTTTCTTCCCTGTGTTATGACTTTTTTTCTTTTTCAGTTTTCTTGTCTTTTATTCTAGCAGATCTCTCTAAACATTCTTTGTCCTTAAAGAAATTGCAAATCTTCCCAAATAACCTCTGGAGTGCATACCCATTTTAACAGTGTGAGAAAACCCATTGACATTTAAGTGCCTTACTTGCTCTCAGCTGGACATGTGCTTAACAATGGTGCTGAATTGGGGTTTTAGTGCTAATCTCTAGACAAATCCTTCTTCTTGGAGCCTGCTGTGCAGGAAAAAGACATTTCTGCCACCAAGTGTGCCTCACCCTTTCCTTCTTGGCTCTGGCCAGAGGTTCCCCTCTCTGCAGCCTTGCTGACAGAGCTGATGCTCCTGTCCCAATATTGGACAGTGCCTGTAGGAACATTTCCGCCCAACACCAAATTCTGGTGGAGCTGATGGTGGCAACCACCTCCACCAGAGCCGCTGCCTGGACAGGGGCTGCCTACCACATCCCAGCTCCCTTTCCTCAGGAACCAACGTAGAGGTGAAACTGGGAAAAAGACCAAACACTTACAGAGCTCAATATAAAAGTGATTTAAGGTAGAGCGTGTGGCGTGCCAGGAAACACTTCATTATGATTGTAGGTGTTACCCAAAGAGCGCTAGTGTGTTTAGCATTTTAGATTTTCTACCCTGTAACACATGACACGAGGTTTATGCTGCATATGTTCAAGTCAGAAAAGGTGTTATAAGTAGGAAAATGGGGAAGGAATTAAAGAACAAACAGATTGCTCGGTGTGTTTGAGTTTATAAATAGCTTCTCCAAAGCAATATCTTTCTAGAAGATGAATCAGAGAAACATTATTTGCTTCTCTGTGAGCCAACAGAGCAAAAGTGATTCATTCAGCATGACTGAAACATTAGACATCTGTAGGATGGTCAGCAAACATCCTGCTCCTATATACTCAGTATCACACAGCCATTGGCAGAACCAAAATGGAAAAATAAGGTTTGTTTATTTTGGGGACAATTCATTGTGTTTTTTCCAACAGTTCTTCCTACTGTAAGCGAACCTGCATCTATTTAGGGCCAGACACATCACTGTAAATTATCTCCCACAATGGAGGAGATGGAGCAGATTAATGTGGAAAGGTTTTATTTTTAAAACAACAACAAATGGACACAATAAACAACTAAAATATCTCATTATAAACTGGAATGATGAATAAGTTGCACACACACACAGGATCCCCTTCCAAGAAAGGAAGGTCAAATAGTTAAAGGAATTTTGAAACTTTGACTGTGATCTATGTGATTACTCAATATTTCTCTCATCAGTGGTTATAAACATATATATAAGGATGAAAAGCTCATTTAAGGCAGGAAGGATAGCCTGCTGGAAATGGCACAGCCTTTGAATTTAGGAGTAGTGCTGTCTAAATAACTAATCTTTCCACTCGCTGTCTAAACTTAGGAAAAAATTGTTTCAGGTCAACCTGAAATGACTTTTTTGTTAGTTTTGCCAGAACAAAATGAAAGAAAAAGTATTTCAATTCTGATCAAATTAAACACACTACTTGATTTAGAATACCTCATTTATCTTGTAGTTATTTTTTTCTTAATTTTAAGTAGGCTTACTCTCAAAGTGTGTCAAAGTGAAAAATCTGAACATTATTTTTCTAAAAGGGCATGAGAAGATTCTTATTTCAACCACAGACTTTATTTTTGATTATATTTTAGCCTTACATCACAAATTCTCTTCATCAGGAAAGTCTTTTAGAACCTTTCAGCGTCCTAGGGACATAGCAAAAATTTAATCTAATGACCAAGATAGATAGTTCAACATTTTCAAAAGACAAGGAATCAGGCAGATATGTGTAATAAGTAGTTAATAACCAGACCAAACAATATCTTTCAATTGAGAAGATTTTCTAAGCAATTTATCAATATTGATTTGAACTGTCTGGGGTGTACTGCAGCCACAAGGAATGGAACACATTTATAGCTGTGTAGGATGATGTCTCATTTCTTTTTTTAGATCTACCTCTGTTAAGTGAGCTCCTTGCATACATTTGATGTCATCTCTACTTTTCTGCCATTTTCACGTTGAAAAGAATTAGCAATTACAATGAACATGTCTGGGAAACAGGCAGAGCTGCCCTGCCAGCACGGTACTAATTTGTTTCTAATCCAGTGGCAAATTATTCTCGTCTAAAAAGAAAGGGAGAGGGAGAACATTTCTCTCAGAGAGAGAGAAAAAAAATTAATAAATATTTCACAGAAGGTGAACTTAGAGGTCCTGACGCAAATCCTGAACAAATTACAGGGAAGCAGAACCAGCTGGTGGAGGAATACTGCTGCAGTAAGCACAGCTCCTGGCCTGGCCTGCCAGCACTCTGCAGTTCCCAGCTTTACTGTTGCTAAACACCTTGGCAAAATAATAAGCAGAATGTGTTGCATTTATTCAAGAAAAACAAGAGATGATCCAAGTTATTTTATGAGGGAATCTGAAGTGGACCCTGGGGTTTCTACACCAGGTCACTGCATGCTTGGAAAAGCTCAGCACAGGAGGGTTGCTAAAGGGAAGCTTGGGAGGGGGTGTGGAAAGCAGAGAGGTCTATATGACACAAACCTCATGGCTACAGGAGCACCAGTGGTACAGGCAGAGCTCACAGCTCTTGTCTGCTACACCACCAAAGTGCAGTGATTTTGTGTGTGGTGCAGCATGGATGATGTTATTTTTTAATTATATTTTAGTTTTGGTTTAAATTCACTATTTCAAATTGCCCATAAGAGGCAGCCTGGCCACCATCTCTCTCTGAGAGAGCGAGACCTTTTCCAGAGGGCTCTCCCAAGGCATATAACCCTGCAGGTGGAGCTCTAGGGAGAAAACTCACCGTAGTATGAAAATGGCAAGGAGCTGCATACATCCATTACTTATTTACTCCATTCTCTGTGGCCAACCCCTGAGCCTTTAAACTTGTTCTCTGTCCATTAGGTGTTTCCTATGGAATTTTTGGAAAGATGGGTTAGCATTTGCTCATAATAACATCAGCATGACTGATCCCTAGCTTGGATGGAGCTCGGATTCTACCAAAACCTAAATTTTAAGTAATGATTTTTACTTTATATAGAACACAGAATGTAAATGAAGTCAAAGAAAGCAAGTGAGAGAGAAGGGAAAGGTTGCAGTAGTGGAAGGGTCTTTGCTGTAGCAGACTATTTAATATCTGAAATCTGGAACCACATGAGTAACAGCCTTTTTCAAGCTTAAATATTGAATAATTAAAGATTCTTGAGACCTTTGTGTTTAAAATAGATGGTTGTCTAGGAAAGATGAAGTAGCTCATCCAGAAACTGCTGTCTCACTGCAGAACTCCTCTGGCAAGATGCTGTGACCGGTTATCTGAGGGAAACCAGATTCAGACCCCCAGATGGTCCCTCATGTTCCTCAAATGTGTGTGTCTGTGTACTGCAGCTCCGTTTACAAACAGTTAATGGGTAGTTAGCAATTTTTTCAGGGTGTCAATAAAAGGCTAATCAGTCCTTGTAGTAAGAGATTCTATAACAGCTTCTATTGATGGACTGTCTCTAACATGGCTTGTAAATCCTTTGTTTAAGGAGTCTTAATATAAAGTGGTGCAATGACAATAATAATCTGAATGTGCAACCAATTCTGCCTCCTCAGCTGCCAACAATGCTGATAATGAGCTAACAGAAGCACTGCTATTATTGCAATGAAGCCTGCAGGGAGAAAAACCCTAAAGGCTTTTATTAGCAACACTAAGACATGCTGCTGTTTCATTCCAAACCAAAATGAATCACCTTTTCTATTTCTGGATTGGAACAGCCGTTGCCTGGATTGCAATACATTGCACAGTATGGCACAAAAGTGCTGCCCCTACTATTAGTAAACTCCAAGTATCCCTCTTGAGTTTTATCCAGGCAGTTTATGTATTCTATTTTATTTTTACAAAATGGGATATATAAGCTTGGGGACTTCAAATAAGACAACCTGGCATACTCTTGCCTTCCTTAACATGTGAAATGCTTTGGAAAATTTGTGTATTTACAGCACTGGAAAATAAAATCCATGGTGCCATGACAGCACCACTGACAACCTCACCCCTACTTTGGAGTAACTATTTCATAAGAAAAGGAGATTTTTATTCAGTGTTTGACCTGTATGTTGAGGCAGTAAGCAAGAAATTCAAGTAGAAGGGTAGGAATGAGGAGTCTTGGATTTTCTTTTTGGAATATATTACTGATGTAAAATATCTGATTGGATCCTTTACTCATTTCATAAATGCTATAAATGACACAGAGGTAATTCAAGTCCCTGTTTGCTATAAATTTAGATTCAGAATAAAGATATGAGTTAAACACTGTTTAAATGGTGTCTTGTCCGTGCTCTCTTCAAAAAACCAGAAGCCATATCCAGCCCAGTACCTCATGGTCACAGTTCCCCTTGGCTCGCATGGAAGCTATTAATTGCCCGACACCTCTGAAAACCAGGTCTGAATTGTCTCCATCTGGGACCCAACAGATGAATAAATACCTACAGTACCAAATGAGAAGTGGCCATGAAAACCTTGGCCTCTCAAAGAGGAAATCACAGTAGTTTATCCCCATGCCTCGGTTGCACACCCTAAAAACAAACTACAGAAGGCTTAGAAACAAGACTGGGGTGGGCAGAGACCTTGCTGCTGGCTTTTTAGGTGCTGTTGAAATAGAGCCAACAGAGCAGCACAAGGAATCTTCAAGAAGCCAAAATGTTATTAATTACTATTATATTTACGTGCTAATGCTGGTAATCTTAAGTAACTCTTTGTGAGAATGTTTCAGCCTGGCTGAATCCAGAAGTATTGTGTAGATGCAGTAACTGTCAAGAATATGAGCTGTGGAACAACAAAAGCCACCTGCATTGCTCATGAAGGTCTGGAACCAAAGTACCGGAAAGACGGGGTTACATGCCAAGAAAAGAAAAATCCATTCTGTATGTTCTACATATGGACCGAGGCATGAGGCCCATAAAGATGAAAAGCTGCCGCTAATTTTAGTGGGATGTTTCTGTGACTAATGGGCCATGTCAGTTATAGGTCCTCTGGATACACCACAGTGCCTGCTCAGAACTGTAGGAGAGTTGTTTGATTCCCAAATGGACACCCCGGAAAAATGGCATTCCCACGAGCCATCGTGTACCTCTAAAATGATGCTGTAGCAATGGTGATGAAAATAAAACACAGTCAGATCCTGTTCTTTCATGGCTGGAGGCAGCAATCAGCGGATCGTCACATTGCCAGAGCTGACTTCATTCCCTGTAACGCAAATCTGTGCGGCAAATCTGTGCAGCAAATCTGAAATCCAGGTATTATTTTCAGTCAAAATTCCAACAACTGACATCTCTTGCTACTTTTCAAGTAGCCCCTAGTGACTCGCCAACGCTAAAGGACTTTGCCATATTTGCAGGAGCACAGCCACTAAAAATAGTCAAGCATGTGCCTACAAGATGGCTTAGTCTGCGCAGGGTTATAAAACACACACTGGACATGTGATTTGCTTTGCTGTCGTATTTTCTGAGTTGTGTGCAGCAAGCTGCCAAAATAGAATTCATTTAGTGATTTCTTCAGAGCTGTAAGCTTAAAACTGGTTTTTCTGTTCTTAATTTATGTCATGGAGTCTCAACAGCAATTTAATTTGAAGCCTCAGAGTGGGGGAAAGCCAGCTACTGATGTCTGCAGGCTGGTTGAATGTGTGCTGGCAGAGGGCTGGAGTCAGAAGCTGTGCTGGTAACTGCTTCAAAGAAGTGGCTGCTCAATCCTCAGACAGTCTGAGCATTTTCCTTCGGCAGGTGACATAAGAATGGTAGCAGAAGTCTAGAAATGGAGATGCTGTACCTGAGAGTTACTTGGCCAGCTTGGTATAAACAAACAACAAAATACTACTGCAGTGATCAAAAAAGCCACAAGAACATTTTCACCTTCAGAGAAATAGTTCTTTTCTTTCCAATGAAAATGTGGAAAGGGGCTAAAATACTTTGAAACGTAGAGAATATACAGGAAAACTTTAGTTTGAAAGAATGTCCCTAAGAAATGATTTATGTCCTTCCTTCCTTCCTTCCTTCCTTCCTTCCTTCCTTCCTTCCTTCCTTCCTTCCTTCCTTCCTTCCTTCCTCCTCCTTCCCTCCCTCCCTCCCGCCTGCCTTCCTGCCTGCCGTCCTGCCTGCCTTCCTGCCTCCCTCCCTCCCTTTGTACTCCTCAGTCTGGTTATAATGGTACACAGTGGTATTTTGGTATTTTTTGTAAACATACCAAACCATGACCAGGAGCAGAAAATACCCCTGTCACAGGTGTACTCATACACTCCTAAAAACTGAGATCTCTCCAAAGACTGTTAAGCCTTGCAATCATCTGACTGTTCTCCAGTCTTTATCCACTGAAACAGAGGCAATTTGTACCTCTGTGTATAGAGTTTGGAAACAGCTACTTCTAAATTCACAAAATCTATTGACAAGAAAGCACTGTGATAATGTGGTCCCTGTGATTCCAGGCATTAATGCACCATTTCTTACATATAATATATTAGCAAGGCACATCAGAGTTTATTTTTAATGTTGTTTGTTGAATTTTATCATATAAATCAGTTTGACAGGAACTTTTCACAAATAGCACTGCCACTTGAGAATTTTAACCCAAACATCAATGTGGGAGTCCTAGCAACAAAAAAAGAGTCATGAAACCTCAAAAAATCAAGAAACCCAAATCCTATATGCTAAATAGAATTAATATACTAGGACTGGATTTTTCTGCTACTTGCAAGAGTTCCTGGTGAAGCCCCTGTCTGTGATCCAGAGCAGCTCTGGCAGTGCCACTTGGTGCTGGCTGCACCATGGTCACCACCACTGGGGCCTCAGAAGCAGCATTAGTGCTCAGCTGAGGCAAATTCCTGTGTTACTCTGGAAGTCAAGAAACATCACCAATAAAAGATAGTTGATGAACTAACCTACATCTTTGAGCATCTAAAGGTTTCCTTGTTATGGTTATGTGTGCATCAGTTTACTTTTTCACTGTATTTTCATTTCAGTTCTTTTCTTCCATTTCATAAAACTTTCCAAGAGGCCAGAAATTCCTCAAAGTGACTCTGCCACACCAAAATCAGAACCCTTGCTTTTTCTGAAAGCATGTCAGCACACCACAGTGTATTCTATCTGAATTTTTCATGGTTGTAGTTTTAGAAAAAAAATAAAACTAAGTAGAAAGAGTTAATTTTAAAGATAATCTGGTTCCAATGCCTCCATGGCAGGGGGAATCCTATCAAGCCCCATAGATTTATAGGGATCCAGTTAGAGCAGTAGATCCCACACAAGTACATGTTTTACTGGGAGTTTACCATTCTCAGAACCATGGTCCTCCCTTTTTTGCCTTAGCTCCAAAACAAGATCCCTCCTCAGCCAAGCCAGTCTTCTGCCTCATTTGCTTCCCTTCTGACATTTAGGAATGTGCCCTTAGGAGGTGTTCCTTAAAAAGCAAACAGCACTGATGGACCACAGCACCTTCAAATGCATTTTCCCAGGAGACCTTAGTCACTAATTCCCTGTGCAGTCTGAAGCCTGCTCTCCTCGTGTCCAGGGTGGAACTTTGCTGGCATTTCTTCTCCTATCAACAGATTTTAAACTCAATCACTTCATGGTTGCTGTGGTCAAGATGGTCACCAATCACTACTTCATTCATGTGACCTTCTCTGTTAACAAGCAACAAACCAAGGAGGGCATCTTTCCTAGTCTGTTACAACCCAAACCATTCCATGATTCTATGGCTATTGGGCCTTTAAAGAAAAAAGCCCAAGCTCACTTCCTAATTTTCATTTCCTAGTTGGGGTGGAAGAACTGTCTCCTAATTTTCTGTTTACTGTGTAGGTGCCTAGCTCTGAGGTAGTCATTCTGGGTCTCTTTTATAGCCAACAGAGATGATATGGGTGCAGTTCTGAAGGGAACAATCCCATTTTAATATCTACTTATCAGCTGAGTCACCTGGTACCCTAGAAGTACCTACTCCCACCCACTAGGCCCAAAGGGAGTGCAGAGTGACCAGCCTTGCTGTAAACCTTCAGGCCACAGGTGGCTGCCAGGATCTTGATGGATGCTGATACCTCACACCACGCCAAATTGTGCTGAGTGGGGCACAGAGAACCTGGGAACCCTAACTTTAGTCTTTGCTTGCAAAACTTTGCTCTTGCTGCTGTTTCCTACTCTGTGAAAATGTTTTGCCCAGTGTATCATGGGGATGAAGTGCAGCCAATTCTTTACTTTCAGGACAGACACAGGGAAACCTAAGGAGCTAGCCCCAAAGGTGGCCCATAGTTATTGGTTTAATTTTCACTTGGAGCATTCACATATGCAAGCACCTACAGGGTGCAGGTGGTTCACACAATGCCATTTTCAGCATGCTGGGAGACAACAAGAATGATATAATGGCTATTACTTGCTTCTGTTTCTTATTTATTCATGTGTCTGACCCATGGGCTCTCTTCCTCCCACCATATCCAATTTATCAGTATATAGCATATTCATGGAAACCCAAAGCGTAGCATTTGCTGCCAGCCAGCCTACATTAAGTACAAAAAGGAGACTACATTTATGTGTGGGAAGTGTGGTATCACAAATATGTACAAAAGTAAGGGCTCACCTCATAATTCATGTGTGAGGGAACAAATATGACACAGCGAAGAATTTAATTGTTAATTTTTTGCAAGCACATTATAATTGTTAGCAGGCAGGAGCTGTGGCTATGTGTGGTCCCTCTCCCATCTTCCACTTTTGGCGGTCGGAGGGTGTTGGTGAGGAATTTGAGCGGATCTTGATGCTCTTGAATCACCCCCATAAGCAGTCACAGAGATGGAGCTGTTAAACGAGCTAAACTTGCCAGCTCCCTTCCAGCTGCAACCACAGACCTGATGTCTCTCAAGACAGCATCTCTTCCTCCTCAGAGCCAACATATAGCGTCTGATCAGCCCAGAGCTCACTTCTCTGGTGTGTTATGACAAATCTCGTGGCTTATCAGCACAAACCTGCTCCCACTGCTGTCAGCCAGGGAGTTGCCCACATTGTCTTTGATGACGAGGATTGGAATAGATGTTGCTGACTAAAAAGATCCTGCTTTGATTCTGTTTAAAGTGTCTCGTGCAGTGAGTTTTCCAATTAAACGTCAGAGTCATAATGTACCATAGGCATTGTAATTGTAGTTACAGATGTTTCTGACTTTCAGAAAAGATTTCCTGATGTCTTGTAATATTGCATACTCAATGTGAAAAACAAACCCTTTACTAATTTTCTTTTTGTGCATGGGGGGCAGAAATGTCCTTCAGTTTTAGCTTAAGACTTTTTGTTTGTTTATTTTGCATTGAGGTCAAAACATTTCAAGATTTCTTTTTTTTTTTTAGGAGAAGAATATAGAACTAAAAAGATATTTTCCCATTCACTTTGACAAGGCATCACAAGCCAGTAGTGATGGCTGGGAATTTTAACAGTATTTTCTGGTCTGGAGATAAAGCTAAAATGAGGTTTTCTCTTCAGTGGTTACCTCTGATTTTTGAGGAGTCCAATTAGCTCTTACCTGGCCAATAAAGCACATGAATAGCTTTGAGAAAGCTGGCAAAGCATTGGCTGTCACATTGAAATACACTTATGAACACATTCCTAGTTCTTGTGGTTTTATGGTTTTCAGCAAATAAGCCTGCTGAATCCAGTTACATTTTTGTAAATTACACTAAAAAAATTAGCAAAATACTTTTCTTTCTTAATGTCAAAAAGATATAATAATCAAAATGTAATCTGATGTGATGTGGCAGTAAGAAACCAGTCTTCCAGAAAATTGATTCCAGCAAGCAGTAGTCTGGGAATGGGTTCTACCCATGCCTGCATTCTCCAGCTGATGTCAAAGCCTTTTTAATATTTAAATTAAGAAATTATCAAACACGGTGATTCTTTTCCTTTTCACTTCTTTCTCTTCTCTCTTTCCTTTAAATGAAACTAAATGCATCACTGTGAAGAAACAAAAAAGATGAAGAAAAGCAAAAGTAAATAATATTTGGTCTCCCTGTTGTACATTTCAGAGATTTTAATGGAAACTCAGAAAAACCTTTCCCTTTTCAATTTTTGATCATGTGAGTGGTGAATACATTAAACATTCTGAACAGCAGCAGTCTGGCCGTAGGCCACATGTCCACAGGACTTTCCTGAATGAAAAGAAAGAAGAAAAAATAGTTACAAGGAGAGATAAGTATTATCTGACATGCAGATGCCAATGCACAAGCTGACTGCACACCTAGATAATTCTGACAGACATCCTCTGTGAAATCCAGAAACAGTATGTTACAAAGGCTTGGCATGCATTGAGGTGACTCAGAAACAGCATTGTGGCCAGAGGTTGAAGTTCCTAATGTGAGAGATGGGTTATAGAGGTATCATTGCTGGGAATCAGGTGAATGTCTTTTTCCACCTTGGTAGGAAAGCCTCCATTTAGATCACATTTAGTCCATGGTCTGTGTTTTTTTAGGAGCTAAAGGAAGAGCTTGAGAGAGAACAACTGTCTCTTGAAAGGCTGCAGATGTATAGTCACCAAAGATATAACTGCATTAAGCTGAGGTTCTTCCTTTACAAAAGAGAAAATAAGGGCAAAGGTGTGTGAAGGGAGAGTTTACATATTCTTCCTTGAGTTCATTGTGTTTATAAAAGAAAGGCAGAGCTTTGTGGAGTGTGAGTCTTGGAGATATTCTGAGAACACTTATTTTATATGCTGATCCAAATACTTGCAGTTGTGGTGTATCTATACATTTCAATTACACCAGTATTCATAGAGCAGCTAAATATCATCCACAGGACTGAAAAACATAGCTGAGTGGAACCAGGACTGTTTCTTGACATAGCTTAGGGATATTTTGAAATGGCTGAAGTACTGTCATTTTCTTCACAGCTGAAATGCACAGGTGGTTCACTATAGATATCTGTGTGTGTGTGTGTGTGTGTGTGTGTGTATATGTATATATGTATATCATGGGCAGACAGCTCAGGGGGAGTACATTTAGATGTGAGTATTAAAATACGTCTGTTTCAATGTTAATGAAAGAGATTTCCATATCCACTTGATTATATTGCCATATATGTGAGAAATTATGTGAGGAAATCTACTGTGAACAACCTATGCCTCATGTTTAAAACCATCTACAGATGTCCTAATTATATTTGCAATATTGGTACTTCATATCATGCTTACTGGGAGTATTAGACATTTACTTGACATGGAAAATATTTGACAATGAGAAAATCAGGAATTTACAGAGTTAAGTATGGCAGACCAGAATCTACATGCTTAATATCATCTGTCCTATTTGGCATGAGTTTTGGTTGAGCTACATTGATACACAGAGAGAAAAAAAAAAAAAGAAGCTATTGCAGCTAGACATGAAGGCAGATCTCTTTGCCCATACTAGCAAAGAACTAATAACCAGCATATATTCTAGAGAAGTCTGGGTACCTCATTATCCTCTGAAAAGTCACTTGTATTAAACTGATTTAATTTATACACAATTGAACCTGTGTGCAATAAAATCAGAATGGCATGAACGACACCATAATTTTCTTAGTTTCCTTTTCTTCTGTAGTCACTGTCTGTGGAAAACTCTGCCTTGCCCCCAGTTTGAGGACTATGCTCCATTGCCACCAAATAGTGTTGAGGCTCAAAACTTTCCAGGTGTTAGTCAAGGACTGTGACCAAGGTGGCTGCTGTTACCTGTGCCCAGGGTTTTCTTTGATCTGCAGGCAGGAAGCAGAGCAAAATGATAACCCAAGAGGAGGCAGGGTCCTTGCAAACAGCATCTACCATAACGTGGGCCTGCAAATAGAATTCAGCTCACCTGGCAGCTCCGCTGAACTCTGGGTCTCTGCAAAGTTTCTGCCATGCAGAGTGGGGAGAACTGCAGTTACAGGGTATGATCACCCTGCTCTGTTGGGTTCTGCGGATGCCTGTCCATCCCCATCCGCGGCCTGAGGGAGCTCAGCTGGGTCTCTTAGGGGCCACACCTGGTGTGGGGCAGGGCGGCCTTGGCCTGGAGTTCCGCGGCCACCCCGCTGTTCCCGGCCTGTCCCGCGGGGATGTGACGCTGCGGCCCTGGAAGGAGCTCGGCGGGGTAATGGGAAAAAGGTCGCCGGCTGAGCCTCCAGAGGCAGCTTCCTTGTGCCGGTAGGCAGGAGGCGCCATTACACAGCTTGTGAGGGGGAAGGAGCGAGGAGGCGAGCGGGGCCAGGGGCGCCCGCGGCTGCCAAGTCCCCGCCGGGACCCGCGGCCCGGCTCGGGGCAGCGCCGCCGGCAGCTCACACGCTCCGGTCACCGCCTCCCGCGCCAAGGAACAGCTGTTTCCCAGCTCCTGCCGTATAGGAGGACGAGGAGGAGGAGGAGGCGGAGGAGGCTGCAACCCGCAGCAGCGCAGCCTCCCCGGTGTCTGCCAGGTGCGCCCCGGCCGCAGCTCCCTCAGCCCCGGGCCCCGCGCCGGCCTCTCGGCACAGGATTCGAACATATCGGCGACCTACTGATCATGAGAAACGCATCTGAAACGATAGCATGTGCTGCCTGACCCCTGCTTTTAGTATTTGAAGTCCTTTAGCGCAGGGGATAATTCTGAAATTAGCACAGGTCTTGCCCCCTGCAAAACGCAACCGAGTGCGGCACAGCTGAACTGCGGTGGGATTCTGTCCACTGCACTCCAGGGCTCCAGCTGCTCTTCTGCCTCCTGGAAAACTTGTCTCTCCTTTCTATTCTTTTCATTTCCCAGGTAAATGAATTAACTGGGAAGCATGCCCTTCTCGAAATAACAACAACAGCAGCAAAAAACCCCCAAACAAAAATAACAAAACACACCACCACAACAAAACAAGCAAACACAAGCAAAACAAAACAAAATCCCAAAACCTGTGGTGTTTTCATTAAAGCGTCAAAACCTTTTAGTTGGAAAATTGTGAAAAAATATGTTTGAAGAGGTGGTTTTTTTGTTGTTGTTGTTTTTGTTTGTTTGGTTTTTTGTTGCTTTTTTTTTAATTCATATGGTATGTGTCAGGAAGCAGAAGGGAAGGACAGATGAGGAAAAGAAAAAAAGTTTTAAAAAATGAGGAGAAGCAAAAAGACTGAATGAAGGGGAAAAAGAAAAGAAAAAAGAAGAGAAGAAATAAGAAAAAAGAAAAAAGAGAGAAGAAAAGAGAAGAGGCTGGTATTTCCTGCAAAACTTTGTTTAAAAAGAGAAATAATTTGCATCTGAAAATACTTCAGCAGCAGCAATAAAAAAGTAACTTTAGCAAGTAGTTAAGCCACACAAATAAATTTACTTACCTGCATGGCATGATTTCCTTGTCTGAGCAAAGTTTATGAACTGCTCATGTGTCAGTAGGATGCATTCCTGGTAAAGAACTGATTTATTTCAGTGGAGTAATCCTAACACAAATTTGGGTATAAGATCAGGATAGGTGTCTGGCTTCAGTGATTCCTGATTTACATCATTAGCCAGTGGAACTGAACTCTGACATTTCTCCTTAAACATGCTTAGTATTAAATGAAACGAGCTTGTTTGACCTAACATTGTTCACTGCTCCACGGAGATAATATTAAACTCTGCCCGAACATGTATGTACATTAACCCTGATGATCCTAAAGGGAAGCTGGACTTGTGCACGTATCAGAGGGCAGAATTTACCCCTGTACTTACAATAACCAGAAATTTCAATTATATGTCTGGCACATGATGGATTTTAAATTGATTTCTGAATAAAAGCAAGCGCTTTACTGGCTTTAGCACTCAGCCAAGCCAATTGGAAAGAATGTGTAAACTTTACCTTTTGCCTACTCCATCTGCCTGTGCCTTGAGAGTTGCCTTTGCATAAACCTTACTCGGGTATTTGTTATCTACTCTACAGGCACACTGTGATCTTTATTTTCCTTTCAACCACAGCCACCATCGAGTCTCATAAGAACTGGCATTATGTTGAGTTTTTGTAAAATAATACTGGGGTTAAGGCTTATGTTTAGGGATGACAGTAAAAAGCAGCCAAAGCCATGCTTTGAAGAAGCTCAGGAAGGCACAAAGTCGATGGGAGAGGTTCAGGGGTGCAGGACAGGTCACCGCTTCGGCTGCCTGGTGGCAAAACTCCTTGGTGTGAAGGACTTGAGGACTTGCAGGGGGTGTTTTTTGCTCAGTGAAGTTTCTCTCTGGCCGATGGCTCAGAGCTCCTGGACGGTTTCGGGAGGCTGCGGTCTCTCCGCTGGCCCCCGGAGGGAGCTGCAGGCTGCCGCAAGCTCCACGCGCCGGGCCGGGCACCGGGCGCGGGGTGGGGATGGGGACGGTGAGGGTAAATCACCGCTGCGACTAAACAGCCCGCGGTGGGAAAACAGCAATCCAAACACCGACGAGGAATTCAAGGTCTTTTTCCACCTACAGCTGAGAATGTGTTTGATAAGCAACACCTAAAACATGTTAGGAAGGAGACAGTTTGTTTGCTTGAGTGTGACTTTCTTGGCAGCAGGATTTCTCCCTAATTTATAACCATTATGTAAACTTCTGACTTCCAGATTCACACTGTGAAAATATTCAAGATGAACTAATCAGGGTGGAAATCTGAAATTGTTTCTGCATGGTTTATATCCCCCATCTGGCAGCACAGAACAAACAGTACGACCCTGATGGTGTTTACACGAGTTACCTTGTTGGAGGAAATGATTGTACTTAGAAAATTGTCGTTGCTGAAGAAATGTAACAACTTGTTGGCCTAAACAGGGCTTTATATCTTTTAAATATGTTCTTCCTTTTTTTTTTTTTTTTCACTGTATGTGTTTGAGGAGGGGGAGGTTAATAACTGTGAATTGGAGCTTTCACGCGACATCTGTCTTTTAACTACGAGCTGAACTCTGGTTAAATGTTCAAAAGTTACAGTTGGTCCCTTTGCTTACTCTCTATCGAGAGCTGTACTGAGGAACATTCTCAGAAATCCTTATTTTTATTCTTTTTACCTATTAAGCCATTCAGTGTCTGTTTCCCTCCCTAAAAAATTTGGCTGTCAGCAGTTTCAAGTGGCTGTGTAAATGTAGTGTGCTCGGTCAAAAAGCATAAACGTGCTCCGTGATTTTCATTTTGCTGCACCCTTAAGTGAAGTTTCACTATAGCAAAGTTTATTATGGCCAGTTTTCATGGTATTTGATTGGATTTGCAGTTCTGTCACTCACCAAGGTTTTCTTTTAGGAAGAGTTAGAGAATAGAAGGTATAGCTTGACAAATACTAATAATGATAAGACAAATTTGTCTTCATGAGTTATGGAGTTTTCAGCAACTTTAGAAGAGAAATTTTGTTTCAGTCATTGTTCCTGCAGTGCAGAATATTTTACATGTTTGTAGCAGAGTCTGAATCTGCATCCAGAAGTGTTCCAGAAAAAATATAAACACATAACATTATACCGTGAGAATTCATAACCCTAAAAGGTAATTGTTTTCATTAAAAAAATGTCATGTAAATTAGAGTTGCTGCACAAAGTTATCGTGGGGAAGACAACATGTCTTTTTTTTAAACCTAAAATAAATGAGGTCTTCTGTAGTGAACCATTTAAATTTTTTGGCTCTAGTTTGTATTTCTGTAATTTTCAGTTGGCCTTCTAGTGATCACTGTGAATTAATGGGATATGACTCTGTCATGTGAGCTTTCCAAAAAACTGATGGAATTACATTAAATTTATTTTACTATGAATTCCATCTATGTTCTCCCAGAAAAATTCCTGGACACAAATAATTTTAAAAACAACAAAACTGGCTTGTCTTTCAGGCTGAAAATTATTTTCCAAACACTTAAATTCATAATTAAAAAGTGGGTTTTCTTTCATCCTAATGTAAGGAGCCAAAATAATGCATACTTTACATTAAAATTTTGGCAGTTTTTATACAGTTATTTCTTAGTCCAAATTGAATTTATATGCTAAATGATTTGCATTAAAATTGTTTTATATTTTTTAGCTTGAAGGTTTAAGATGATTTGAAAGAAAACAACATATCCAATATCCCAAAGTAACTTTGCATTAAGACCTGGTTACTAAATAAAGTTTATATTTAGTTTGGAATTTTTTTTTACTATTTTTTTTTTAGTGGAAGAAGTGTTCTGCATTGGAACGAGCTGCCGCTATATAAGGCAGTAAAAGAAGTGGATCCTATAGCAAAGCAAAAGTGTCATTGACTCTTAAGGAAACAGAATTAGGGTCAAATTATATAAAGAAAAAAGGGGAGATTTTAGACATACAAAAGAAAAATTTATTTCCTGAATGCATTGTAGTGCTAGAGAGATCGTAAGGGTGTTTGAACATGACAAACTTTAGGAACTTTAGGGAGACGTGCAAGGACGTTGTGAACATTTTAAAAAAAACCATATACAGTTAATTTAAAAGATCGAATTACATATTACTCAATAGAATGCAAGGAAGTAAAAAGAAAAGATTTCTTTTTGGAAGTATTTTTGCCTTGTTCGTAGGTCTAATGTGAAGAGTGCAGATTTTTCTTTTTAATCACTTTTTTTTCAGACAGCTGAACAGCAACTTATTGTGAAATTTCAAGGACTATTTTAAAGTGCGTAGCTACCAAATAGATTTTAGATTTGTTGACATGAATGTTCTTATCATTACTTACAGGAAATATAAATTCTAAGGGAAAAGAAAACCTGGACAATGTTGAATAGTATCTAAAATAATGTGGTAGAATGAGTGTTAATTTCAAATCCTTTACAAGATGAAAAAAAAGAAAAAAAGTGAAGGTAAACTGCTGTTTAACAGCTTCCCACTGTTATATAAACTTTCAAACAACCATGAAATGTAGGTCTCTGGACATCACTTAAAAGAACCACAAATAAACAGAGGGTCGTACCACACTTCTGTTCCCTAATGTGTAACTAAAAGGTTTAGCTAAGAACAGAAAGTGTCTAAAACTCCTTTTTGTTTATCTACTGCCTTGTGTACCATAAACACAAATAAGCAAAGCAGGGCTGGAGAGGGGAGGTAGGATGCTGCCTGCCTGTGAACAAGGCACAGAGAAGGTAAAAAGCCTGTTAATGTCTCTGGAGGGTCGTCTTACCTCTGTGCGTGCAGCAGCCTGGGACATTTATGTAGCAAAGGATCACCTACTTAAAATATAAGGATGCTGCACTTAACACTCCTGTGCCAGAACATCTCTGGGGCCTTGTATATCTTTCATGGAAATTTGCTGAAGTGTAACTGTTTAGCAATTACTTGGGACTTAGAATAATGGTGTCCTTTTAACAGAGCAGAACACAAGCAGGGCTGTTATATCTAATATACCTCCAGCCTGCAAGGCTGCATCCTCTTCAGACTTGCTGTGATCAAGACCAGAAATTTGTAGTGGTCCTAAATCATACAAAATTCCTCTGAAATTGAGAGTGGCCCTGTATAAGCTGGAATTTCCACCTGGGAGGAAGCGTTGGTACCTCTGCTGTTACTGGTGCTTCATATGCCGAGCTGGGGAGAAGGGTCTGCTCCTGGGGAGAAACCCAGCTCTGGGTGATGGCACAGACCCACTACCAGAAAAAAATAACCATCTCTTAGCTGCACTGGTGTAAACTAAGAGTTATGCAAGTTTCCAGAAGTATACCTGGGCAGAAGGATTTCTTTTCTTCAAAGATAATACTTGCAATATTTTTATCCTTTGACACCAAAGCAGTGTAAATAAAACAATTCAAATAAAACCTGGAAAGGTAATTTTCTTTGAGTCTTGCTCCAAAACTGTCCTGCCTTTCCCACATCCCTCACCAAAAAAAAAAAAAAAAAAAAATTCTCTCCTTTGAGGATTTCATTCTTGCTTTTGTTTTATCAAATAAAGTGTTTAGGCAGCCCAGTGACGAGCAGCAGCATAAATCCAACAGTCCACTGAATGTAGCATGTTTAGGAGAAAAGTGGGGCCTCTGGTTCAGACAGAGTAATTAATATCTATTGGGGTATAGGCTTCCTTGAAGTATTCATTATGTGAAATCAGGTACTTATATGTGCAGCAATTAAGTTGATATATATGTGTGTATTATTTATTTATTTGTGTAATGTGTGTGTGATAAATTACCAGTATGTGAACATGTTTCAAAACCTGTTCCTAATCTCAGTGTTAGTCATGTAACCTAAGAAGGAATGGAGACATAGGCTCGAGCGAGGATGGTTATACAACACCCCAACAAGGGCAGAACATAACACAAATGTCATTGCAGCCCAGGGCTGCACACAAAGCCTTCTGACCGCTCGCAGGTTTCATTCAGGCGGTAAAAAAATGTGTGCGTGTGTGTAGAAGGGATTAATCAAAGGATCCATATGCTCCCTTTGTTCCCATTTACAGGAACATTTCATGGCAGGAGCTCACTGGTGGCATTTCCAGAGCAATGTGGTAGGTGGGAGACTATGCACAGAGTTACAAGCTGTAGAGTGAAATCAACAGCCTGCAAGCGACCCAATAATAATGCAATTTGCAGAAGGAGTATGTACAGGAACAGAAAGGAAAAAATATATTCCCCATCTGGGCAGTTATTGAACATTTTTGACCGTGGAACACGCGAAGTGGGGTGGAGCAGAGATTTTCCTGGCTTGCCTTCCACATCAATCAGTTTGTTGGGAATTGTGCACAGCAAACACAGTTGTGCCACTCTGAAAAAGACAATGGATCAGAGAAACAGCAACAACATTTTTCCAAAATGACTGGTGGTTCTAGGGTCTCATTGGACATACTTTGAAGCTGTCACACTTTCAGGAAGCGTTGAAGCCCTATTCTCTGAAACTCAGGCCCTCTCAGTCAACTGAGGGCAAAACACATTGTGTTTAGGAAGGCTCCGAGTGAGGGACATGAAAATCTTCATCCGAGATAATTGTGTTCAGGGGATTTCTGTCACTGCAGTAAACAACTGTGGGAAATCAAATCCGCTATTCTTATTGTTGATGTGATTTTCAACCAAAATGGAGAAATAGCACATCATTGCAAAACAGCAAAAAAATAAATTAAATTATAGATATCCTCTACAAATGAAAAGCATTTCAAGGAATGTGCTGATCTCACACCTTTTATGTACAAAGTAATAACACACAGAGCCACCTTTTCGTAATGCACATGATTTTCAAATAACATATACAGGTTATACAATATTGGAATTCTGCCAGGGAAATGACTTTGTGTTGACTGTTGAATAGTATGAGAAAGGCTTAGGGCCCAAAATGGTACTTTTCACTTCTCAAATGCTCTACAAAGGTTTTTGTGGGTTCTTAAGACTATAATGGAATTTCACTTTCTTGAAATTCAGGCTATTTGTTCTGATAAAAAGTTTTTAAAAAAAGAAAACCAAACCAAACCAAACCAAAAACAACCCAAACCCAAAAACCGGTGTAAGAATTTAGAAGACCATATTAGCCCAGGGAGGTAGTCGAATTTTCAGTTGAAGTTTTTTTTTCAAGGAAAAGTCAGTTTTGTCAACATTTTTTAATTGCTTAAAAAGAAACCAGTAAAAAAAGAAATGTTTCTGAGTTCAAGGTTTCTTTTCAAAAAGAAAAGCCCCAGTTTTCTGCTTTTGTTTTTTCTTCCTTTCTTTTAGAAACTGAAAGCAGTCACAACCCAGTTTTATGATCAACTGAAAAACTGAGAAAAAGGGAGAAATAGTTTATCTTTCAAAAATGTCATCGATACATTTAATTATTACTGGAAGCTAAAGTCTCTGAGTGCGTGAATATTTTTCTTTTCCTTTCTTTCCTTTTACATACTTGTGTGTGTGTGTGTGTGTGTGTGTGTATGTGTGTGTATCTGCCTTCACAAGGCTGTAAATTGTGATTAATCTTCCAATCTATCACCAGGATTGAATTGCACTTTGTACTGTGCTGCAAGACTAATTAATTTAATAGTCTTACGTAAGTGCAGTCTAGATGTGGTGGTTTTGAGCCTCCTCATACATTTTGAGACTCCGAACTGAATCTGAAACTTTTTAGGTTCATGTTCTGGACAAGCCTGAGAATGTGCCAGCTCTGGCTGCCATGGGCTGTGCATGCTCAGCTCTGCCAGACTTTATTCGGGTTAGTTGAGCAGAAGGACAAGAACACATCTTCCTTCCATGCCCATCCTCTCAATCCCATGGAAGTGCCCCATTCCTAAGAAATCCTTTCTCTGCTATTCCTATAACTAACCTAAATAGACTTTCCAGCTTACTGTCTTCTCCTCACGGTCCTGACACCTTCAGTTCTCCTTTGAGCTTTGAGGATGGTTGGGCCAGAAGCAGTAACAGCTCCTCTGCTCTATTATATCGCTGTAGTTGGTTGATGCGCCAACATTTAAAGGAGTTTAAAATAGCACAGTGACTTGTGAAAGGTTCTTCCTCATCAACTCAGAGAAGTCACCAGAGAGATAGAAGTAGGAATGAATTGAGCCCAGAGTATATTTTACTGTTCTATTCCTATGCAAGCAATAAAAAAGTCATAATATTGGAAGTAGAAGAGTAAAGTTCTTTACTCAGGGAAGGAATTAAATCCCTCTTTCCATGCAGAAACGTGGACATGCATGTCTGACCTTATTTTTTGTAACACAGATGTATATTTTCTCTATGTTCTGAATTGCATTTCCACAACAACAGAGGTGAGTTTGTACGTATTCTGTTCTATATTTTCTAACATTGGTCTTGGCTTCCTGCCCATGGTGGGTGTGTTTTTGCACTGCTGGTTTTGACCGTATCATTTTTTTTTTAAATTTTTTTTTCTTCTTCTTATTTACACAGCATGAGCTTTTACTCAGCTAGAAATCGTGGCCTGGGTTTTTCCACAGCCCTGAAATTCGTGAAGCAAAGAGGAAGTTCATGAAGTGAAGACAAAAGCAGAGCTTCCAGACCAGGACAGTGGAACCCGCTGTACATAGCATGAAGCTCAAGACAATGAGTTGGATTCCGAAGGTATCCTAATCCAACTTGGAAGGATTCCTAATTTCCCTGAAAGCTAAATTAGCTGCCCAGCACTGTCATGGTGAGACCACTGTCACCTAAAGCACTGGGATATCATTGCCTGGGTTATCTCAGCTGCATCAGTCAACAGCTTTACAGTTTTGACATTTGGGAGAAACAGTTGTAAGATTTTAATGAGAACAGACACTTACCACCCCCAAGTAGCCAAATAAGCTAAAAATATCCCTTGTTTTGGTATTCCTAGGTTCCCTGAGGTTAGTGATATGTTTAATTTGCTGTCCATTTGAATACAGGAACTCCCTTGACAGATTCTTGACAGTGGAGAGTTTTGTTAACGGGAAGGTTTGAATCAAGTAACATTTCCACTCAATCCCCTTCTTTAGCTGTCCCCAACAGTATATTGCTCACATTTTGTTCATAAAATGAGGAGCAACAAAGATTCCAAGAGCTGACAGGTTCTCTGTTATTCTTTATTTTAAAAAGAGAACCATTCCCCAAGAATTTTTTTCCTTTTAATTTATTCTCCCTAAGGTAAAAAAGAACCCCCCTCAAAACAAAACACCAACAAAACCCCATAACAAAACCCTACAAGTTGAAGAACACTTTATAGCACTTGTGAAGTTTTCTTTTTAATGTTCTCTATTTGAATCCTCTTACATTCCTTCCTTACTGATTATGGCTTCATGCCCTTTGCTTAGTAAAATGTTCAGAAGGCCATGATGAATGACAATGGGTTCACTGTGGGAATTATGGCAGAATATGGGCCTTCCTTGCTTGTTCCACGTTAGGAGCTGTACTGGCAGCAGCCTCACTGCTGAAGATGTAATTTGTTCTGAGACTAGCAGCTTCTGGGAAGTGAGGGTGAGTCATTTGCACACCAACTTTGTTCTAGATTATGTATTGAACATCTAGAGGAAGGGTTACATGGGGAAACAAATGTGCTATTTACATATTAAACTTACTTCTCTTGCATGAGATGCATCTTACCTTTTATATGGAAAATGCATACCCCAAACATTCTTTTCTCATTCCTACCTGGGATGCTCCAGAGCCACATTTTCTGCTAATGGTCCAGCTGAATAACCTAGTGAGTTAGTTAAAACAACTCTGTTTACTTTGGCTAAACCAAAGTTTACTTTGTCAGTGGGCTAAAGATCCAGGAAAGCGTCCTCAGCATTGGTCTGCAGGTACAATTTCTTTTGGGGAGGTTGAACAACAGAGAAGCTGGATGGAGACCAGCCCTCTCTGGGTGGAGACGTGCTTACCTGAGAGGAAACGTGGACAACAGACAGAGGAGTCCAGTCTTTTCCAGGTCTAAGATTCTGTATGACAGAGAAGAATTAGCACAGAGCAATGAAGATCTGGAGAGCAAAGGCCTGAGTAGTCCCTGAACTGAAAGCAAGGTGCAGCACTCTGACAAATGCCATCTTATCTTTACCAGGTGCTTTGCACAGCACTACCCTATGAAGTGTGCATGAAGCTCACGGGGATTTCTGCATCCCATCCACTACTCAGCCAGTGTGAGCCCTAGAAAGAGGTCTGCACATGGTTTGGGAATTCCTGGAGGTACCTCAAACAATTGTGCAGCACTGAAGTATAATTGTGTAGAAGCCATATGATGACTACAGGTCAACTACTATTTGCAGTCAGGGATTCACACACAAGTTTTTGGTATTCCCACTGTTACTGTTATCCCACAGTCAGCTACAAAACATTCTGGAGTTTTAAGTGCTTTCAAAAACCCACATCTTTCTAAGTTTTTAAAGTGGAGCTTTATGTGGGGGAAAACCCCTTCCGGACATTTCTGCTACTCTTTTAGTTCATGGGCTTCCTTTCACTTGGTAGGGCTTCTGGGAAGAGGCATCCAGAAATATACTGTTCCTGTGCTGAGGTGTCTTAGTCATACAGACTAAGTTTATACTACAGTATAAAGAGCAAACAGTGCAAGTGCCTGTTCTCTGACCATGGGGCCAGCTGGCATTGTCATGACATTTACATATTATTAAGTTTTCTTTATTTCCAAAATGTGGATTATTTCAAGCTGCCTATTCTGAGTGGTCATTCTCCCATATTAACTTCTGCACCATGCCAGGAAATTGTTTGAGAAATGCTAGGTGATTTTAACAAAACCATGTCAGGGACCATTCTTACAGTTTAACCATGTAAGTGGTAGAGTTGCAGTGCCCAGAATATTCCCTGGCATAGTTGTTAAAAGGGACTATTGTGTCCATAACTGGCAATATGATGCCTTCTTGCTTACAAGCCAGAACTTATTTTTGGCAGTTCTGTTCCTGTGTATTAGAATTACATTTGAGATAAAGGTTAAGACAAGAGGGCAAGTTAACAGACTGTTTATCCATCTTCAGTGTTCACATATTCTGGGTAAGAAATTAGAGGCTGCCCTTTCCATTATTTGAGGTTTGATTTATGTTCTGAAGTTTAGTTGATCTGCACTATTTCATTTTTCATTTTAAAATAGACCCAAAGACCCTGACCCTCTTAAACAGAAAGAACATTAGCTTGTGGTATTGCTGTACAAAAAGTAAACAGCCAGTTTTATGAGGAAAATGTCTTTGGGATGCATAACTATTGCATGCCAAGGACTGAATGTGGGATGCAGTGTGTGACAAAGACGCAAAATGAGGGACACACAAAAACTATTCATCCAGTAAATTTAAAATGTGGTGGGATCCAGTCCTGTAGTATAAATAAGTCTTGTTCTAACCTCAAAATAATGATTCTTTATTTCTGATATAAATTGCTGTCAACAAAAAAATTGTGGTACAACCACATTTGTGTGGAAAGCAGGAATCTGAGTCTAAAACTAGATGTTGGAAAGGAATGTCTAAATATATGATATATACCTATTTAGTTCTTGTTATTTTTCACTATATCAGTGGCAACTGATTCTTTTACTTATTATGTCACATATTTTGGACTGACTCTTCTTTAATATAAACTGGATGTCAATCTGAAATCAACCTGCCAAAGGGGAAATGAAGGACATGTGAGGCTATTCTGATTTCTACCAGCTGAGAGCTTGGATTTACCTTATTCCTTTTTTATTTTTCTTTTTTTTTCTCTCTCTTTTTTTCTGTCTTTATTTTTCTTCCTTTCTTCTGATTTTAATACAAGATAGCACTTTAAATTTCCATCAGAAAAAATGCAAATAAAAACTGGTAAACAAGTTATTTTATGCAAAGCTTAACAGTGCTATTCAATGTTATGAATGCTACTGTACCTAGTTGCTTGGCTAAAGGAAGTCAATCAACTGGAAGACTTATTTATGTGTCTGAAACCTTGCTGTAAATTGGAACTTGTAAGAAAGTGCTAATGCAGCCTCTGTTGTGAGATAAGAGTGAAAGTGTGGTTAGTCATGTAGCTAACAAGCATTTTCTGTTGCTGTTTTTACTAAGTTTATGGATTAAAATCCATTAGATGTGATAGCAATGACCTGCTTCTAATCCAGACAGATTTTATAGTTGTTAGCACCTCTGACTTTAGTGAAACAATTCCAGGATCAATCTGATGCAAATGAGAAGAAAATCAGGCCACAAATGCTGCGGTTCTAATGAAACTCTTCACCCTGATCCTGTCTCTGACCTCCCATACTTTATCTTCCAAAGATCAGCTTTGTGGTGTTAATTATGGGGTAAGTAAGCAGTTACTTCCTAGAGCAAATCAGCAAAAGTCCAGGTTTGCTCTAGAGGTCCCAAAGATCAGAGCTCTGTGTTTCTTCAGGTTTCAATTTACCAGGCTCAAAACACTTAAAAGCACAAGGAGGAGAGGCTGGGGAGTGATCGGTTTACAAGTGACCTGGGAGTTCACAGTCTCCATCCCGTGAAATTACAGCCCATATAATAGGTCTTGTGCAGACAAAACCGCAACAAATTAACTCTAGCATCTTTGTTTGGAGGAGAAAAACACCTCTGCTTTATCAGCAATTCCCAGGTTGCCCTTCACTGCGGTGCCAAACTCTTTCTTTCCAGGAGAAATGTTTTGGACATGACACACACTTTGCTATTCTGCCAAGAAGGCAAACAGCATTTACCAATGTGACTTGGTTTGAGTCAAAGCTCAAACCCCAGCCCTTCAAGAAGTGACGAGTACCAAGGACGTCTCTTACATGTGTAGTTACACTGAACCTCATCACTCTCCATCTGTTACCACTCAAATGAGTTCCCATCAAGTTGTCATGGTCAGAAAATTCTTCTGTGACCAGTGTGAATTTAATGATATGTAGAAGTGTTTGAAAGACTTCGTGTAGGGTGAACAGTGTGTTTTGTCATCACACATCATTCAGTGTGCTTGATGCCATCTTATAGGTGGGTCTGGGAATGTATACATGTCTCTATTCTGTTGACCTACACCAAAACCATGAGTGTAATGACTGAACACATCTAGAGGAAATTAGCAGAGACAGGTCAGAAGCATTGGCCTGTAACAAAAAGAATGTGCTTAAAAATGTAAGAGTGGTATCTGCAAAAGTGGTAACATTTTTCTTAAGACTTTGAGAAAATATTTTCTCAAGTCATGTTCATTTTTTGCTACCCCACATTGATTTTTGCAGGTGTCAAGACTGAAAAGTATTTTATGATTTTACTGTGAAATCTGCCAACTTTGCAAAACCAGACAGTTTTAATTCTGGGGTTGAAAATTCACCCTTAGTTCCAGCACTGAATCCCATTACTTCTTTTCAATAAACTTGTATTTGCAGCTAGGGTGTACTGCAGCAATCCTGAAGTTAGCCTGCAAGCCAAGATTCAAGGTGGTTTAAATTCGTCTCTCCAAGAAAAGTACATTCAGAGGTGTAATAATCTGTAGCAAGATGGAAGCATGTTGCCATTGCTGAGATTAGCAGTTGTTTCTAGGACCTCATCTACTTGTGCAATATCCTTGGCAGAGTTCCAGAGGATAACTTCTCTCCATATAAAAATACCATATAAATAACATTAGGAATATGTTTTGGTGGGGCTCTGTGCCTAAGATGAAATGGTGCCTGGTGCTTCTGTGTGTTTGGGGAACAAAAATGAAGCAAATTCTATTTAGAAAATCATTAAGGCCCAACAGGACTCAGAAGAGCCTAATTATTGCTGCATTTCTCTGGAGGTACACCAGCCTGTAGAAGTAGTGAGGTGAGCAGAAGGCAGAGATGCACAAAGGAGAAGTAAGTTACCCTTTTACGCAGTTGCTGAGACCCAGAAATAGCTCAGAAATACCGACCACAACCAGTGTAGGTGCAGTGAAGGGGCTTAGCTCAAATCAATCAATCATTACAACCAGATGATATTTTGCACTCCAGACATTTCAGCAGAGTAGTTTGATAGTCAGTTATGTAGGTTTTGTGACTTCTTAAATACCTTCACATATGGAGACTAAAGAATATGCATGCTCTCAAAAGTCCTAAAGCCTCTGGAGGAAAGGTTAAGGTTGTACTTTGGCATGCACAACAGCCATCTGCTTCTATACAGGCAGCTTTTGCCTGTCCCTAGGAGACATTTAGAGCTGGGGTAGGGGACAGAAACTCTGGTGATGAAACCAGAACAGGGTATGTCTGATATGATGGTTATGCAGGAATAGGGCTAATTAGGAATAGGGCATGGATGGCAGAGTTGACTTTTGGACAGAGAGGAAGATCAGGGTTGCTTAGGCAATCAGTCCAGTGGATGACACACCTGATATGTTGCAAACAAATGGAACAGTCAGAAAATTTTACAGAAGATTATATTCTCACTCTGCAGTACTTGCAACACAGGCTTAAATCTATGCCCTGGTGGATACTGTGTGAGACCTGGTTAGCAGGTGATGGTGAGCAGTCCTCCTGCTAGCTAAGCACAGCCCTGCAGGCCTCCCTCATGCTCCTTGGTGCCTTAAGAGGGCACTTCTGCAAACTCTGGCTGGTGCCCAGATGTTGGGAGATGGTTAGAGACACTGTCTCCAACTGCCCTTGATCATTTCAGCCTGCAAAACAGACCTGAACATCATATGCTGGCTCACCTCGGACCTTAGGAGCCCCAAGGACTTAAAACCCTGCCATTGAGGGAATTGCAACCTTGTTTTAGGGCTGTAAATTTTTGCAGTGTCGGTAAGTTAGAGTTCAGATCCAGAATGCTGACCTGAGCTTGACATGCAATATAAATGTATCCTATGATGGGTTTATAACATCCTGAAGTCTGTTGTGGTTGTGGATCCAGACTGCAGACTTTTTAACTGTATCCTAAGGTTTCATTTTTACCAGCAAGTTAAACAGGGCACAGGCACAGACACTAAAACTCCATTATCTGTAATGTTAAATGGTGCCTTGCCTGATTTTGACTTAAGATAACTAGCACTCTCCCTGATGATTCCCAGGTGTGGTTTGAGGATAATATATGGGATAAAGATATTCCCCATGTGGAGTCTGAGTGTGGCCACCTTACTTTGGAGGCAAAGACAGATAACCATATCATGCTAGGTTAGCTTCAGGGTCACAATATCATTTATTTTACCGGTATAGATTCTCTACAGAGACTCTGACAGGAACCCATTCTTACATGGCCTAGACCCCAAGCTGATGGAGAGGCTGTTGTGTTGCTTGGGAAAAGATACAAAGCCTCTCCATGGGAAGGGTGCAAGGAGTATTTCTATGCATACATGCCCTAAGGCAAATTTTAGACTGGAAATAGAGAACAGCAATATGATGAGGATGTTTGCATGGAAAAGTCTAGACTGAGTTACTGCCTACGAGCTTCTCAAGGCAAATTCTCTGAGGCAACCCCAGAAGCCCATTGCGAGGGTGGGTGTGTATTAAACGATGTTCTCTAATCAGTTGCACAGCACATGCTCTTGATGATACACTTGTAAAATCCCCAAAAAGGCTGAGCTGTAGTCTGTGCTTCAGCAACAAAATACACCAAGGGACATGAAGAGAAAAGAAGTGGATGAACGCAAATCAGTACCTCATAATCCATTATAAAATATCATGTTTCTGTCTAAGATGGCCTGCAGTTATTACCACAGTTTTGGATCCCCTGTCCGTGACTACTAGAAACTCATCTCTCTCAAACCATTGCAATACAAAAGAACAAAAGTAATCTCCTTCAGAGAAATTATTATAATCAAAAAAACGGACAGAGAATAAAGTCTTCTGTTACTGGTGCTGTGCCTTCTCTAGCATCTCTGGTTCTGTGCAAGAGCTTGACTCTAAACCCAGACAGAAAATCTACTAAAACCTGAATATACGCTAAAGTTGAGAGAAAGAATTTGAATGTACTGACACTTCAAAGACAAGTCCACTTTTTTCAAAATGCTTCCATGGCTTCAATTTCATAACTTTTAACAGACCACTGCTATAATTATTTATGCAATCAGTTTGCTAAGTTTTTTATCTGCTTTACAGCTCTTCTTGGCTTGTCCTTGCTTACAGTGTAATCATGACAATTCTTTGTCATAAATATGCAGAAAACAAAGTTAACGGATCTTCTGTAAAATAAAATCGCCTTCCTTCAGTTTAGCAGTTACTTTTTCTTTACATGGTATGAACATTCTCATTTTGCTGTGGAAAAAAGTCTTCTATATCTGTATTTTGACATGCAAATATTTGAAATAAAAATGTTTCAAGGCAGCTGTCAGATACTTAATAAAAATATTAGTTCAGGTTACACATATTTAGAGCACTGAAAACACGGGATATGAGAACTGAATTGAGAAAGAACATTTTAATTGTAAACTAGTGGTATAGAAATTTTAAACAATAGTAATGAGACCCAGGATATAGACATCTTGAATTCTGCAACTCCTATTAAGCAAAGTACAGCCAGACGCAACAGTTAAAAATATGTAACCACACAAGTTCCCCATTTGCCCTCTTTTATTTGCTCTGTGTTTTCAATTTGTAATGACAATTTTGTATCAGAACAATAAACCAAGAGGATCATCTTTCTTTTGCCAGCTGTGACCCAAATGACTAGATTTGACTGTCCCACGAATGGAAACTGACAAATGAGACTTCAAAAGACTTCCCTTTGCCAAGTTTAACAAAATTCTGCTATCTTTTAACCAAATATTTATGTATTACATGACTGTGCTTTATTATATTTATGTATTACATGGCTGTGTCCTATTAAATTTAAGTCTCCTCTGATCAGTGATACTTTCTTTCAGTGTCATTTGTAATATTTGGTTTCAATTAATATACATGGGACTGAAAGAAATGCACAAAACCTTGTTTATTTTCCAGCAGTTGATGGTAACTGATTAAATCATTGCACATGGCATGGTCTCCATCCCCTGTTTGCTGTACAAGGCAGCTGGCAAGCCGCACCTGTCAGCCTAGGAGAGAATCTCATAAAGCTGCCAGTAAAACAGTGTAGCTGAATACACATCTGCTAATAAATTCTTTTCATCATATCCTAATCAAACAGCATATGTAGTTTATGGCCATGCTAATAAAGGGTTTGAAATATCTGCCTGAGAACTTGATTTTATCAATGTCAGCCTGCATGACCAGTTTTTATTTACTCCACTGCTCATTGGAAAGGTGTGTGGTGAAACAGCCAATGCACAGGAAAAGAGGAATGAATATAGGTTGTTATCATAGACAAAGGGTAAATTCAGTCTTTTATTAATCCTCTTTGTCCATTAATGGGACTGCTTCATTGCCCTGCTTTGCCGGTCATTCTGTTCCTGAGTCCAGCTGCCATGTGCAGATACCTCCCCAGTAGTTCACATGGGCAATATTCTAATAGCGTCTACTGTAATACAAAGAGTGTGAGTGACAACCTGAACTTAAAGATGGCCATGTTCAGCTGTCTGGCTGGGTGACTGCAGCTTAAAATATCAGACAAATAATGATTGATACTTTTTAGCTACTGTGTAAGAACAAGGATGCAAAGATGGTGTATTGGCTCATGACACTGGCTTGAAGACGTCGAATAATACGATGTCTTTTCACAGGATTATCCATTGATAGCAATCAAGAGTGGCTATGACTAAAATAATATTTAAAGTTGGAATGAGCATTTGTGAGACAGAGTTAAGACTGGAAGACACCTCACCTGGTGTGGATCTTCTGACTGCTCTTCCTACTGGAACAGTGCTTTTTCCTCTACGTAAGCCATTGCTGTTTTAATGTGTCAGCTCAGTTTGCCACCCAACTTATTCATCCTTCTTGGTGTTTCAGTGAGGTATACAGCAAAAATATATTGCACAGGCAAAACATCTTCCTGTGGAGTTTCTGACTCCACTGCACTAACTTCTGGAGTATCCTCAGAAGCTGTACAAAAAGTAGTGATTTCTTTTCCTTACTAGTCCCAACGACCTGCTGTAAGTGTGCAGCACAATTTGTTCTTTACTCTGGTTACTTACGCTATCCTGCAGCTCAGCCAAGTGTTTCACCATAAGATTTTATCTTCCATACTGATCTGGCAAAGTGTCTCCCTTAACATAGCTCCATGCATTTTTAGGTTTTCTGAAGATGTATAGTACATTGTGTAGCCAGTTATTGCATTTATCTGTTGTTAACTACAAACATGCACTGCTTTTAGTTTTACTCTTTGTATTTTGTGCTCCTATTCCATCACTTTGTAAAAGAGCAATGCTACTTTTATGTGTTCAGATTAATGTTCCTTTTCAGTGTCTTCCTAATCCTTCTGAAAGACATCCTAAAAAGTGGTGTGAGTTTTGAAGTCAGGAGTTGGATGTAAGTGGACTTTGTTGCTTCAGGAACCCCAATGCTCCTTTGCACTCTAGCCCACTCACACCTGATGTTTTCCTTGTTACCTTTTCTTTGGCACCACTGAATTGTGCAACATGGTGATGTCCAGTCTGGCTTACTTTCTTTTCCTGGATATCCAACATTGTCCTTCTGGCCTGCACATCTCACTCCTCTTGTGTGGATCTGGTATCCATGTGAACTACAATAAGTGGAAATTCCTCGGTATTCTCAGGATATCCTTTGCTTTTTTAGTTACACAAATCTTTAGAGACTTTTTAAATATGAAAGGCAATCACATAGATGATTCAAATATGACTGTAATTTTTTTAATGTCACCTTCCTTTCTTTTTTTGTTTCTTTCTCTTTATGGTACATTGTCACCAGCAGGAAGTTTCACTCACCTTTCCTCATTGTTTTTGAGTCTCTGGACTATAGATAAACCACAGGACTGTTATCTTCTGTGTATCTAGCTCTAAAGAACCTAAAGAGGAAGGAAAGAAAAAAAGTCAAGACATTGGCAATGTCACAACACATCCTCTCTGAACTAGAAAACCCCACTTTCCTGCCTTTGGAACAAAACTTAGTGTAGAGAAAAAAATTGGGAAATACAAAGTTCACAAATGTTATTGCTGCTTCAAAAGAAAAGACACACCTACCTCTCCTACCACCACAGTATTACAACTTGAGTGTGCATATTTTTAATGCAATTCCCACATGAAGGATTTGTACTATTTTTAGAAATAAATGTGTTTAATACATAGTATCAATATCTAATTATTCTTTCAGAAAACGTGGAGTGCTTTACACATCTGAGCTATTAACAATCCCTTTGCCATTACATTAAGACTGACAGAGGATGACAGCGGAGAGTTACTTCGTGTTTTCTGTAGTCTCAGCAAATTTTCCAAGAAAATCAGACTTCGTCAACAAGAATAACTCAGTCCCTCATAATAGTGTTTCATAAATCCTAACAAATATTTTTGTTTATTCATGATTGTTATAACACTGACAGTTTTTGTTTTCACATTTCTTTGAGTGAGGAAAGCACTGTTTCCTGAGGTGATTTGCAGCACTCCAAAAGGACACATGCCTGAAGCACCTGACAGAAGAGAGTTTCCATGAATAGAAAGAGGATTGATTTTTGGTGCATAAGCAGCTGACTTAGGCAGAGACATCTAGAAATAACCTTTTAGGGATGTAACTATCCCATAGCAATCTCTCTGCCCCATCAGCTTTCTCCTGATCCTGTTTTTTAAGCTCAGACAGATGCTTAACATCTGATTTCCCCGCAGAAAAAGCATCCAGCTGACAGTTTAGAATTTAAGATTAAATGTGCACAACCTGGGTCCAAGAAAGACAATTTTATCACAGTGTCTCAGATGAGTGTCCTATTCAGGCAGGTGCATATCCCATAATCACCTCAAGTTCAAAGCAAGTTGTCCCTTCACAGTTTGGTAGCTGATATTAGACACGCTTTGGACAGACCTAGAGGATTACACTTGAGTGGTGAGATAGAGTTTCCTGGAAAAGCTTGAACATAAACTGTGAAGCCTTTGACTGTAGCCTGAGCACTATCTCTAAGCAGTTCGTGGTGTGTAGAGCATGCTCATGACTTAAACATATTGACTGCAAAGACCTGGGTATTTATGGAGAAGGTGACATCGGAGAAACAATTCTGGGAATGACTCTACCTACACCACAGTAAGTGTCTATAGAGATGGAGAGATGTTAAACCAATCTCGAACATGAGGCTGCTCTTAAAGCCAGAAATGAAGCCTGTGAATTCAGGCAATGTAATGTTGTTGATTTCCAACCAGCAATCTAAGGATTTCCACATAGGTCATAAGCAGTCAACAAAGAACTGAGGAAAATATTGTGTGGATTGTTTGGACAGAAGCCGAAGGAATAAGGTTCAGCAATAATCTCTGAATGGGGAAAAGTTCTACTGGATAGCTATAGCTTATTTCTTTTATACATCCTTGTAGAATCATAAAACAGATTGCAGATTCCTAGCTGATACAGGATAAACTCTCATTTTAATACTACATTTTGGTGCAGAGACCATTTCTAGGCAGCAAAACATTACAAAAATGCACTCAATGGATATGGGATTGAAACAGATCTTTTTAATTATTTAGGCTGTCACATAAAACGGCCAGTGGCCACTATTTAGAATGCTTTAAAATTTCATGACCAGGGACTGTACAATGTATTAATCTCAAAACTGGGAATATAACTCCTCCTGGGCCAGTATTTGGCTGTAATACTTTGAGCAGATATCTGTAATTTTATAGTCAAAGCCAAACAAATATGAACTCTGACCAGAGGTATTCTGAAGTAGTTTCTATTTGCAACTTCCGAAAAGAGTCTTTCTGCCATAACACTCACTTTACTTTTCAGCTTTTGAAATAATCAGCAGATAAAAGGCAAAGACTTCCAAAGAAGGGGGTAAACATATTTAATGAGTAAATATTGTATTATTAAACGAAATATGTCATAGTTTCTGCACACGAAGCAAAACTGGCAGAACTGGACAGAGATTCTTTGATTTAACTGTGGCTTTTCTGACTTTTACAAGCACAGAATGTGGTTTTTTGTCATTCATAATTTTTAGACATATATAACAAGATACTCTTTGCAGTAGTGAAAAACATGGAAAAAGAATCCAGTTTTATCTTTAGCAATCTGGGATGAAAAATGATAATATTGTAGCAGGTGAGTCTGGGAAGACCAGAAGAAGTGATTTTATCTCTTCATTTGACCCAAGAAAAGATCAAGTAGACCTAAACCATTCCTGGCATGTTTGTCTAACCTGTTCTTGCAACCTGTCAGCAAGAAAAACAGCACCAGTTGCCAGGCGAGTTATTCCAGGGCTTAACTCTTCCCAGCATCAGAAAGTTCTTTCCACTGTCTAACCTAATTGTCCCTTCCTGCAATTTAAACATACTGTTTTTCTTCCTCTTGTCAGGGGAACTGGAGAACAGGCTATTCTGTTCCTCTCTGCAGCAACCTTTTAATTGCTTCATGCCACGGCCCTGTTCTCCAGGTTGTCTATGCTGGGTCACCTCCAGGATCCATTCTGGAGCTGAGAAATTAGGTGTCTTCTTGAACAAACTGTGGATCATTTTTTAGGTAGTCCAAGGACTAATCCGGTGAATCAGTCAAAAACATCCAACATCTATCCACAAAACCCGTTTCTTCAACTTATACTCACCCCATTGGACTTTGCACATTTTTCTCTTCACACTGCATCCTTCTGCCCACAATCCACACCCATGTAATCGCTGTGAAGAAAATAATAAATATGACAGATGGAACAGCAGGCACTCTTCATATGAGGGAAAGCAGAAAAGGTATGCCCTCATAAAGGATACCAAAATTTCAGTCCTAAATTTAGGCCACTTGGGGGCAGGAGGAGATCTGGCCCTTGTGGCAGGGTAGCTCAGGCTCCCCTGGGTTGAGGAGAAGGGCACGAGAGGAAAGAAGAGGAAAGAAAAGGACTGTGAGAATATCCTGAGCTGCTGACAGGGATGTGGCAGAGCAGCCACAGCTGTGAGCTTCCAGTGGGGAGAGTGCAGTAGACAAACTTTGTGAAGATCATGTGAGGTCAGTGAATTGGTTTGTGCCAAATCCATGGGGCAAGTACTAAGCCAGGCTTCGCTCCAAGGACTGCAGTGTGTGGACACAATCAGTTCACATTACCAGGACTGCACAAAAGCATAAGCCAATTGTTAGAAATTAGGAACGGAATAAGTAATTTTAAAAAGAGAGCATGGTGTGCTATGTAAAGTCACAAAAACTGGAATACAACAGCAGGACTGAAAAAATTTAGGCAAAGACAGGGGTACAGATAAACTTCTTTCTGAGGGCTGAAGAAATAGGAACTCCCAGGTCTGGTAAAGCAATGACTGGGGGGCAGCCATGGAAAAGGTTGATCCAGCCTGGAGTGATGCTGAGGAGGCCATAAGGTTTGATTGCTTAGCAGGAACTAGAAGGAAGGCATAAAATCGGCAGGAAGCTCATTCACTTGGGGTGCAGTTAAGTGGTGGAGTTCCTTGGCATAGGACGCTGTATGGACCAAAATTTAAGAGGAGAAACAGACAAATTTAAGCAAAAGAAACCTACTGAGCTCAGAAAGTCCCTAAATTATGAGCAGTTGGAGGTAATGCAGTTTTACTAGCTGCTTACCTTGTTATTATGCTCTTGTCTTGGCATTTGCTTTTTGTATTTGTCTTTGGGTCTAGGTGGGCTTTTTGTTAGATGCAGTACAACCATTTCAAGGGGGGAACACTATGGATGTGAGTCATTCTGGACCAGTGGCCTTTCCAAGAAGGAGATCAGAAAGCAATCAGAAGGGCTGTAGGGACACTGCCACAAAGTTGTTGCTCCAATATTTGTCTGTTCCATTCAACCATTCCATCCTGCTGTCCTCACCATGGCCAGCTGTGCCCCCAGCAGCACATGCTGCTAACAGCGGGCACTGCTCTTTGTCCTTGCTCAGCAACAGCTGTTTGTAGGTACCCTCATTTTTTGGACTGGCAAGTTTTTGTGGTCCCTTACCTTTTCCAGAGATATTCTTAGGATTTCCCCCATCCTCCTAAGGGCAGAGTTCAGGATTTTCATATTGCTGTATTATCTCTTGTACACAAAGACTAAACCTGTCAGGAAAATGGTTCAGGGCCTGATTTCTGGACCTGAGGGCAGATGGCACAGCATGGATCACATCCATATGTCTGACGTCTTTTTCTGTAACACAAGTTAGCCATATCCAAAGAATCTATGGGGATTTATATATTCACCTTGAACTGGGCTCAGCTGCTGCCTGGGGAAGTGGTAGCTGGCATAGACCAAAGGTGTGTTAGCAGTTTAAGCATATTGACAGTCACGTTGCAGAGCTTGGGTTTTCTCTGGGGCAGCATTTTAAAGTTGGAACTGGATTTCAGAAAAGAAAAGTATTCTTAAGTCTGATCATGATTCGCTAGGGAGTGCCACACACTTATGAGAAACCTCCAGAGATGTCCCATTGTTGACAATTTGGTAGAAACAGTCACTTCAGATGAAAATTTTCTCCTTGACTGTGGGTAGTGTACAATTCACATCTGTTCTAGATAGGATCTTACATCATGTTGCATATTGTACTGTAAAGCCATCTTCTAGCAATACATTGATTTAGGTAATGCTCAGTCCATTCTCTGCTTCATGTCTCTTTCCAGGGGAAAGAAAATATATGTGAAAAATTGTGTCTGCTCAGCAAGACTGCAATTATGGTTTTAGAGTTTGACATAATATTTTTATACCTTTTCTGATCTCTAAAAACAAAAAAAAATGGCAGCACATAGAAATGTATTTTGAACTTCAAGAGATGTTAAAGTGTGTGCTAGCTCATTAGTTAAATAGTTAAGCAATAAATTTCCAAATTTTCATTCATTTTACAATTGTACTCTGAGCAATCTTAAAAATGTGATCTAAAAAGAGACATGCTGAGATTTTTTTCCCAATTGTCTCATAGCAAGGAAGTTGACAAATTAAGTGATTTTTAGAGAGAAAAAGTTTTTATTTTTATTTTAAGTGGATTAATATTTTCATTATTTTCAGTAAGGCTAAATAGATTCTCCAAGTTGCATACACAGATATATGACATTAATTATTGCACATGTTTAAGATAGAATGTCCAAGCTGAATCCTACTCTTTTCAGGTGCTCTACAAGTGCCTCTTTTAAGTTCTTAATAATTTTCATTGCTTGCATAATGTTCTCATTTAAATTAATAGTCTAGCTAGAAGAAGTGTTATACACTTGAAAATATATGTAAGTGAAATGTGCTTTGGTATTAAAAGGTTTCTTAGCAAAAATAAAAATTTCAGTAATAACTATTTAATGAGAAAGTTTGGTCCAAGCATCGTACATGTTAGCTGTTCTTAAATCACTGCAGAAATGGGTTTGGACTACAGCTTTTCCTTTCAATATAAGTTGGTGAGCAACCAAATTATAATCAACATCAATAAAGCATACAGGCTAGAACAGTAAAAAAATGTTGAAACAAAATGGTTCATGTCAGTTGAACCAGGGAGATAGATTCCCAGGTGGCTCCTAAAGAAAAGGAAAATACCCCTAATGAACAGTACATTGAATCCAACCCTCTAGTCCTTCCTGAGGCAAATCTTCCCTTGACTTCACCACGTTGTTTGTGTAAAAAGTTGACCAGGGCCGGTGTGGGAGATTTTGCTGATTTCCAAACACGAACCCCTTCAATCTTCATGAGCCCTTTAACTCTGTGCCTGGTTCATGTGCCTGCTCCCAGTGGCTGAGGCTTGTTGTCCATGAAGAGTTCTGAGTTATTTCACTCTCAAGTTTTCTTCTGTTCTTGGAAATATTTATTCTACATTGTTTTAATGTGGAGTTCAAAGCAAACAGGAAAACATCCCAAAATTCAGAATCACAGCAAGTTCTTATTTCACACTGGGGATCATTTTGTTTTGAGTCCTCCTGCTGGACTGGATTACTGGGTGACAATGAGATGTTGGGCCTTTAGCAAATACAGACATTCAACTCCTTGTCTTTAATTCCCTTTTGAAAATCTATTTTTGAAATGTGGGGAAAGCATACATTTTTATTGTTAGGCTTTAAAATACATCTGATGCTGAAAAAATGGAAGACAAAATCTAAATAAATGTATGTAAAAAGCTACACATTATGCACAGAAGGAATATCATAAACCTCTACCTCACCTAATCCAAGCAGAAATCCAGGCACTGCCTTTCATGTTGAACTAGATGCATTGCCCAGGAATCACTGTCAGAATGCCTTCTTGACACTCAGACACAAAACTTAGGTAGGATTCACCTGACTAAATGTATGCTTTTTCGGTGGAAATCTCTAATCAGAGCTAGTTATTCAAATTCCCTTTATAGGCTGTTTTTGTTCCCTTTATAACATCTCTTTTGTAGTAGAGAGAAAGAGGAACCTCTCAGGATTAATCTCATACTAATGCAGATTTCTAAAATGGGTGAGATTTAAGCCCTCTAAGTGTCTTTTGACTCTGAAACTATCCTGCACAAGCTACCTGAGGTTCGGATATCTACACTGTAGACAACTAAAGTTAAATTACTTGTATCCTACATAAAACAATTAAGTGCAGAAGAAATAATTGGACAATTTAATATGTTAAGTTGAGCAAAAATATCTGACTAAAGAACAGCTTTTGTTTGGCTGAAGCACATCTTTCTGAGTTACAGCCAATATTATTATGAAGAGAAGGAGAATTCACTACTTTCCCTTGTAGATGCTTTTTCTGACTAATCTCCCTCACTGCTGAAAAATGTGCCTTATTTCCAAATGAAACTTGTCTGGTTTTATCCTGTATCTACTGATTTTCTTTAGTCCTTTTTGCTTTGGTTTAAAAGTCCTTTAAGTGTTCAGGGTTTTTCCCAAAGAATGTATGTGCATATATATTCAAGCCACCCTTAAATCTGCTATAATCTAAATAGATTGAGTATTTCCAGTACCCCACTGTAAGGCATTTTCTCCATCCTGAAATGGTTTTTAAGGTCCTTTCTGCATCCTTTTCAATTTTTCAGCTTTTTTTTCCCCCCAAATATGTCCACCACATGTGTATGCAATATTCTGGTATCAATCTCATCAATATTACATACAGAGGCAAAATCATCACCCTGCTTGTATTTGCTACTTAGTTTACACAACAAAAGGTTCATATATTTTCAGAATTACTTCAGGAACTTCTACTCCATTGCTTATCCCTAAAGATTGATTTTAGAACTGCTGCAGAAGTTAGGCTGCAGTACCTGGTTAGCTGAAATTGTCTCACCTGGCTAAATAAGTCAGCTAACTTTGTGTATCGTTATAAGTTCTTCAGCAGTTTTGTACATGTGTTATTCACAACTGTCTTCTGCCACTGTTTTAGGAATATTTTGCATTACATATGGTCATGCTTCAGCCAATCCTTGGGAGCTGAGACTAGAGGCAGAAGTGTACCCCATGACTGGTTTCTTTAGGGAACTGTCAGCACATCTTAATCATATAAATTTATTGCTTTATCAGCTTATTCATTGTTTGACTGGGATCGATGTCCAGTAACTTGCCTAATTCAAAATTTTTGTATATTGGCTCAGTATTTGTACTTTTTTTAGTCTTCTAGAAGTTCACCAGTATTTCAACATTTATTCAAGAGCAACATTAATGATTCAGCTGACTCCTCGGGAAAATAAGGACTCTTGGATTCAAGCTACCCAGCCTACTGCTTTAAAAATATTTAAAAGACTTTGCCTAAATTCTTCCTTGCTACTTGAAGGACTGGAAAAATCTTGGTCATCTTCATGTGCAGTGATTAAACAAACCTATTTTTCTACAAGGCAATATTTACTGAAACCTTATCCTTCTCTATGATTACTAACAGATTTAATATCCTTATCTGATGACAGCATTATATCACTTTTAGCATATTTTTGTCTTTAATAATTTTTTTAAATTATTGCTCTTTTTCATATAGACAGGAATTATTTTCCCATGCTTCTAGTTTCTCATATGAATTATTTCGTTTTGTTCATAATTTCTCATTTTTACTGCAAACTAAATCTGCCTTTTATGTTTTCACGTTATACACTGCTTTTATATTCACAGTTTCCACAAAATGAAGTTGGGCTTATAGCCAAAGTTTGTTCTTTCCTGATTGTGAAATTGTGGGGGTTTAGCCATTTAATAAACTCTTCTAATAGAACATCCAAGTTTCATTCAAAGTTCTCTGCTTACATTTCAATTTCCAGGAATTTTGCCCATAACATTCCTCACCTTTTAGAAATGATGCCTTTCTAAAGCAGAAACCGTGCCATTAAATGGGATTTTTCTTTGTTTGTATTCTTAGAAGAGTGCAGATCATGATTGCTTGTCTCTAGGCTGCCACCATCCTTCAGTCTAGAGAGACCATCTTTTGGTCTAGAAGAGTAATTCACATGTATTGAATACCAAAAGGCTGTATTGAAGACAGCAAAGAACAAAACCGTTATAGGCAACATCTTTAGATGAATAATCATGTATTTATTTTTTAAGATTCTCATGGTTTTCTTCTGTTTGAACTGAACTTCTAATATTCTTGTTCCAAGTTGGAGCTTACACACAGCAAGATTAATTATTTTGTAGGGTTGTGTAAGATTAGAAACAATTAGAATTATTGAGAGTTTTGTCACCTGTATTTTAATAGACCCCCTCCTGAATAGATATTGCACAAACCAAACTGTTTTGTTCATTTAACCGCTTAGATTTAGACATACAGAATAATAACAATCCTTTATGCCTGATAAAGTGATAAGCTCTCTTAAAAACAACTAGAGCTGCAGTGAACTTTGGAAAACAAGCCCCCTAAAGCTTGTAAGTTTTATTACCATTTTCCAGGTGGGCTCATAAGGGAAAGGGAGGCCTTAAAATGATGGAAATAGCCAAAACACACTCCAGAGTAATTCAGAAATTTGAAAGCACAGCAGCCTATACAAATGTCATGCTATGGTGAAGATACAAGCCAGAACAACAGTCTTGCACTTCATTGAAATATGAAATTTTAACTTTCAGTGGGCACATCTTGGAGGAGACATGACAAGCGGGGCTAGAGCAGAGGTAGACAGAGGTAACAAGAGTGCTAAAGAAGAAGGAAAGTATATGATTATTCAAAATTCAGGCCAGATTGTGGATTTGCTGTCAGCCATGGAAAAAACCAAATTTGTTAATAGAAGGCACTTGGTTTATATAATGAAGCTGTGACTTTTCCTTCCTCCCCTCCATCTGAGATAGTGGGTATGAGAAATTACAAAGTGTTTTTTCACAGCAAGATATTCAGACATCCTTCTGCAGCTGCCAGATGACTTGCTGGGCCTGAGTCATGTTTCCACCTCTTCCCGAATGTGAATTCCTGTGGATAACCAGAATCCATCCAGTAATTAAATCCCAAACCCCAAGAGAAGGTGTCCCACATAGGAACTGAAGTGTAGGTGTGCCCCACTCTTCTGTGAGTGTGATATCCACTGATATTCCAGTAAACAAACTGAAGAGTGTGAAGCCTTCTTTCTGTTCAACTGCTTGTGCAATCCCCACTCTCATAACATCTGACTGCTACCCTGTCATGAATGTTAGGTGCTTGTTCCCCACTAAAGATCCCAAAGTTTCCCAAAGTCAGGGGAAAGACCTGAGATGTGGAGGGGTGAGTCAATTATTTCAGGTCTATGTCAGAAATTTGCTGTTGAACAGAATTTGAGCCTCCTGAGTCCTGATTTCTTATATACATGGTAGCACACAGGGCCAGTTTTAACAAATACAGCAAGCTTCCCTGCTCTGCTCCAGTTTTGTGCCTTAACCTGCACAATTAAATTCAATGCTTCCTGGCTATGGCAGGTCCCATATGCAGATCATCCTTGGAGGTTTCTGAAGGATCACACCTACTGTAAGGGCTTGGTAGTTCTGCAAACAGCCTTGCTCCCTTGCTCAGGAGAGGAACAAAATGCAAAGATGGTGGTTTAGATTAGTTGAACAGTACCAAAACATGAGGCCTACAAAGCACAGGGTCTGACACCATCCCTGTGTTCACATGTGTGTACATCTTCTAAGGGAGACCCTTACAGAGGAAGAAGAGAGAAGAATGAAACATTCTAAAAAAAAAAAAAAAAGCAAAAAATCCAACAGAAAATAATCAGTTTATAAAAGAAAATATTTTAGAACATTTTCTCCCTGAAAGTTTCAGTTTCCATGTACTCTGTTTTATTATGAGGTCTGGAAGAAACTGATCAGGAAGAGGAGATAACCTGCAAAACGTGTTGTAGAGCTTGGGAGGGAGGGGCACACAAAGTCACTGCACTTTGATGTGTTTTTTTGGTTCCCTCTAGGAAACTTTTGTGTGTAAATAATGTAGCTGAGATCACCCAGAGTAAAGTAAACCTTTTCCATCAGATGCTCTGATTTCCTTCAAGAGCTGTTTGTGTATGCATGTGTGTATGTTCCCAAATAGCTGAGAACAGTCAGTGAATTCAAACACATTGAAACAGTACTTGAGAATTATTTCTGAGCCCCCCAGAGTGCTTGGTGCTTTGTAAAACAGAGAAAATCCTAACTGCTATTTCTAGAGAATTTTGTTGTATTTTCTAAATTATAGAAATTGAGAAAGCTGCTTTAGAGCCTGGAGTAAAGAGGTACAAGTTTATTATCATCATAGGGTTATTCCCCATCTAAGTCAGTTGGAGATCAGATAGAAAGATGTTTAAAAGTGATGGGTTTTACATTTGCTTCAGTGTCTTACCCTGTCTTGGTCAACTATAATGAAAGAGGAAAACCACAAATATGATATACAGAAGAGATGCTATTGCTGTTCCACTGATCTGATTGGGCAGGGCTGTTTCAGCACACAGCCTCAGTTGTATCAATTACTGCAAAACCCAGATGGTATTTGGCATTCCTCTTTGAGTGGCAAAGAAACATTGCTTCTTTGTGACCGCTTCCATCTACAAGCCGCACTCTAATGATCCGGCACAAACTTTTAGGAGCATTGACAGTTCTACATAGCTCTTTCCTGACCTCTGTGGAATATTTGACACCACTAATGGTTTGGCAATAAGTAATGAAGTGGTAATTCTTAGGGAATTGTTATGTTCTCCTAGCCTAACCTATCTTTATTCTGGGAGTAAACTATCATTTCCATTAATATCAGTCAGAAACGTTGAGGGTAGACCTACATTTTGTATTTCATAGCTGACTTTCCTGAGCTTCCAAAGTAATGCATTCTGTGCTTGTTTGCAACAGGACTAAGCGCTTGCTTGGATTAGTGTTGATTAGGTCTGTTGATCTGAGGTTAGACCACAATTCTTTCACAAAGGGAAATGTTTTTGGTCATTTTTCTCCACCCACAAAGGGCACTTGTTGAAGAAGGATTTTCTGGGTGGGTAGAGAACCTGTCATTCACCACTCTCCAACAGAACCATCCCTGTTTGCCATCACCCCTTCTTCATTCAACTCAGTGCTGTCAGTTGCATTAGTTATTTCCTGAGCACTACTTTTATCCAATGAAGGAAAACAAATAAACAAATTGGAAGCATGTTAAGCAACCTCTCTCTGTTCCTTTTAGTAAAGCACAATGAAACAATTGTGTAAATAAAACTGTCATTTTTATAGACTTCAAGCCAACATAGCTCTCAAGCACATCAGATTCTGTGGGATGTGGTTCCGCATTCTCGTGGCTGCAGCCTGTCCTACTGCATGCCCAACACAATGGTCAGTTCCTTGACCAGAGAAGGAGACAGTGCCCAACAGCATCAGCACCTGCTCCAGGAACCAGACACCACGAGTTTCTACTCCATGTCAGTTGTGCTGGCTGCTGCTTGTATTTCCATCACTTCAAAGCTATTCTTGAGCAAGGTGTTATGCTGTAGAGTGGAATAGCATTTTTTAATTTTCCAGTAAATTATAGGAATCACACACTCATTTGAAGTGGGGAGGAAACCTCCTCATGCAGTGATAAGGCAAACCATAACTACTGAGTATCAAGTCTCAATATGTCATGATTTTGACCTCGGCTCATAGTCTTTCTAAAGTGGTTGTTATAGGGCAGTTTCCATCATGAATCACACATAGGACCGAAAAGTTTGGGCTTGGTGCATCAGCAGCATCAGCAAACATTCATATGGAACAAGTAATGGATAAATTGTCATCTCCTCTAATGACTAGCAAGTCTAACACCAGTGTCTTTGAAATACAGTGAAAGATACGTTTATGGACTCTTTTTGGTTGCACGTGATAGACCCTTTGGAAAATGTTTTTTCTCTCAGACTCCAACAGTATCTTTTGAATAAGTTTTAAAAGTACAAACTATACCGACTTTATTATGGAAACACTTACAATCTGCAACTGGATGCTTGTGGTGAAAAACACTAACTGCTTTGGCATGTTCTAGGTGGATAGGGAGCTGTGAGATATCCAATCAAACATTTGCATCTGGTCAACTGACATCCAACAGTGCTATAGCTGAGCTAATAAACAAGGTGTTATCTTTATACTTGTCATTCACTACTATTAACAATAATGAATTAATTAATTGCTCCTGATTAGCCAATTTGCAGTCAGCAATGAAGGTAAAAATAAGAACATAAATGGTTTTTGTGTCATTTCATGCTTAGTTTTGTATTATCATTTGGCAGAATGCTGTGTACCAATTTAAAACAGCTGGTCCAAGTGAGCTAAACTAGTTTAATATCCGGGATATATCACCAAGGGGATTACCTATTAAATTATAGGAAGTGATCTTAGATTTCAATAGTGGTTTATTATTCAAAATTGTTTTGCCTTGCAACAAATTGTAGTTTTTGACCTCAGAGTTTGTATCTTTCATTTTAATATTGTGGTAGTTTATTAGAATCATAAATATTAAGATATAAAAGTTTATTATCCCAAAATTTCAACAGAGACTCATTGGGAACTATTATTCCCAAATGCTTTTTTGATGACAGTAAAATGTACTGTAAGTTAAGTGAAAACTTTTATTCAACAGTTCAGCTACAATGCTGTTTCTCTGTTACATAAAAAAGACCACACCAGTTCATTAGAAGCAAACTGCATTATTCCATCTTCATGTAAGATAAGATTTGCTGCAATTTTAAAAATAGTAGACTCAGATTCTCACTTCCTAACAGGTTATTGTCATCAATTTTGATGTAATTGCTTCTGATTTGCACTGGTTTGAGTGAGATCAATAACAAATTCCAATCTTGTTGAGTCACGAGGAGAAAATATGGTTTCTAGTTTCCTCACAAAATTTGCAAACTTTTTTGCTGAATACGTCTTCAGACAGATAGGAAGGTAAGGAAAAATGCAGACCTAAATGAGTAGACTGACAAACTAGAAGGAATGGTTTTGTCTAAAGCTGAGTAATCTCTTGTGGGCCTCATCATTCCCACAGCCAGCCCCATATTTTGGTGTTCACTCTTGGAGAGCAGCTGTACCGTACTCTTTTACTTTGTGCTGAGTAGATTGCAGAACAATTTCTCAGTGAATCAGAGTGAAAAATATTCAGTACATTTGGCTTAAGCCTTGCCTGTCTGCTCTGTGACTTGTTGGTCTCCCTGCACAGGATTCATCTGACTGGCTGGAGAAGTCTATAACATAAGGGTTTTTTTCTTTCTCAAGAACTCATGCTCAACTCCCCTTCCATCAATGAGAAAAACAGGCATTTCTGGGATATGAGTCAGCTCACAGTCATTTAATATAGGCCAGAGGAATTGTGTTCCAAAATTGCTGACTTACTTTCATGGGTGATGCAGGCAATCTATGGTGACTTGTTCACATACAGTTATCTAAAACATTGACATTAAACCTCTGTAAGCTGCATCTCACTGCAAGACCAAATTCTATCCACTGGGTGAGAAAACTGCAAACTACCTCCCTTCTCAGCTCTCAGGACATGATCTCAAGGCTAAAGTGATTTAGCAGTTTAGTGGAGAGTTTAATCGAATATAGTAGACTCGGCCAAATGAGCCTCTTCCCAGAAGGTGGGACAACATCTCTGTATGGTGCTGCTCCATGTGTAGAGGCATGGACGGTTCAGCAATAGCAAACAACTCATGACACTGTGGGACACTGCTCAGTTGGCTCCCACTGGGAATATTTATTCATCAGCAGTCCTATTGCAAAATTCAGTCTGTAGCATTTGGTGGTTACAGATGCCATATTCCAGAGAGGAAATAACATGACTACCCTAAGACAGAAATGTTTGATTGTGATATTCTCTGCACTGAACTAATGGATAAAATTAAGATGTCCAGTTCTGGAGACAGTTCCAGTACCTAACTGTAAAAACATATTGTGATTTGTAGTGCGTGTTTTGTCACAGTGCAATGTATGATGCAGCTGCTCACAAATTTATAGTTTCTTCTCAATCTTCCTTTAACCTCCGTGGTGAGGAGTTGCTAAGAAGTAGACATCTTCATGCTTACTCTTTTGTAATTGAAATTTCTCTTTCTTTGAGTAGGCATAGCAAAACTCTCTGGCCTTTCCTACTCTGCTTTGAGTACAAAACATTTCCACTGAGCACTGGTTTATGTATGCTGAAACGATGATTTGATGTCTTTCTGGTGAGGGCAGACTGAAGGTTTGACTTGTCTTTTTAGCCAAGTACCACAGCAATAACTGATATTAATAAGGACAAGAAGTTGGGAGTGATTGTGCTTTTTATCTATGAAGCTGCACAGAGCAGAGCAAGTGGAACAACTCCTTTGCTTATATTTTTAAAAGGTCAGATTCCAGGCCTGTTATTCATGGTTTATACTTCTGAAAGAATCTTCTTCTGTATGAAATCTGAGTGATATTCACATATAACATTGCATGCTAGCTGGGGCCCAAACCCCCTTCTGTCCATAGCCTCCTGCACTTGAAATGATTTGTGCTTTGTACTTGGGCTGTCTGGAACTATCCGAATAATATTGGTACTTTGTTTCCATGTTAAAAAACACCTAACTATGCAAGAATTTAAAGGCTGGACATCTTCTAGTACCCACCTTTAAGTCCCTAAACTTGCTTGGAACAGGCAAATTCTGTAGTTGTTCACCAGGATATCATCAGTGAGCAGTCCAGTGCACTGCAGAAAGAAGAATTATGGAAAGTATTACCTTAGGTGTGTGCAGTAACCATTAAAAAACAACAGTGCTTAGGAGGATACTGTCATTTTCCTCACAGCTTCATGGCTAGAGAAGGATGATCTGAATGCACTGATTCTGGTGTCAGTCTTCTATAAGTCTGTCATAAAAATATATCCTCTGTGCGAATTCAGCTAAGAATTGGTGGGTTTTTAACAAATAAGAAACTTCTGACTTTTCTTTCTTGCTTTGGTAATATGTTTTAAGCATGATTTCCTTTCTTTTATCCTCATAGTAACCCTCATAAAATATTCCTATTTTTGCCTGTCCCTATCTTCCGATTCCTCGACCTGTGATTCATTGTCTGGGAGAGCTGCTGGGAATATTGAGTCAGGTTTTCTTCTTCTTTAAGCCAGGATGACTTGCGCTGCTACTGGATGTACTACTAGCACATATGGCAAAAACACCTGCTCCAAATTCTGAAGTTCCTTGAAACATCTCTGGCTTACACTTTGAACTGCTCTTCAACTAATCCCTTCCTTTAAAGAGGTAGGGAAGAAGATGGCAGTGGTTCTTTGATGTTTTTAAACAGTACCACTGCTAGTTTTTTCTGGCAATTGCAGAAGCAGGTTTTTTTTGTAGTGGATCCATAGCTTTGAAATATTTTGAGCATGGCTTTGTAGTAAATTTGAGCTCTGAATGTGCATTTCCATCACCAAACTATTAAGTGTAATTGATCTTTATTGTTACATTTTTCTTTTTTCCATGATTTTCATAATGTTTTAATTATAAGCCTGATGTATATTGTTACTATAATATGAGTAAAGATGAGGATATTGGAAGAAACAGCAGAACAGAACATACACTAAATGTAAGGCAATGTGGAAAATTATCAGAATACGTTTTTCATTAGATAAATGGCAATTATACTTTTATGCATGAACATGTATAAATGGCATTAAGAACTTCAAAAGATGATATTTCTGACAGCCAGCACTGCAAACTCAAACTGAAACATGGGAGACAAGCTTTGTTTTAGTCTTCACCCTTTCATCATAAGAACAAAAAAATTTCCATAGTCTGAACATAGCTAGCATCTTCGGTGGCACTCGCAGCAGAGGGGAAATCCATCTTGCTCCCCACAGAGATTCATTGTCTTTCTGCTGCTGACAACAGATATGATCTGAAGATATAGCTGAAGTTTGACATGTCACATAACAGATGTGCAATGCTGTTTTTCAGACAACTTTCAAAGGTGGGAGCTTCCAACTAAACCCAAGAAAGTAAATCACCAAGGCTTTGGTCCAGTTATTTGTTTCAGAATAGTCCAAGTGTTCAGATCTGTATGCAAAGGAAGGCAAAGATTTGAGTGTAATTTCTCAATCCTCTTATTATGAAGAGTTATTAAAATTGCAAAAAGACATCAAGTTTTTATTATGCATTGTATATGGAAATTTACATGGAGTCTAACACCATGGATACTGCAAACAACTGAAAAAACCCTTAATGCTACACAATCTAGTAAGCAGAAGAAAAACATCCATCCAGATATTCTCAGAATATTGGCGTGTAGATGGCTTTCACAGGGAATTATATGTCAGAAACATCACTGAAAAAAGATTGGTATGGAATCTGGAAATTTTCCTCAATTAAGAAATTATCAAAGCATTGGGCTTTGACCAAATCATCATGGAAATAGATGATGTGTAATACCTTCATATAAAAAGTGGGAATTACACCTGCTTTTCCTCTATATATCTCCTGCAAGCAGGGATGCAGTGGAATGGGCACATTAGTGGCAGTCTGTGGGGCAAATGTCATTTTGACCACTATCAGATTGTGGGGCAGGGCAACAAGCAGGAGCTCTTGGCGTATAAATAACCAGCTGAGATCTGAAACAGATTCACAGCCATTGAAGAGCAGCCACAGATGGAATCACGTCTCACATGCTTACCAGTGTAAGAAAGGGGAGCCTGGTAATTTTATGCAGGCTTTCCCATCCTCCCCACTACTTGGCTTGCAGGACGTAATGAACTCTTTTCTTGTCAAGTATGCAATTGCCTCCTTTGCAAAGGACATGAAACAAAGCATTGCTATGTTGTTTGAACTTAAAGCAGTAAAAAGATAGCAAACTTCGCAATAACTAAGGTTGGGCATTCTGGCCTTGATTCAACAGTGCACTTAAATATGTGCTCAAGATCATCCCCATTAAGCAGAGCACTTAAGCACATTCTTAATTTTTAACATATGTATAAGTGCTTTTCCGAGTAATGATAGATTTAAGCACATGCTTGTGTGTCATACTGGACTGGGGCTAAAATCAGCACATATTAGTTCTTTCCAACAAATCAAAGCATCTGTTTCAAAAATAACAATGGGTACTTCATAGCAAACAGCTGTCTTCATCTACAAAGTGTTTCAACCCAAAGCATGACTTGATGGGCATAATAAGAGAAATACATTTCAGGATGGACTCAAGTTGTCAGAAAAGGTATTGGTCCTTTCTAAAGATGAAAGGTGAAAAAAAAGATTGCTACATCTTTTGTGTCTGTAAATTTTTTTTGCAATAAGAATAAGAATATATGGGTCTAAGTGCAGGCTTAAGGAAAAAAAGAAAAATGTCATAGTTTGGATTTCATGTCGCTTCAGTGCTGTATTTAGAACAATTAGAATTTCAGTTTGCTAAAACGTTTCCAAAGCTATGGCTATTTTCATTTTTCCACGGGCAAAGGTTTACATATTTTTAGTGTTAATTCACTTTAATAAATAGGCACCCTTTGAAAAGCTGTACAATAGAGAGAATAATAGTTGTAATGCAAATCATCTAGGGATTAAGGACTAATAATATAACACCACTCATCCCAAAGTATCCCTAAACACTGGAATGACTTTATAAAAAGATATCAGTCCTGAATCACTCAGCCTTTCCCTTTTGGGGTAAACCACAGTAATGATTTATCAAGGCATAGCATTACATTTAAGAACAGAAGGAGAAGGATGTTATCTTTGACTACAACAAAAGAGAGAATTTTACGTACTGTAGACAGAATAATTACCCAAATTGGAATCGGCCAGGGCAGAGGGAAAAAAATGGAGGAGGTGAACAGAAGGTCAAAATGAAGAGATGGGGGACTTCTAGAGAGCCATTTGTCACCTAAAGGGGAGAGGAGGAGGGGAGAAAGAAGCAGAGAAGAATTATGATTCTCTGTGGAAATCAAAGCAAAAGTATGCATTCCTGCCTTCAACATTGTTGTTTGGTAACACAAGGTTGTGGGGAGCTTGACAGAGAGCCAGAAAAAAGTTTCTTTTACCCAGAGAGACAAGACAGATATATCTGGGAAAGAGGCTTGGGAGCCCTGTAACATGCTGAACTTGAGCCAAATATTATTGGAAAGGACCTGGGAGAAAAGAGAAACTCCAGGCACGGCACTGGCTTTCTTTGTTGGAAAGATCAGATCTTTTTCTATGTGATTTGAGATGTTATTATATATATATGTGTATGTGTTTGGGGAGGGGGGGTTGTTTTGCTTTTACGGGAGACGCACTTTAGCAGAAGTGAGCTCAGATGAGTCTTTGGCCATCTCCAGACTTTGGGGTCAGCATACATTTCTCTGTAAGCAGTTCAGGACATTTATTTATTTGTTTGGCATCAAAGCCCACGATGGCATCATGATGTTGATTGAAGACTACTGCTGCTACTGAACTATCCACAATCATGTATGTTTTGAAGTCTCTTGCATCCACCTAACAGGGCATTGCAGAGCAAGACCGTTCTGTTGAAATATAAAGGTCACAACTATAGTGTTAGAAGATTAAACAGAAGTTTCTCTTTGGGCAGAAAGACCTGAATTTGTGTCTACTAAGGTAGATTCAGCAATTAAAAGTTATAAAAGAATTATTCTGTGGGTTCATTGTTATTGTATAGAACAAAAAGGTAGAGATGGAAGATCTAAATGTCATGCACACTGCATAAATTGCAATCATGGCTATGTAGACCATATTTGAGTCCCTATTTACTGAAGATGAATAATTTATAACTCCGAGTAGGAATTTGGAAATCTTAGTTTTGCAAATTCTTCCATTCCAAAGTATGCTTTCATTTCAATCCATTTGAAAGCAGCCATAACAAAAATGGTTTGAGCCAGTGAAATATTGTGTTTTGATAACAGAGAGATATTTTGCTTCAACCTTTTTTATTACATCAGATAACATTCATTTAAAAATGAAAAATCATTTAAAATGAAACATTCCTTTCTGCTTGTTATCCAAATTCTTCTTAACCATTTTCCCCCTCTAAATATAAATGAACCAACTAGATATGGCCAAATATAAATTAAGAGTTTAGTGAAACTTCACATACTGACACAAAAATGGGACTTTGGTATGAGAATAAAAGAACATCCCTTTTACTTAGCATGAGCAAATCTTGACAGAGGGAAAGTAAAGCCTCCTAGGACTGTGAGATATCTGTACAAGCCTGAAAAAGCTTAAACTTACATTCTCTACCATTAGAATTATCTTACTTCCTTACCTGAGAAGGACATTTAAAAGAAAAATACACAAGTTTTTCTTGACAGCTTTAGCCTGAAGCATATGTAAAATGTAAACATATAATAGATACTCTGGTTATTGTCACCTACTTATAATTTTCATCACAGGACTATGAAATTCTGGCTTTTGTGGCTTCTTTTCTCCTTTACCTCTAATCTCTGTCATCTTGCATGCTACTAATCCCATATGCACCCTTTGACTTCTAGTATGGCATTGTGTGTGTTCATAATTTGAGTGATTATTCTTTCAGCTGTTTGACTCCATTGATACATTTATGAATAAAGGGCTGCTTTTACACCTACCAGCTTTGTTGAGGTTTCTCCTAACATCCAGCATAGCCTCATAAATAACTTTCCCTATCTATTTTACACTTAAAATGCAGAAAGAGTATCTTGCACTAAAGAAACAAAGAGGCCACTGGGTTGGACAGGCAGGTTACAAAAATGTATTATATTATTTCAGTGAAGACATCTCCTTAATCCTGTTATCTTTAATCTAAAGGCATATTTTTAAAGTTACAGCTACTCTGACTAAACAATTTTGCAAATGTCCTATAGACACGTGTATTAAGAAGCTTGATGTGCTCAATCTGCATAATTCTGCATCATGGCATGATGTATCACAGGAACTTCTGTGAGTTTCATTCCCTACCTGTCTCTGGCATTCTTTTCTCCCTGAGAAAAGGAATGTAAATAAGTCAACCTCTGTGGAATAATTTTTTTTTTCTGAGACTGAAAGGTATTTCTCTTGCCAAGTGGTTTCCCTGCCACCCCTGTTGTTTGTAGGAGATCCTATAAAATAGAACACTTTGCTCATGGTGAACAAATGTTCACTGCCAAACTTTCCTTATCAGAATGACAGCTAAGAGCATGCATCCCATACAGCCATTCATGCTTAGTTACTATCCTGGCTTTTGACAGGTTTATTCACTACACATTTTTTTAAAAAAATGCATCAGCTAGAACTTAATTTTTGTTGTGTTAACATTAGCCTGGAGGTTTAGAGTCATGCCTGCATTACACAGACAGCAATGATGTGGTGACAGGGAGAAAGCCAAACATGTTGAATTTGTACCAAGACTTGTACAGCCAAGCTTTGCAGTTCCCTGTAGCTGCATTAACTCCAGCACAAATTCACTGGACTGTAGTTACATCTTTTCTAGTTATGCCTCTACTGGTAACTTAATAGTGCTAGGACTTGATCTCTGGATTTGAAACCAGCTTGCACAGCTTTGCTAATCCATGCTGTAAAAATATCTTATCATTGAAAACAGTGTGGTTATGCTAAAACTGACTGGTGTGAACAGTTAGATTCCCAAAATGTGCTGGGCGCACTTTTTTTTTTTTTAATATGGTATACAGACTGACAAAATATGTGCTGAAATTTGCACAGCCACTTAGAAAATGTGGTTCTTGAACCTTGGTCTGAGCCCTACCAGAGTTTGATTTGTCACTATAGTCATAATCTCAGAGTCCACCTGAGCTCTTGCTCTTCAATCTGTTCTGACCCATGAGAACGATTGCAAGCTGCCAATTAGCATTCCCAGGTCATCCAGGCATCTTTCTGCATCATGAATTTAGTGATATAGTAGTGAAACTGCTACTGTTTCAGCAGAGTTCTGCCTATAATGTGTTATTTGCTGTATATTTGTGACAATTAATAGTCTCTGTATTAACACAAAATTGACATGGAAATCAAAAAAGTAAGGAAAGAGATATAGGGCTAATAAAGGAAGAGAGGAAATCAGTGCTGTAAGAAATATGCCGTGTTTTAGCTAAAATTTCTTGTTGAACAATTTTCAGACAATCAATATTGACAAGATGCTGTTTGTCTAAATGCTGCTTAATGGCAATGTTAATCATGACAATAATAAGCGTCTTTGGTGGGTTGTTTGTTCTACGAAACTTTGTCATGAATGACACACATAAATTGGGTTTGGGCAATAATATAAGGCAGTGTTGGAGGGAGCAGTTGTTGACAGAAGAAAGCAGAAACTCACCTCTTTTTAAGCTGATGTTGGAGAGGTTACAGAAGTTTACAGCGAGAAAGACTTCAACATAGTCGTGATAGGGTATTAAGGGGGGAAAAAGGAAGATATCCTGTCTTAACTGTAGCTACTGATCTTTTTGAAGAGGTCTTTTTACATAGTGATGGTTTCTTCACCAATCAGCAAAGACTGGATGCACAACACTCGTAAGCCGGTGCTCCATTGAATTAAGTAAAAAAAATTTCTCAGAAGCTGGTGCACAGAGCGACGGTATCAGGACTTCTGATATACTTTAGGAACCTTGCCAGGCTCATCACAGGCACAACACAGACATGTACGTCTTACCTGTGCCCCTGTGATGCTTTAGGCTATGGATTCTTAAGTGTGGCTGCTTCTGAAACAAGAAGGAAAAATCACATGTAAAACATCCCACAGGTTCTATATGGGCAAAATGGGAGTTGACAAGTTTCTTTCTTCTTTCTCAACAGCAGTGAGCACCATCATTCAACAAGTTCCTAGTGCACATTTTTCAGTGATGTGTCCTTACTTTCTCACGTTTCTTTGTGCCTCTGGACCCTGCCTGTTTTGCTCTGTATGAGAGGTCAAACTTCATTGATTAACCCCTGGACTTTCCGTCAGTCATAATCAAGGTACCGGGCTTGTAGGAAGACATTTTAAGCAAGAACTAGATCACCTGTAATAATGAGAGAAACTAGTGAACCCCTTTTTAGGGGTTCAAGCAATCAACAGGAAGAGTCACTGGTATTTTTGTGAGGTGCACAACAGACTTTCAGAAGAGGCTGAAAACTCCTGACTTATTAAGACAAACCCTGAAAGAGGCTGGGAAGTGGAATGCCCAGATATTTCCCCAGAGAATTCTTCAGCAGATGTACAGATGGTATTTTGACACAATCTGAACCATAAGACTTGGAAGCAAACTTGGCACTGGTGTGTAAAAAATGAAATCTACCTTTTTATGTTTGCCTAACATATCACTGTGGTATATGGATAATGAGTTTTAGGAGTAAAAAATATTCTTACAAATTATTGCTACAACTCTGGATAAGATTTTTGTGCCTAAACTTCTTTGGCATAGACATCAAAGCAAAGGGAAGAAAACTAATGAGAAATTATATTAATTATATGAGATAAAGATATATAAAGACAATTTTAAGAGAACCTGAAGGTCCAATTCTGATCTAAAAGCCTGAGGTTTAATCACCCAATTAATAATCCAGGTAACAGTTTTGGCTATTTACCCCATAGACTGTCATTCATTGCAGACAGGACTTATTCTTAAGATATTTTAAATGAGTCATCTATGCCTAAATCAGACATAGAGTTAAACTGGCAAGTCTTGGATACCTATATTATGTTCTTAGTACTATACTGTTTTCCTTTTAATATAATTAAAAGTGTAAATACAGGTAAAATTATTAAAGTTTCATGGTTTTTGCACTTTCATTGGTTGAAGCTTCTCAAAGTGTTTACAAACATAAGATCAAGAAATTTTAGAGCATTAATCCTGTACTAACAAGTAAATTAAGTACCTGCAAGTGAGAAGTGGAAACTGAAATTCTTTACCTCTGTGCCCATATTGTATCAATTGTAACAAATCTGTATTGTTGTCATTTCTTTAAAGTCTCATTAATTTAGGAAATCCAATTAATTTTAAAAAAGAAAAAAAAGCAAAACAAAGTTGTAGAAAAAATCTTTCCACTTTGAAAAAATCAGGTCTTAAAACGAAATAAATTACAGAAATAACTTTGCATTTCCCCTGATGGGTAACAACAGCAACATGGTGCAGCAGTCAGTATCTCAAGGTTCTATGCATTAGTTCCTACAAGTGAAGGCCCTGAGATGTCTGAGACAGCTAAGTAAATAGCTGAGTGAGAATAGAAGGGAAAACAAAAGCACACAAGTCTGTTTGTTTCAGAAGGAATGCTTTTTTTCCTGGATGGCTCATTCCAGAAGTGCAAATATTTGAACTAAGTCATGCTAGCAATGATCATAGCTCTAGCGTCTTTTCTGCAATTTATTATAAATTCTTTTTGGGAAAGGAAAAGTTTTGTGTATTTTTAAAAGTCAAAACATGGCTTTAAATATTCATATTTTCTGAAAGAAAGCATATTGCTTTTCTATTGAGTCATGCTATGGGAATAGAACCCAGACCATGCTGCTGGGATTCCTACAAGAACTTTCAGTTGCTTGTGCATATTGTATAATCTGAGAATCAAGGGACTCAGCTGCAGTTAATTTTCATTTGCTGTTTGTATATAAATGCTTTTAGTACTTAAACTAAATTCAGATCAATTAAACTAATGTTGTTTGACATAATATTCCTTGTTCCAAAATCAATATCCCTTCATTTGACAGACTTATTCTTGAATTCAGGATGTTTATTATTCTTAAAGCTTACCTATAGACCTGGTTTTTGTCTTTGATGATGTAAACCAGTTCTTCCTTATCTACCATGAGCCAGAGTATAATGGGGTTCAAATTTCTCTGGTAAATATCTTTAATTGTAAGATCATGTCTGTTAACCTCTTGCCGTAGTGCTAACTTCCTATCCTTTCCTTTTGTCTTTGCCATTATTTCTTTGAGACCATATTCTCCCAAGGAAAATACCTTTTTTTTATAGCACTCTGCTACTGAGGACATCTTTTGTCTGAGATTGTGGTATTTGGTAATGAATGGCCTGAGTTCAGAGGATGAGGTCTTCCAATTTCATTTCAATCAACAGATTCCATACAAGTCCATGGTCAAAAAATCTTTCTCCAGACTGAGTTTGACATAATTTGTGTCACTGCCTAGAGACAAAGGAGGAAGGAAGGAGAACTAGAGAGAAGCACTAACTCTCAGTATTCATTGTCTAACACTGAGGAGGGTGCAAAGTGCTGGTTCCCTGAGTTTCACAGTGATCCAGGGTTGAAGTGAGTGATGGAGTCAAGGCAATACTTGCTCCCTACTGCTTGTTTCACAAACCCATTCATATAGGAAATCTCTTGTAGGGAAATTCTCTACTGCCAGGGCTGGCACTTTCTTGACCTCTCACAAATAAACCATGAATCACAAGTTGCCCCTCAGTTGTGTATTTCTGCAGATATATCCATAGTAATATCTGCTAGAGCTTGCCTGAATGATGTCTGGCTAAGGATTGAATGGAGTCCTTACGATTTGGTCCACCAGGAGTATTTTTCTTAAGCTTTCGTTCTGAGAAGACAGAGCAGGGCTCATGCCCTTCAGATCCTCTTTACCCTCCCACTGCAGTACTTATAAATCTTGTGATTTTGTTTTGTCTGGCCCTTGTCCAAAAACAGACCTGTCGAATGAAAGGCAGCTTTGGGATCATTTATCAATGTAACAGTGGGAATAGTGGGCTGAACAGTAGTTTTGTGCTGTTACCAAGTGAAACCACCATGAGCAGTTACCTAATTGGAATAATATGGCACATGTTCCCATAATTGGTCTCCTTTGATAACTTTACTTAGGTCATGTTTTCTTAGTTAATTATCATTAGAAAAATATCTAATGAAGGCAACAAGGACTAAGGGTTGCAAAAAAATGTGTATAGGCTGCACTGTGACTTGTTTTCAGACACAAATATTTTCTTTACATTAATGGTAATAGAAATGATATAACTTGGCATCAACTGCAAATGTAATCAACAGCTATGGTACCTAGGTATTTATTATGACTGAAGGTCAGAGTGGAAGAGGGATTATTAATGAAACTTTAGGCAAACTGTCTCAGATATGCTGCTGGAGGGCAGAGTCCTGACCTTGTCCTCTTCTGCAGCTCCCCAGACCTCCAGACACAGGGGAGAAATGAAATCCAACTGCTTCAGGTAGATCCTCTCAGACAGTCAACCCCTAAGAACAAAATGAATGAAATGAGTATTGTTCCATGCTTAGAGCAAGAATGAAGGTAGCATGGCTGCTGATAAATTACATCATACTTCTGGGAGACCATTGAGAGAACATTACTGTTCTGGGCAACACATTCAGAAAAAAACCCAAACTTTTTACCCTTCCACACTCTATTCTGTGAAGAACAGTTTAGGTTTGCTGACAGGGAATTTTCTCTATGAGTTTTTCTTGAGTAAAAATCTATAATTTAGCCTACAAGGTCTTTAAAAGTATATTTTAACTTGAAAGACACACTGATGAACTTATTAGTATATATTAGGCTGGTATCTCTCACCTTATCTCAGGTGCCTAATAGTTAGAGGTCTAAGTCTGACCTGGAGACCTCAGACTCACTTTATAGTCAGAAGAAAAAATGGGCATTCCCAGATTGCAATCCATCTTTTTTGAGCTAAGTACACAAGACAGGTCAGATGAATTGTGGCCTGGATTTGCTTCCACTGAGTATAACAGGAAGCCAGGGTAACTAGCAGAGGTTTAGATGTTGAACTTTCGGATGTCTACATTAAGGTAGATGAATTGCACCCTGAAGTTATGCACACTAATAAATTAAACAGTGGAAAGGAACATGCCGTGCCACTTTGTTGCCACAAAAAACAAGTTTGGATGGTACCTGGCTGCTTTTGACCCAGGAGTGCTACTGCTATTCAAACCAGTTCCGGAGCAAGTTGGGGCCAGAGATTGTTGTGACCGGTTTGGATGTGGCTGCTCAGAGTCTGAAGGCACAAGGATTCCATACAATGGATGCAGGCCTTTCCATGCTGGTTAGCTGCAGTGCCACAGCACGGCTGCGAGAGCATTTAATTCTGTAAAATATGGACATAGGCTTAGTACTTACAGGAGTCAACTCCCAGCAAACCTTTTCACCAGCTCCAGAAACCACACTTTCTGTCCGATTTCAGCGGAGTCAGTCTCTAGAGAGATGTAGGGGTAGAAATCCCTTCCTCAGTTTTCCAAGGGCCTCCAGAAGCCATAGCAATTTCTTTTCGTAAAGTAGGCAACACTAATCTCACTGATAGAAAATAACAAAGATGTGAGCAGCTGTGTGACAACATCTAACTGAAACATTATGGTTTAAGGACATGATTCTGTTCCCACTGACTTCAAAGCTGCAGGATCAGGCCTGAAATATTTCTGAGGGTTTTTTTTGCAGGAATGATAATGGCCAGAAGTGCAGTTATTTTTATTCTTTATGAGAAACAATAAATAAGAGACCATACTTACTTTTCACTGGAAATTTTGAAACAATCTGTTCATTTCAGGGGAAAAAAAAAAAAAAAAAAAAAAAAAGAAGCCTTCTGCACTGAATTATTTGTTTCCACTATGGCCATGAACGCTTTCAAAGAAGCCTGACTCAGGACAGCCAATGCAGGATAAAGCCAAGCTACTAAAATATCTTTCCTTTCCTTAGACATTTGGGGCCTGTACTTTCTTTGTATATTTTGTCACTGGGAAAGAAAACAGCTGTGTTCTTAAAATCCCTGTTTCTCTTTCTTGGTAGGTCAGTTCTCTTTCATGCATTGTGTTTGGCCCTGCTAATATCTGTGAGGGAACCTGTTTTTTGATTAATAACATTTTGCTTTTTTTTTTCATTGAACTTGCTTATTGGCAGGGTGGTTTTCATTAACCAAGCCAGTAACTAGAATCAATTACACTAACTAAACAAAGTAGAGTGTAAAACTGTGGAAAGATGAAGATAACAATAAGAACTAAAGACCATCACACACAAAAATTCTTCAGCAGAAATAACTAAAACAAACTTAGACCATCATCGTTATTGCTTTATAAATTATGTGAAAAAACAATGTATAATTCTGTGTTGCTACTCTACTGGTAGAGTACAATAATTTGGGTGGGAAGGGACCTCTAGAGGCTTCTAATACAACCTATCAATAAAGGCAGAGTCAGCTATGGGTTAAGACCATATTTTATCCAGTCAGATCTTGACAACTTCCAAGGACAGAGATTTCATTACCTCTCTTGGCAGCCTGGTCCACTGCTTCATGAGGAAAAGGTATTTCATTATATCTGATCTGAGCTTGTCTTGTTTCAGTTTGTCTTTGCTCTTCCTCTCCTCACCATGAGGAGCTACTTTGAAGGTCTTGTCTCTGTCATCTCTCCAAACCCTTGTTCAGGGTCACCCAGTCCCTTTAGTTTGGTGCTATCTGCACACTTAGTGAGACTGCTCTCCAACGTCTCCTCCAGGTCACCAGGGAGCAGGACAGGCCCTGTGACAAATCCCGGCAGTACTCCACTAGTTACCAGCCTACAGACAGAGTATGACCCTTTAACACTATCCTCTGGTCCCAGACATTATATATATATTATATCTGATATTATATAGATATATCAGATTTTAACCACTTATTCATCACAGTACAGAGCATGGCATCCTAACTGGAATGCTAAAAGCCCAGCTCAAACCCAGGGACATCCACAACTCTCACCTCATCTACTTACTCCTCACAGAAGACAGCCAAGTTGTTGGGCATGAGTTATTTGCACTAAACCTGTGCTGATTTTGCAAGTTACATCTTGTCCTTTACATGCCCATGGATTCCAAAAAGACTTGCTTGATGATTTTCCTAGGGACCAAAATGAGACTTATCAATTTGTACTCCTTGGATGACCCTTTTGCACTTAGCTTTAAAAATATGCACAGTATTTACTTTCCTATGATCTTTGGAGTCTTCCCCTTATTGCCATGACATTTCAGATATGATAGAGATTGATTGTGCTTTGACATTCGTTGTCAATCTCAGACACAGCCCATATGGTCCCAAGGACTCACAGGGATTGAGTTCTCCTACCAGAGTCCCTGATTTGATCCTCAGTCAGTGCTTGTACCTCTTGTGCCTTCCTGTGACCACAGAATCCTGGGAAGCTGTCCTGGTGAAGGCTGAGACAAATAAGGCATTGATACATCTCAGCCTTATCCACACCCGCTGTCACTAAGCCACTTGCCCCATTTAGCAACAGTGCCATATTTGGTTTTCATTCAGCCTTTTACTATTAAACTCAACTGTAAGTGAGCTTTGGCTTACCTGACACCATTGCTGCATTCCTGGGCAGCTTTTGAAAATTTTCCTTTGTGGCACATCCATTCCTGCTTCCATGTTGCCCATCCAGATGTCAGGCAGATTAATGTTTCCCATTAGAACTGGTGGTTTGTGATCTGAAGTCTTGTTTTACTTAGAAATGATGGAATTTCACAAAACAAGTTCTGATGGAAAGGTTTTGCCAAGAAATTTCTTTACTGAAGCCACAGCTTGCATGGATATTTAATTATGGTAGTAATAGCTATGAAAATTACTTATTTATCTTAACATTTTTGATGGAGCTAAAGCCACATCAGGTACAGGAATATTTCAAGATAATTATAAGTAATTTCTCCTACAAAGAACTCAGGAATGCTTTATATTTTTTTGATGGCTCATTTTAAAATATCAACAGTTTTGGTTGGAACAAATGGGGGGGTTTTGTTTAGATTCATTGCTAAGGACCAGACTGCAGTATTCACTGTCACAGTGACTAGCTGAAACGAAAATGTCTTGTTTCATTTAGGTCAACATAATCCTTCAAAAGGTAGCATAAACCTCAATATTAGTAAATTCTCAATACAGTTAAGAACAAAGTTACTATTTCCCCTTCTTTCACTAGAAGGAAAAAAAAAAAAAAGACACAAGTGTTTCATAGAGCAATCTGGTTCAGGGGCATAATGATCCTTTTCTCCAGAAACCAAGAGAAATGCTCTGAATTTAATAAATATTTGAATCCTGTCATAATTTTCAAGAGCTTTTCTAGAATGTGAAAACACTGTATCCCATCTGAATGCAAACTTGGGTTATTGAAGGTCTATATAAAAATTGGAAATTATTTAGAACAAACTGTTCAGAATTCTAAAACCATGACCTTTCCCTGATTGCCAGAAACAGAAAATAATATGATATTTTGAGCTTCATGAAATATGATACCTTTTTTTTTCCTTTGCACAAGTAAGAGGAACTCTCACAATAGAAATATAGTTATAGGCTCCCTGCAATTTCAGGGTAGAATCATTGTACTCATTATAACTGGGACATGTTTAATGCTTGTACTATAATCAAAGTAGGAAGAAACTCATAACAAAATTCATGAAAGCTCTAAAGTGCCATTTAAATGTTACCTACCTCCCAGGGTTTTCCATGTTCTAAGCTTGCAGCATTATATTGTCTAATTATCTTCTTACTTACACATATTCTGGTAGGCACACCTATATGGGTTTAAGTCCTAATGCTTATACTGTTTGGAGCCTTATGGTTCAAGTACTGTCTAGGTTCTCTGGCACAAAAGAAGATTTTTTCCGTTTTTTTTTTTTTAACCAGTTAGTCCTATTAGTCCTATCTTTCCCTTCAGGTTTAAATCTGATTTTAGTCTGGATGCTTTCTACCACTTTCTTTGATGGTGCCTCAGCACTATACAGGACTATTAGACAGCAGGACATATGGATCCAACCATTATGCTCCTGACATAAAAGAAATGAGATGTGTGAACACAAACCATATTATGCCATGCCTCAAAGCCAAACCTGCGCTTCTAGAAGGACTTCCTCACTAGTATGAACATCCTTTCTTTCCTTGTCCAAACGAATACTTACTTATTCTATAAGAGACGGAAGCACCACGTCTCAGTAATTTATAGCTAACAACAGGGAAATATTTTAGGATACAAGAGAGCTGTATCCAGAGATTTAAAAAAAAAAAAAAAAGGAATGTGTCAGAACAAGAAAAGAAAAATTCTCTCCCTGCACAACATCTAACCTAGGTGATACAGTACTGGGAGAAGGTAAATATACATTGAGTCCGCCCAAGGAAAAATAAGTGTGAACATCATTTCTAGTAGGGGAAATCTAGGCCCCAATACTCCTAAAAATGTTTTGTGAGACAGAGATTGTTAAATTGTCAGAGCTCAAGACATATGTGCATCTGTCCCTTCCAGATGACAGGCATGACTTTTTCTCCCACTTCCTGGCCTAGGTGACCTTCTATCCAGCAAGCTGGATTTTGACTGCTGTTCTTGTGTGTCTTAGAGAAGTCCTTGTAGCCAGGACAGGGTTGTGCTCTCTACAAAGGGTCATGGGTAGTAGCAGGGAAGTATTCCTAAAGAATAATTTTAGCACCAAGAGAGATAAAATAAGAGGAATCATCAGAACAGCAAAGTTAGTAAGTCCTCTAGTAAAAAACTAAGTCTTTCTGTTAAACTCAATTTTAGTCAATCCTTCCTTTAGCTTTTGTTAATCTAGTCATTCAAATAGGAAAAACTAAATTTGGAAAAACTCATTTAAATTTCTAGACACGGAGAGATCTGCCTGTCTCTTTCCTTACATAATATTTAATCTCACAATTCTTTGGCCAAGCTAGATGTGTCCACACTTTGGAAAACTCCCTCTCCAGTTCTTTTCTTCTATCCCTAAAGGGACACCTCATGACAATAATATTTTCTGGCTCATCCCCTCTGATATTGATATTCTGGACAAGCCAAATTTCTGGGCCGAAGGGAGACAAAATGAAACATTCCAAAATAGTTATTCTTACCAATGTGTCAACAAAAACCACTCTGGGTTATAGTATATAGAAAAGTCACTTCAGCACACTGTGTCAGTCCATCTCTGTCCAGGAAACCAGTTAACAACATGTGTAAATGATGTCCTGTCTTGGAATTTTTTCTAAAAGACACTTTTTTTGTAACTCTGGTGGGTTTTTCAAAATAGCTTCAAAATGTTATGATATACTACAGCTGCCATGTCAATAGAATGCTTTTTCTATAAGGAACCACATCCAAAGTGAACCCTTCTATATCTATTTAAAGAAAAAAAAAAAATATATATTTAAAGTTAGTAAGGACCTTTCTTTGTTTTCATCCAGTTTAAATTTGCTTGTAAGTGCATTAACATTATGCTCCTCATGTGTACTAGAAAAACATCGACTTTGATTGCAGTGCTTAGTGTTAACACCAAGGTGAAGGACATACAAAAGACTGACACCACAATTTTAAATATGATGTCAAAATTGGTAAATGTATGAAATTTCCTTGCACTAAAGGGACTCTGCCAGGTCAAATTAGGTCCCAGATTTTGTTTTGATAAAGAAAAGCCTGTAAAAGTCTTAAAAATGAAACACTATCATGATTATTCATTCAACATTCCAATGGGATTTTTTTCCTTTTTTTTCCCCCTCCCTTTTTTTTAATACAAGTGTTGACTTACAGTATTCATAATGCAAACATCACACTATTGTGCTGATCACTGCAGGCCCATGAGAACCTAAATCTCTGAAATGAGTTTAAAGGAGTTGTAAAGCTTAACACAAGACTGGTTTTGCTCTCAAAGTTAAGTAAAAAGGGTAAATAAACCACATAAAAGACAAGGCAAGGATATTCTCACATATAAAAGATAAGTGGAAATAGGTTTATTAAAGCCTGTTTGGAGAAAGATGGATTTGTTCTCTTGTTTTTTAATGGCAAGTGATCTATATTGAAGAATATTCAATCCAATAAAAAAAATTCCAAACGCTATGCTTATGTTGCAAAAATAATCTGCTGAAAGATAATATTTTTTACCTAGACAGCTAATCTAAACAAAATTATCTCAGGTTATAATAAATTCCAAACTAATTTATGTCAGCAAATTACAGTTGCAAAATGTAAACTTCACACATTCAAACAGGTTGTGAAATCTTCATATGTGGTGGTTTGTAGCAAATGTTTAATTCCAAATGTTCTGCTCTGTTCATGAGGTTTTTATGGAAATATGTTTTCTTTAGATTGAGGGGGGAAAAAAATATTTGGAGCTTCTATACATCTGCCTGAAAGCCCAAATTTTCTCAAAAACAAGACTAGTATTTGGTTCCTTTTTTTTTCCATAGAAACTTGAACAATGAAGAAAACGATTTAGTTAAAGCATGAAACGTATGAACTTCGATAAGTTTGGGGATTTTTTAATTAATTATCAGAATTAGGCCTTTCATATTTTCCTAATAATTTTCATAGAACATTTAAAAAATAATACTTTGTTAATGTCAATAATAATAAATATACTAACTCTTTAGAGATGTAAATAAGAATAGGTGCAGATATCCTTGAGACACAATATATAGGGCATTTCAAATGGTGGTAAGTATCCATGGTAATTAGATAATTCATATCTCTGTTCTTGAAATGACTGCCACGATTTGTTTTTTGTCTCATCTCTGGGTTTGTTCTGAATGATCTTAGAGTTTATCATCTTCATGTTACTAATCTTAATTGTGAAATGGGTAGGATATTAAATTTGAACATAAAATTCCTTGCCTGCAGATAGATATAAGGAGGTTTTAATACATAACACTTACTAGTATTAGTACTTTACATGAGCCCAAGACTCAGAAATCCTAGGATCATTTACTAAATGTAGCAGATTATTTCCTTTGTGACTGAGAAAGCTTTTTGTTTTATCCAAGATATTGAGACAATATGCCCTTACTCTTTTCATCTTATTGATGCAGAATCTAAGCTCTTTTATGAAAGCATTTTTTCCTCACTGCCTATTTATATATTATTTAAAAACCACCCTAAATACATACATACAGAAATATTTCATATGAACTACATGAGGTCAGATTCATAAAGATTCTTTTCAAAGAGTTTTTGTTGAAGAATCCTTCTCCAGCTTTCCTGTAGGCTGCTACCAGGGCAGTGTAGAAGTAGACTTAAAGGTGCTTGAAAAAGAAAGGGAGAAAGATCGCAGTTATCATCCTTTGTTCTGCTTTAGTAAACTAGAATAATCAAAAAGCAATTTTTTAATAAAACCAGACGTATTTTCATTTCAAGAAATAGAGGCATCGACAAGTTTGCATTATGCTGGTAGCAAAGCAACTAACATGGTTACTCTGGTAGTAAACCAGAGTGAAAAGTGACACCGGTACCTCAGAAGTCTGAAGAAAAATGCAATGATATCTTGTTTGCTTTTAATGAAAGACAAGAAGGGGAAAAATCTCTTTTATTAACCTGTTAACAAAAATCTTTGAATTCCCAGTTTGCCTACGTGAGCTTGCATCAGCTTAATTCTAAGTTCCCAGTTCAAAGATTAATAACAAAACCTCCTTAAAGAGATTTGGAATTTATCCAGGGATTCAGAAGCTGTTTATTTCTTTTGAATGACATTAAAAGATGTTTTTATTTATAGCATACCTAATGGTTCCAATCAGTCCAAAACACTGGAGAAAAATAGGGGAAATGATTGCCAAGAAGACGTTTGCACTGAATTCCCCAAGTTATTCAGTGAAAGGGTCATTTATATTTTTGCCCTACTCCCATGCATAGGACAGTGCATAGCTTCTCTCTTTCAGGAGTAGACTGGAAGAGAGTAACTCTTTGCCTTTGGGTTTCCATGTGTCCAGAGAAGCAGTGATTTACCCCCTATTAACCTCTCAGTTCTCTCAAGTGTCTCTAATGGGTTGCTCCCCGGCAGTCTGTCGTGTGGCCTTGGCACACATATTTTTCAGGTTGCAGAACCAAGCCAAAAGAGTTTGAATGCCTAAATTAAACTTAGAAACTTAAAAGTCTATTCCAACCCAAACCATTTTATGATACTCTGATTGCAGGAGTTCTTCCTGATCCAGTGTCTAGCCTCAATCACCTGTGATATGTAACAAAGGAATTTAAGTAGATTGCAGAACATGCAGAAACTTTCGGTATCATATCCAGAGGATGGACCAGACACATTACCAGCATAAATGCAACATGTGAGACCTTCAGCAGCTGTGATGTACAAAATCTAGGCTTGTTTGAGTCCTGTTCCTAAGCAGCTTCGTAAAATTGAATTCCTCTTTGTCATGCTTTCCGTGGTAACCATAGGCAATGTGAAGCAATGCAAATATGCTCTAACCCTCCCAGCTTCCCCCTGTGTATGTACAGGTCAGGCTAAAATCTGAGTTTGATTAAGTTAAATGCAATCTAAGTCTTGAGCAGAAGGGAAAGAAACACCTTGACCTTTTTCTTCTGGTACAAAGCAGACACCAATGTTGTTTTAAAACCAATGAGGGTACAGAATTTTTATAAAACAGTAATATTTCCAGATAATTGTCCTGCCCACGTTAGAGTCCTTGAGTTCCCATGTTTATACTATGTATTTTCCTCACTGTTAAACTGCAAGGGACTTCCTACATACACCATGTTACTCAAACAGCAGTTCAGACTTAATCCAGCCTTATTTGCTATCTTTAAATCATTAAACACTCTCACTCTCTGTTCCTCTTCTACCTATTTTTCCAGTTAAATAGTGTAAATTTCTGGAAGAGCTCAATGGGTGTTCTAGAAGACCAGGTGTTCTGAGCTTTGCGTCAATGTTTTAGTGGGACTGATTTTGCCATTTCAGCCACTCACAATAAAAGAATGCTAATAAAGACTGAATCTGAAGTACGACAGGTGCATTTTTAAAGCCTTGTGAAATCACTTAAACACAATAGAAGCATTTTAGCCACAGTAGTGTATTTAAAGCAAGTTTTATATGTTGGGGTAAAACTTTTAAAACTTGCTGGTTAATAAATTCATTACCTCTAACAGAAAAAACCTTTATGTTTGATAGACACTCGTTACATGGAGGAGTGGCATGACCTCTCTCCAGGCAGTAAGCTCCTACTGCAGCCCTGTGTTGACCTGATTTTAGGGAGTCTTTGTATGTGTAGCAAAATCAGAACTTTAAAAGGAAAATCCTCTGCAAACATCTTTCATGTATTTAATTTAGACCAGTGTATCAACATTGCAGGAATCTTTGAAGAAAGACATAGAAAAACTTTATTTCCCTGTAGATCATAGCAGCCGTACTTCTGGGAAAAATAAAAAGATTGCTAACATTTGCAGTGTTTTGCTTAATATTTATTTGTCTGTTCAGATTGGTTAGTTGATGGGAATAGGGCGCTTTTGCTGCAGCTCACTGCCTTGTGGGTTTCAGTTATCTGGAGGGCTTACATTCTCACAAGGCTTTCTGTACATGGCAATTTGTCATCAATTGAGGAGGATTAAAGAGGGATCAGTTACAAGACAGTCTGCTGCTTATATTTGCTCTATCTACATCAACACATCTTCCTATCTTAGTGAAATCACAGCCTAGAGCATGAGTTATTTGTGTATCTGTAACAGGTTTACCTGATATTAAGAGCTGATTGAATACAAACCACAGGCTGGAGACTTTTTGTCTTCGATATTTGCCCTTTTCTTGTTGTCACGAATCACCCATTGATTTCAAGAACACAAACATTTCTCGATGGTCAGAGTTAATCTCTTTTTCATGCTTGTTTACACACTCTGTTCTGTCCAAAAAGCCAGTTGCACTTTTCACCTTGCTCTACAAGTAGTCATGCAAACAAATGCCTCAAACCTGAGCAACACCCTTTTGTGTCCACCCTGTTTGCTTACCTCATGCTTCTGCTCACCGTTCCGAGCTTGGTTATAGAGTCATTTTAGAGTTAAGACTCTGAGATCAAAGGATCTGAAAGTACACTGAGAAAACATGAGTGAGCAAAGGGCTGGACTGACCTTTGTACACATCCTTTAGTTTTAAAATTCTGCTTTTTGATACTCACATCTTGTGTGTTCATATATATGTGTGTTTGTCTGCATATACAAATAGTAAATAGTACCACAATATTCTTCAATGCGTCTAAATATGAGACTAATTCAAGTGTTATCCACCTGTATTTCATAGTAAAAGACAGTTGGACAGGGAAAATAAAGGTTCAACCATGGCCTGAATCCATTACAAACTATTTTATATATGCAACTGGCAAATCAAAAAAGACAAGATAATATTAATTATTGTCCCAGACAAAGAAAGATGGCCCTTTTTGGCCTGACTTCTAAGTCAGCACACATTATTGTGATGACAGTTCCCTTAATTTCATCGGCATGGGGCTGAGGGCTTTAATTTTTTTTTTTTTTTAGGAAGGAGCTCATAAGCCAGGCTGGCATTAAGAGAGTTCACAGGTTCCAGGAGCACAGAAAAAACTGTAGTTGTTCATATGTTGCTAATATTGTTAAAACACAAGTGTATGTTTTTATGATGGCTTTTGGAAATTTTGTATATAAAGATTTTGTCCCCAGAAACCAAGTTGGCAGATGGCATCTAGTTCACCTACAGATTTCATCATCAGAGAGAACAAAACTTTATTAATCGTGCCACAACATTTTTTCATTTCTGGTGTCTAAACTTTCATAGCAATTTCCCAAGGAAGAACATTACCAATACACAGTAACCCACCACCCATCCAGAAGATAGGTAAGGCAGTAGACACATGGGCCTCTGTCTCCTTAGAAAAAGGGCTTTTATCAAAGATTCAACTTCAACTCTGAGCTTAAAACTCCACAATACTAGAAAAGAGACCCCCAGTAAGGGCAGCACAAGGTTTGAGAACACCTGAGAAATGATGGGAAGAAGGCAGAAAATGTGATTATCTTCATGTGCCTTTTTCCACTTGTCAGTGAGGGACTGACAATTTCTAAGGAGCCAAATTTGGTACTTGGTCCTTACTGGTGAGACACTGTATGGAATTTCTTTACAACATGGAGAAGTTTCCTCTTATGGGCTTTGCCTTGCTAGTGTAATAACATGGAGACACTAAGAAATGAGAGAGCATTTTGTGCTACCTCTGCCACTCAGCTTTTGAATAGACATCCAGCACTGGAACATGCTCACAGCTGTGTTGCATTTCAAGTTGCTTCATGTCATGAGGCAGCAGGGTGTAGGTTTTCCTGGAGACTTCAAAGGGTGCACTGAACTGCCTTGTGACACCTGGGGCTTGTTAGGGGCTTCCTTCGGGCATTCCAGATGGAGCCCTTCAGTGGTACTTTGGTGTGTGCTCTGAGGCCAAGACTAGTGGGCCTACAACAGCAATTTACTTCAGGTCAGGAACAGGCTTCTGAAGTTAATCATCCAGTTAACCCCTCCAACTGCTTCTTGGTTTGCGTCATGGAGTGGTCTTGAATCACAGGAAGTCAATTTTTTTTGGGTCAACATAAACCAAAGGTGTTTTTTTGGCATTGGACCTAACCTGCAGCAAGTGATAATGGGCTGAAATTTACAGTATTAAACCAGAGCTAGTGGAAAACCAAGCTCCTGAAGTGTATGCAAAGGGGTTATCGCATCCTCATCTCAAAAGATATGCTGCCATCAAACCTTGCTAGTGTGAATGTAGCTTGTGTAGAAAGTTTGCAATTTGAACTTGAGAGTGCTGCTGGAGGCACTTTGTAATGGTCAGTATTTCAGAAGACAATGTAAGAAATCATCATTTGAGCATTTCCGCATACAAAGAAAGGTTTCTTTATACCATTGTTAAAAATATCAAGTGCTGCAACTATCCCATGTTGATTTTTGTGGTGATGTTACCACAGCAGTGTAGTACTTCAGTAGGAACCCAGTGATCCCATTGTGCAGAGCAGTGCACATGCACTGAATGACAAGATTTAATCCTTTTAGCTTCTAGTCTGAGTGTAAAGCCTTTGTTGATCTGTGCCTTGAAGCATGAGAGTTCATTTTGTTTCCATACTTTATTTCTACCAGTGACATTTGTGCTGTGCTGTTGCAGGGTGTTGTTCATTCTTCTGGAGAATGTACTTGATGTTATGATTCATTCATGACGCCTCTGTTCGAGTGATGACTTGCTTGAGTGCTAACATGATAAAGCACGCTCTGTCAATCTTAAGATCTTTACATCAGCTTTTGGTGGCATGTTTAATTAAATAAAAATAAAACAAAATTCAAGTGAATGTGATGCATGAATTCATTCTTTCCTTCCATGTTGTTGTACCAAAGGTAAAGGTGAAGAATCATCAATGCAAATAGGTCTGAATACATATAACACAATCTTTGTGCTGTGATGTCTTTTGGAGATGACAAATAGTAATGAAATGTTAGTTCACATGAAACAAATATCTGTGTCACTCACAAGTTCCAAACCCACTAAGTTTTGCATGATTACTATTGCAGATCTTGGAATCCAGGCTAACTTTCATGATCTTTCAATTAGGCATAAGTGGGGAGTCTCATAAATTCTGAGCCCTTCTGAAATCTTGTTATGTTCCAACAATTGCTATCCGAATCCCACCTACTAAGAGATGATAGAACCAGGCTTCAAGTTCCTAGCAGCTACTTAGGTCTCTTGATTTCTATTACAGATCTGTGTACCTGACTTTGCCTTTTTACTCATTAATCTGGCTATAGCTTGGGAGATCTCTCTTCATGGTGACGTAAAAATTTAATGAAGAAGATCTGAGAGATACTGAAGTCGTCTACGTGGAACAAGCATGTGGGACCTAGGAGAATACTTTAAAATATTCTGAATGACTTTAAACAGGTCCCTTGGCTGCATGACCTCCTTCACTTGTTCTATCCTCTTTCTCTCATTCTCCCTCTTCCTCTTTCCTTTCTATCCATTATCACCGTTCTTGCTGTCAGCAGCGCTTAGAATTTGCTATTGACTGATTTATAATTTCTTCTCCACAGAAGGGTAGCCTACAAATGGTAGCTCTCCCCATGTTTTAATCATCACTTTTTTCCTCAATGAAAATCTCAGGTGTCTCAGGATTCAGATTTGTACCTGACCCACAACAGAACCACATGATTCCCTAAACTTTTTTGTAGGCCTGGCTTTATGCTTCAGTTTTATGAAATAATTGGGATTATTTACGAGTACTTGACTAGGTATCAAATGTAATCCTCTTCCTACTGGCAACTATGATCCATGGGTAATAATGTAAAGTCTATAAATAATAAAACATTTCAGGGAGAAAAAAGAGGGTCATAACAAGGGTATGTGCAGGCTTAGCTTATCAAGTAACTATTACTCCACATATTAGGTTTTTGGGTACATCTGATATTCCAGTACCTCTAAAACCTTATATAAAACTGTAAATAAATGAGTTTTATTTTCTTAAAATTACAGTAGGAAAGAAAGCCAGCTGAAGACACCCATAAACAAAATGGATGCTTCCAGTTCTTTTGAACAGGAATGTTACTCAGGAGTGATGGCAACCTGAAAATTATTACTTTTATGTTCATACCATTAGTCTCACAAAAGCATATGTACTTTTTCCTTCTTGAAATTGTAACTAAAAATAAAAAATTTGAAAATTTGCTGATATGTTGTAGCTCTAGTTTCTTTGAGTTAGGGGACCTATGTTCATGTAACTTAGCTGAAGATCCTTCCCTTAGAGTTTGGCAAATGGGAATATACCAATAAGCATTTTTGGTTTTAAAAGAAAAAAGAAGAATACTTGAAAGCAAAATATTGTAATGTGGTGTATGGGGAAAGCTGTTGTTGAACACAAGTGTATCTCAAAGAAAGTAGAATGGAAGTGAATGAGTCTTTATTATGGGTGACATTTTAGTCAGTGAGAGTTAAATCATTAGAACTAAGCCCAGAAAAAAGCAAGAGAAGATTTTAATATATGCTCCAAAATACTATCTGTATTATTAAATGTATAATGAGGAGGTAGAAGAGAGACACAATAGAAATGTCTTTTATTATTGTTATGTTTTACTTATGTTATTCCATGGTAAATATTGTTCAGTAACATTGTTGCAGTTTGCTTTGAGAACTTTTAGACATGCTTGACCTATAATATGCACACTATAAAATTAATTTAATGTTTTACTACATTTGCCTTTGAACATGGGTCCTCTTCATTTTTTATGGTTAAGTGAAATGTGGAATGCTAAATTCCAGAGTTGGCAGCTGTATGCTCTAGTAGTTATTCATTTCTGCACCACAGATTTTGTTTCAAAGGAATGATTCCTGAGCTGGATTGTATCCATTTTTTGGGTGTTGTTCTACCCCCCAGACTTGAGTAGACAATCTTATTCTTGATGATTTCTTAAGAGTACCAGAACCTGCAACTTTATATATAGAATATACATGATAAATGAACTTTGTATAGATATGTATAAAATTTTCCATTGCTCTTCTGAATATATGGACTTTCAATATTTCTCCCACAAACAAATCCTCTCCCCAAAACCCTAAAACTTTTCTTTATGCTAATACTGTAAAATTTTCCTGAAATTTTATCTTTCATTGAAGATGAAAAGAAGGTTTTATTGACAACAGAAAAAGAAATCTAAATTGATTCTCGATTATACAAATATTCAAAATCTTTTGTAAAAGTACAGATTGTAGTAGAGACAGAAGTTGCACTAACCTGTGAGTAAAGTCTGCCCTCAAAATCTAAAAGAAACATTTTTGTAAGAGAACTAGTCAATAAACATCACACTGGATCATGCATCTTTGATATTGTACAGGTAATAAATAGTGGGGGTTCCTGTTAAACAGTTTTCCTGGAGTGGAAATCTCAATTAAATTTAATGAGAGAAACACAAGCAGTTAATAAAGAACATCTAAACCCATAATTATTTTATTTTATTTATACTTTTTATAATTATTTTTTGTGGTACAAAGAAAATTGCATTTTTAGTTCCTGACTGTAAAACTTGCAGATTTTCATTCCAATGGATCCAATCTTTTCCCCATGATTTTACCAAGTTGTAATTAACTTATTTAATTCACTGAGGGAATAGAAATTGAATAGATAGATAGAAGTCTTCAGCATGCTGAGTAATGGATATTGCTGTCAAAGATTACATCATGAAATATAATAATTGTAAAAATTGTCTGGCATAATGCAAGCAAATCATGGAATGCAAGAGACCAAACGTTGAAAATAATTTTGACAGAGATCATCACACAAAACGTCAATAATTTAGGTCAGACTATGGCACAACTGAATTTCCTTGCCAAGGTGGGGAGAAGCATAAAGCAAGAAAGGCCCTGGTTCTCAGTTCTTCTTTCTAAAATGACATAGGACGAAGTGCAGTTTCAGTTTTGACCTTGAAAAATTAGTGTCTTTTAAAGAGTTCTTTTACTCCCAGTAGGTTTTAAAGGAAGCCTGTTAGTGCAACATTCTGCAGAGGGAAGTTAGTGCTAGTCTCTCACATGTTGCAAAGGCAAATAGTTGCTGTCCTGTGGTAAATATTTTGGTTTTTTGAGAGGTGTTTACATGTTTCTTATGTCACTGTTGGTTTAGCTGGTAAAGATTTCAATTGCTGTTATCTTTTTTTTTCTTCTTCTTCTCTTTTTAATTCCTGCAGAAATGGGTCATTTTAATGTATTCTAAACCCTTCAGCCCTCACTGAAGGAATAACTCCTCTTCAGCTGGGGGCTATTTATTTAAACAAGAACTATTTTAAAAAATAAATTTTCAGAATAGTCTCTGACATTCTTCACAGAGATATATTTTATTTTATAGATGATCTCTTTATAGTGGACTTTTGAAATAGCTGCTCTTTTCCTGTAGAAGATAAAACTGAAGTCCTCTCTTCCAACCCAGAGAAATGGCATCATCTCTATTTCCTTCTCCTGCCCAAGAACTTCCGCTTCTAGTAACAAATTTTTCAAAGTGAAGAAAAGGGATTGCCATTTTAGAACCTGTGTTTATCCTTCTGTCTTTTCTCTGTAAAGCACCACTGTTTATCTTAGCTGTATTGTGTTTTCAGAGAAGAACAGCAGCTAGACATTTCAGAGATTGGTATCGTGCTGATAAATTGCCACAGACCGAGGAAAAGCCACAGTAGAGCCATCATTTCTGTTTCACTCTGCAAGAAGCCTGCATGGAAACCACTCTGGCACTAAGACAAAATTCATGGCTAACACTAAGAAAACATAACATTTCCACCTCATTCAAGAGCATTCTCTTGGCCTCTGCTCTGCTGTCATTTGCTCACAGCATAACACCAACTTTCATGCACTTTAAGTAAGAGCTGAGTGCAACAGCTGTGTGCTTTAAAAGCACCAGTGTTGGTATTCAGCCATCACTACCTGCGTACACGTCAGCTTATATAAAACTGGAGTAAGAAGTCGACAGCATGACAGGTCTGCAGTAGAAACAGTTAAACTTTCGAAAGGGACAAAATGCTATTTTGCTCCTAATAGTCTGGTCCTGCCAAACTGAATATATTTTGGCTGCTTCATGCTCTTCTGTCACCGCAAACCTGAGGAAGTGTTCTCCTATGTCAGCAGTGCAAATTGGTTTTTTTCCCATTTGCTTTACCTTGCTACATCAATAGATCATTAGCTACTTAACCTTGTATACATTATTTTGATAGATGCAAAATGATGTCTGCTTCTTTGGTAGACAGTGTGGTTTAATTAAAAATTGAAATATAAAAATGGCCAGGCTCTGCTGCCACTTGGATAGATCACCTATGAAAATAACTTACTGCATCTTTCATTTTTTCAGCCTTTTGCCTCTTTTGTCTGTTTGGCTTGTAAATTTTTCTGAGCTGAACTGTCTCCTAGTATATCAATGCACAGAATTTGGCATAGAGGGACCTTAAAGCTCAGTTATCATTCCCTGAATTCTATGGATTATAAAAAATAAGCACGAATGTGACGCTACTACTTGGAAGATCTGAAGAGCTGTTGTTTAATAAAAGTTTTACCTGCAACAAGAGATTTGTTGCACCTTTGAGGAAGTAGCCGTAAAATTTTAAGCATAATCACAAAGCCTTTTGTAAAAACTCATCTATGTGCTTATCATATTACTAAATCTAGCTTGTTCTCTCAGAGTTTTACAAGTTCTTCTTTATAATGTGAAATCTCTTAGTTTATTCACAGTAGTCTAAATATTCTTCACCCCTTAAGTCCCCACCCTAGTCCAGGAATAGTAACCTGATTAAAAGAAAATGAGGAAATGCCCCAGGAGAAATACCCCTTGGTGACCTTGTAGCAATTGTGTATACGAAATTACATCAGAATTATGTGTTTGACATAAATTGTATAAGTTATATATGCCTTTATCCCAAAAGACATCCATAAGGTAAGGAACCTACATGTGCCAGTGCAATGAAAGGCTGTTTTTTGCTGTAATTGCACAGTAATATAAATGTCATAATCTGTCTGGATGGGAATGAGCTGAGTTGGAAGGATGAAGTCCACATAGCAGGGAGTCTGAAAACCTGTTACTGTTTCTACCTGCTGTGACACCTCATATCACCTTTCTGATGCCCTTATTTCTTCATCAGCTGCTGATTGCTTTGCCTTTGTTGATGGCAAACTGTGTGATGATGACATCCTCTCATTGGTATAAGATCACTGTGGGAATCAAGGAACTTACTATAAAATAGACAGAATAAAAGAAAGGACAAACAGCCACAGCAATACCTTAGGCAACAGAAATGCCTTTCCTGCAGTTGGTTTGTTTCTTATATCCACTGAAGTGGGAAGCCAAAGCTCCAGGGCACAAGTGTATAAATATTGTGCAGGAAATTGTGTCATCATTCCTTCCTCCACAATAACAATGTGCTAGTCTGGGGCCAGTCTTTGCCAGGCATTTGTCTGGGGTTTTCCAGTAGCAGCAGCTAGGCCTGAGGCTTGTTCTTTGGCAGGGCGTCCTGATGCTCTTTGGCACTACCCTGTTGCTGGTTTGGTTGGCTTCCGTGCTATAGAAATAAGCTTAGAGTTAGCCAGCTGCTGAGGATCTGGCTTGTCTTTATTTCTTTCTGACATTTTCTCTGGTTTGAACATAAAATGCAACATTAAATTGAGATTGGATTTCTAACATGGGCCTTGCAGTGCAAGGGTCCATGGCCTGTGGGTGGCTTGAAGGCACTGCTTTGTTTTGAAGGGTAGGAAGTTGTTTTGAAGAGTAGGAGGGATGAGATCAATATGTGACATTGTCTCAGGTCTGGGGAAAGGGACGGGTGTTATTCAGGGAGGTGAGATGATCAGATCTGAGTCCACACTAAGGCTGAGACATTCAGGTTTATTAAAGAGACGTCACTACAAGTGGTGACATTATTCTTTACCTGTCAGGGGCACTTAGCGGTTGCATCTATTAATCCTGGTTGTGGAGTCAGGTATCCTGCTGTCCTCCTTCCTTTTCCTAATCTTCTTCTATGTGATGAGGCTTTATAAAGCAGATCCAAGGCATAGCATGGGCAGTTCTGAGGTTCAAATTACCCCTGGGGGTTTACAGAGTTCCTGCTCCCACTTAGCCTGGAGCTTGGGATCTTTTAGTATGGAAAGGGAAAAGCTTTATTAGTTCAGAGCCCTTGCTCAATCCCTACCACTCTGTTTGTTCACGGATGTGGCATTCCGCTAATAATTCTATTTTAATCCTTCTTCATGTAGAAGAAGAAATTAAGCCTGTGAAGTACGTGTTTGCCTATGGTAACGTGGGTAGTCTGTAAAACTGCTAGGAATTCCCAGCTGCCTGCAGCTATGCTAAAGAGGGAGAGTAGATTTGCTTTGGTTTGTGTTTTTCTCATTCTCCTTTTTAATGTTTATCCATAACAGCAAGAAAATCTTCTGAAACATGTTTTAAAGACAAAAACAATACTTACTGCAGCACACACTGCATTTGTAAAATGCATCTAATAAACCTGAGCTCTACTACTGTTTAAAAATGTGCAGGTCAAAGAAGTTGACCTAACCTTGATGAATTCTGCTTGAAGTTCAAAAGACTTCAAGGCAGATTGCCTAACTTTTGGTTTTCTGTGCATGTCTGTATTTTTCATGCAGAAACAGAAAATATATGTGTCTGGCACTTAGATATAGATACACATACACTAATTTATACATGTTACAATTAGAAACAAAATAAGCTAGAGGCCTTCCTTTTCAGGAAAAATCAAAAGACTTTTGTAAAAAACATTCTCTTTCAAGGAATTTTATTCCTTTGTATATGTGAGAGACAATTGCAAAACAGTAATTCTCTTGATAATTTTTTTTTTCTGGTTTAGCATGGAAAAGTTACCAAAGAGATCTCATTTCAAATCACATAATTCAATCTGCTCATGATTGCAGGAGACTGGTGTCAGGATAATTTTCTTCAGTTGATAACCCTTTCACCTTTAAATTCTTTTTTAACTTCAGACTGTCATGTCTTCCAGAAGTGAATGCATTTAACCTACTAATGCAAGATCAGTTTTAAACCCCTTAAAAAAAAAAAAAAAGTAACCCCCCCCCACTTTGCTGTATTCTACATGTCATTTTACAGTTAGAGAAATGCTTATAGGCCACAGAACAAAAACTGAATTATTAGCACTTTTCAGAAATGGTAATAATTTATATTAATCTTGAAAGAAGCACACATTTCTTTTTCTGTTCAAAACTGATTCCCTCTTAAGCTGTTTAGCCAACACTTACATATCTTATTGGTTGCTTTAAGAGCCAAAGAAAAGCCATCTCTCCTGATCAAAATCCCCACAGCACTTTGATATGAACCTACATACCAGGTTCAGGTAAATCAGCTCTCAAACCAGGTGTCAGTTCTCTCTCAGGTGTCAGTACTGGATGTGCATCTTTTGAAGGTTTTGCATTTGGGGACAATTCTTTGACATCCAATAGCAAAAGCTGGATTTTGCTTTACATGTGAAATATGTTCACAGATGTAGTTTGTGGAATATCACTGCTGATACTGAACTGGTGAATAAAGTGGTGGTTTAGGACGAGACTGTTCAATATTCATCTTCTTTGTCATGGTTTCAGCTTTCAGAAGTGTGCCTTCTGCTGCTTATAGCATATTGCTGTGGAATATACAAGTATATACCCTAGAAAATGGTTATGGTTTTTTCCCTCACTTTTGCCAAAGAAACTAGTGCACACTACAGCCAGTGTGAATTCTTGCAGCACAGCTTTTGTATTTATGTACCTGTAAGATAAGCTCATCTGGTATTTAATCTGGTTTCATGTTATAAATCAGGAAATAATATGTATGGGAAAGACATAAAGTCTGGTTTTGCAGTTGCTGGCATCCAGCCATTCAGCACACAGCCAGAAGCCACCTGGATGGGAACAAGATAGGAGTATCACTCAAATCTCTTACCCTAGGAATGGGTATATAAATGGACTCATATATAGATGAATTCAATGTTTATCAGAGATAAAAAAATAACCATACATATACATGTGCCCAGTAATACTAGATGCATCCCTTTGTGTTTTACAGCAGAGGTTCTGAACCTCAATATTTTCATTCCAGCAACCACTTTTTATATACAAATATAAAAAATCTGAAATATTCTCCCCTTTGAAGGCAGATGCACACTCTTATCAGAACCAAATGCAGAAATACAGCAAACAGCATTTTCTTTCTTCCAGTAAAGAGAAAAAAAACCCCAAAACAACAAAAAATCTCAGCGGAAGCATTTGGTGAGAGTTAAGCTCCTGCAATCAATAGACAAATCTTCTCTGATTTTATCTGAAAGGTCAACATCACATGCACACCCTTCTTTTCAAAAAACTAAATTCTTTCAAACTTCATCAAGCAATGTAAACAAAAAATGGTCTTTGGAAAGTAATGGAATCTTTTCAGAAAAGTCTGAATTGGAAAAGGGAAAAAAGTCAAAGTACAGTTTCAGCAAAGGCGAATCCCATTCAACAGAAAAATCAAGTTATTAAATTTACTTTTACACTGGTTTGTAATTTAATAAGAAACTTGGAGTTAGATGCCCACTTTTGCAGATGCGTGCACCTGTCCTCTACAATCTCTACTGAACACTATTTCTCCCAGGACACTGTGACATTAATATGTCATGGAAACAGAACCCTGTAGTCTAGGTTAAATCCAGACTTCAGAAGCATCATCTGACAGAGACCACTGCATCAGCAACTTTAATAAACTTATCTGCTCCTATTACACTGAAGTAGTCACTGATACTTATATATGCAGATAGATTCAGATAAAACCAGTATTTTTCCTCCAAGTTTTTGAAGAATGATACCTGTCCAAATGGAAATTCTCTATTAATTCAGGACAATAGGGGTAAAAATTTTAGCTGGTGAAACCCACACTGTATTTTTTCCTCCCTTTGTAATCCATGAACTGCTAACAATTCACCCAGAGCTTGGCTATGCTCACACAGCTCTTATTCCTTGTATCCAGGTGTCTCTACAAGGGTCAACAGCAAATTTGGGCTTTTCCTACCTATTTTTTTTTTTCTTGTACAAGTTAGAAATAAGGCTGCTACAGTGTGTGAATTTTCTTCTAAGAACTTTTCAGAAAAATATGGGCTGTTGAAAGGGAAGTAAATGAAGAAATGATGTCAGATGAAGAGCTGTGCTAGGAAAAGAATTCCTGATTTGAAGTGGTAGTGTGGACAACACAATTGGAAATGAAAGTGGAAGCAGTGCAGACTGGTACCGTAGAGTGAGAATAAAAGGAAATGAAGTGATGTGAGATTTTTGGCAGGGACAAAGTTGTGAAGGGCTGTGAAGCCAGGTTCCTAGAGCCAACTTTTTCATGAGTGGCTTTTAATTTCAGGTATCTGAGCTAAAAAAAAAAAAAAAAAGAACACAACCAACTGAAATCCCAATTTGGAAGGAGGCCCAGTTCTTCAGAAATCTTTGAGAATCAACCCCCACTTTAAGTTTGGAGATGATCGTTTAATAACTGAAAAACCTCAAACTATTTTTGTCCCTAAGTATAACTGGATGAATAAGACCTCTTGAAACAATTTCACTGGCTATGAATTAGCATTGAAAGATCCAGAAATTTTAGGTCACTGAAAAATGTTATCACCTAGGCCCTGGAATTTATTGTCTTCAAAACACACTCTTTCATGAGAGAAATAAGAAGATTTTATAAGCTTAAAAGTGTAATATTTCCTATCTGGTGCACGTTTGACAGTGACAGTCTTATCGTAAGATAAGGGTTAGAGTAGCTACCATCCCACATTCTCCAAACAGAGCCAGATGGTTTGAGGACTTAGTGAAAAAGCTCAGTCTTCAATCAAACAAAGCAGTTTGCATCTTTATTGTACCATTTGTTTAGTACGCTGACATGAGATGCCTAACATCCTTAAATACCAGTATTTAGGCAGCTGCTTAATTAAATTCTCAAGGCTGCATTTTAATGGGGGTAATTCATTTTAAATGAACAACAAAACATAAGACCTTTCTTGCCCTCCTTTTCTCTTAAGAGATAATACTCTGTTATCAGTTGCTTCTGGCTCACCACAAATAACAGTGACATCTTGAAATGAGTCACTGATCTCCACACCCCTCCTATCCCCTACAAATTGGTCTCAAAATCTGATGAAAAGTAACATAGATGTTTTATAATAGCTTCAAAAGAAAAAGAAACGAAAAGCATTTCTGGGTCCTTCTGGGTTCTTTGTATGACAAATGTCAAAATCTGTTCAGGAGCATATCCTTGTTTAGCAGTGGGAAGAGTTCTGCTAAGCAGATTTTATGTTTGTTTTGGGTTTTTTTTAACATAATAGAACAAGAGTATTATTTTACAAAAGGCTATTTCTTTTAAAAAAAATTGAATAATCGAAAACTAAGAGTTTTGGTTTATTTTACCTTATTTAAATCCATCTTTCTTCCTTTGTATATCTAAATGGACACTTGTTTTTTCAAGGGTGTCACAATTAAAATTGTCAATGAGAACAAAGCCATGTGCTGTGTATATTGTTTGCTGGACACAGGTAACACAGCAGCAAGGAGATGCTCTGGCTCGAACGTGAACTCTGATTCAGTTCAGAAAATCTTTTTGTCAGACAGAGATATTCTTGTGCTCCTCATTGAGATATTCCTTTTTTCTCTAGGTGCTCCTGTTCATATGTAATCTAAAATAAGCACCAATATGTCTATTTTTGCTTCGCAGCCTGACAGTTCTGGAGATGCCGTTCTATCCCATTTCCAGTGGGCAAAGAAACGATAAGGGAGAGGAAACTGATAAAATTTAGCAGCATATCTGCTATTCATTATATACATATGTACATCTGTTTAATATCCATGTTTAGCAAATCTAAAAGACACTCTCAAGTCAAACATGGCTCTAGCAGTAATAAGGCAGTTTAACAAACTTCAGGGGACTTGTCATAAGAAATAAATATATTCTCTTTTTTATTATTTGAACCACTTAGAGATAGGACTGTCTTTCATTTAAATTTCATACAACTTGAATTACATTGTCAAGTAATTGAAATAATTATGTTTTGTTGATGAGATGGAATTATTAATCATGATATTGATTGCAAACATTTAAAACTGCTTTACATTTTCTAATAGAAGGTGCTCTACCCTGTAATATATTCAGCAAGATTATTCTTCATTTCCCGTTGTGTTCCTTCCTGTGGTCACATCCCAGACAAAATTAGCTCCTACTGACTGCAGTGGCTTATCCAAGGAGCAACTAATCTTATCTGAGTTTCACAAATACCTCAAATGGTAGCTTGTGACTTTGATTACTAGGAGAGCAGGCCTAATCAGATTCCTTTTCTTAAAACAGTGGTTCATTCAGATCTTTCACTTTGAGAGATCAAAGCTGTTTCTTCTCTCTATCTGCAGGGAAGCTCATTAGGAGGAGGTTGTCAGGGTTATAATCACGCAACAGTTTTACTTCTGGGTTATAACGCTTTTCCTTTCTTATCAGTCTGTGAGGTCCAAAGTGAGAGGAACAAAGTAGGTAACACTGACATAAGGTACTTTTAATACTTTCAGAAATCACTATGTTTTGCTAGCTATTTTATTAATTTCTTCATTCTGAAAGCATTTTGCAAATGTATCCCAACTATACAACCAGTTTAGAGGAGGTTTTACCTGACTTCTAACATTTTAAAATCAGCAGGTATGTAAACAAGTTATTTTCAAATTGAAATTTCATCAGTTTGATTGCATCATATAGCTGCTTGCATGAATTGATCTTAAGCATGATGTATCATTTACTAATGTCCTCATTGTTGTTTCCACGTATAACTGAAAATAGAGAAGCATATTAAAATATACTTCTTTTGTAGACTTCAAAGACAGCCTGCACATGGCTACACTGTATGCTGTGCAGCTAGAAGCTATTAAAATTTAAGTCTGCTATTGTCACTGTAAAGTGTAGTAATTTCAAAAACATTGCATTTACTATCAAATGCTTGATCCTGTTTCCACTGTAATTTTCTGTCTCCCACGGCTTTAAATGCTCAAGGTATTTGACTACGAAGTTTTGATCAGGGGACCACATTTAATGATAGTACATTAATTATGGTACCTGGTGACTACTATGTAATTAATGATTGAACAGGATGTTTAACAGGTAAAGCAATATGTATGACTTCAAGACTGAAAATACATCCTTCACTGTTATATTCAGAACCCCATTAATTACAGATGCTGCACTCATCTAAATAGTCAAAATGTAAGATGAAGACTCAAGTGACAAATACACCAAACCATGGTAGTATGAAATGCAAACATAATTTTTAGATTCTTCTAGTGAGCAATTATTGAAAAGTAACCACTTTTCTCTAACTTGGAATGACTTTTGAACAAATTTTCTCTGAATCCAAAATATCTAAACTTAATATACATGTCTTAGAACTCTAGAAGGCATTAAAAAAAACCAAAAAAACAAAAAAAACCACCTAGGATCTGCCTATATTGAGTAATTTATTGTGAAATGGTGGGACTGGAACAATCACTGAATGAACTGCTCATGAAGCTGAAAGCTGATGATCATATCTGATGTGCAAGCCAAACAGAGATCAATGTAATCTGAAAACAGTTACAGAGCTTCCACGAACTGAGCCTGTGAGGCACTGCCTCCACCACACTGCTCTCTCTCTGGCCTGCCTGTGTTTGGGTCTGAGTCTTCCAGTTCAGTTAGAGATCTGCAGTGATGGAGTTTAATGTAGTGTCTTATACACCATTGTCATTAGAGGTTTCTCCACATTCTGCCATTCCATATTGCACTGGGTTTCCCACCTTGCTCTGTGGGAAAGCTCTGCTGTTTCCTCCCTCATTCCTTTCATGCACTGATCAATGCAAAACACCATCTCATTTCTCCTGCCTGCCTCTGGGGTCCTCCTGCCATTTCATCCTCTGCTCTTGCCCCATCAAATTCCTCCTCCCAGAGCTCTGCTATTGCCTACCAACAGTAGGTCTTTCTCACCATCATTTCATCTGCCTGTCAGAGAGCACGTTAGTGGGTCACAGACCCCCATTCTGTGTCACAGTTAGTTTTTAAGGGTGACATGTCTCACAGGCAGCATGTGTTTTCATGTCATGATCTGTTTTTTCCGTAGTCAGCTCTCTGGAATTAATCAGTATCTGCTGAGTCCTCTGGTTCCCTACACCATATTAGACAACTCAAAAGTATTTTGTATCCAATTTAAAGAAAGTAAATAAGAATTAATTTTAAAATATTCTGTGGATTGGGTTTTTCCTTAACTGAGCAAAGAACAGGGGAGAGGGGTCTTCTTCAGCTAAGTGTGCTGAAGAGGAACTGAACAGGTTGTGGTTTCTGTAAGCACTTGCTGCATGTAATTTACCTGGTCTGCTTAGAGGATCAGAACAATGGAAGAAACTTTACTGATGATCTTTCCAAAATCACACTTTCCCAGGGCAAAGAACAGTGTTTTTGTGCATTTGAAAACACATTTGCATAAAAAATACTTTGAAAAGGGACTATTTCCTGAAAATCATCTCAGTATAAAGATGCACATACTAGAATCAAGAACTATCTTGATATACAAATAGAATGGACACAAGGAATGAATAGTGCTGTTTTAGCAAATTCCAGATGGTGATTTGTTGTGCTGGTCTGTGATATTTTCAAAGCTGAATTTCTCTGAAGTGCCCAGCACTGAACACGTGTCCATGTTCCTACACAAAGCAATAGCGAATGTTTGGCCAACTGGACTGTGTGATTGGCAGAACATCCAGACATTTCATTTTGGAAAAGAAATGACACTTTATGGAATGAAACTTCCAGCACACTATTCCACTGCCACTGCTGAAGGGGAAAGATACTTTAATTTTTCCTTTATTTAAAAGTAGAATATGATACTATTAAAACATGGGCATGTACATATAGACTTCTAATTTCTGAAATATCCCACAACATTATAGGAAAAAACCTAATTGAATACTTTCTGTGGGTCTTCTCCAGCTTGTTCCAATGATGTTGTGAGGGTCTTTACAAAAATAAATTTTACAGTAACAGTTGCTTGCTTATACTCTAAAAGTTCCTATTGTTCTTCCACCTGTATTTGAAAACTCCTTTTACAAAATCTGCTAAGGAAAACAGCTTTCATTTTACATGAGGCAACTTCGAAGTGCTGTATTTAATTCACTTAAGTGGCCACCAATATGAGTCTGAACAAAACTATGAGACAAAGCAAAAGTAGGCTTCTCTACTTGTGCCAAGAACAGGAAGAGCAATAATGTTCCAAAGTAAACTCTGTTATTAGGTCAAGATGTGAAAAGAAAGCAGCGATTGATTCCTCTTCCCTCCATTTTACTGAATGTTGCAAAAAGTGATAGAACTGAAGAAGAGAGAGCATACAGGCACTAACTTTCTTTATCAAAAGAAAGAAACCTGGAATAAGTAAGCTGTATAGAGCTAGTGGACTATTATGATCTTCCCTCATCTGTGTGAGATTGTTGTCAGGTTGATTAGAGCATTTGTCTCACTTAGTGAATACCCTTAATAAGCTGTTTAACTAAAGGAACCAGACCAGTCTGGGACAGAGAGCAAAATGGATGAGGGTTTCTCCAAGAACACCAGCAGGTCTAAATTTTTTTGTATAATCAAGAGACTAGCCTCAGTCCTAACCAAAATCCTGCCATTTCCCAGGACTGGCAAGGTCATTTTTACTACATGACAACCCGGGACATTTTAGTTGAAATTCTATAATATTTTGCAATTTATAGATTAAAGGATGTCAGAAAAACAACCAATAAAAGTTTGCATTTTGGGAAAATAAAATATTAGTTTACCCTTGTCTTCATTCCACAGGGCAAAAGAAGGAGAGGAGAGAAATAGTGGAGGTGTGTCCATCTCATCTGGAAATACTGTGATCCAGCCAGAGACATCCACCTTGGATATCAGATAGACATTGTTTTTTCTCTGAAAATTCTCTCCTAAGTGAGGATTTCTTGACCCACAGTCATGGAGGATTGTATGAGGTCTTTTAGGGGGAGCGCTTGGATAAGCACCAGCATATCTCGTATTCAAGTCACCCACAACAGGAGCATAACTGAAAACCTCTTAAAAAACCCCCTCTTTTCAGCTTATGTCTGGGACAGAAATTGAGTGCTTTTGGATTGAAGCAAACAGAATGTCTGTTCAGCTGATTAATAAAGAAGTTAAAAATAAAGCAGTATGCCACATCAGTGGGGATACTCATCATAATCCTGACCATTTTAAATGTAAGCTCGGGCTGATTGTTTCTAGCTGCACTTTTAATTTCCCTGAAGTCTTCACAGGATGTCTTGGCAATTGCCGTGAGCTCCATTTTTTTTTTCCCTAATGGCATGGACATTCAGAATAATAAGATAAGATGTTCCTTCTATTTCCCTGTATGAATTTCTCACAATTATCTTCCTGGAACGAGCAAACACAGACTGTGAAGAGACCTGAAGACAGCTTCTTTGATCTGTTTTAGGTTCTTTACTACTGACCCATCACAACCCACTCTGGCTTTATTGGATGCATACTGTCTGTAAAGCTCTGTCAGGAAACAACTTCTGGAATGGAAAAGATATTTTTACAATTGTCTACATGACTCCCTTCCAGATCTTTTTGCCCACAATATCACCTTCAGAACTGGTTTGGTCTCTTCTACTGACACAGCTTCATTCTCTTCAGATTCTCCCTCATGTACATGTGCAGTAGCTTGTGTTTACAAGCCCAGTGAGATGTTCCAAGGAAGCTTGATTTGACACATTATCACATCTTGCTGTACATTTGATGGCATTCAGTGCCACTGTCAGGGAAAAAGGAGAATGGCTCATCGCTCAGCGTGACACAATGTTCTTCATATATGTGAAGTGGGAAACACTTGATTCTTTGCAAGACTATCTGTGGATGGAAATCTCCTTACAACCTCTAAAATGATGAAACTTTTTGAATGGTGATGAAGATGTGGAAAGAAGCGAAAGTATGACTTTATGTTATTTCAACTATATCTCTTTTTTATTTCTATTTATTGCACTGAAATACTTGATTCATTTACCTCCCAATGATACAGCTGGTATGAATATTGTTTATAACTTGTTTGCAGCATTAAAAGTCTGAAAATATCCATTAGAGATATCATATGACTAAAATCTGAATTAAAGGATGACAGGAATCTGGCAGCAAAAGAATATGTAATATTGGTTTAATTTTAAAGTGTATAGAATTACCTTATTGTTCCAAATATTCACTCGCTTTAACTAGCATTTATATTGTTTTAAGCAGCATAACGAATATGTAACATTCCACATACATTCATATTAGAATCTCCTGAGAAATTATGATCCATATAAATACATACATATCCTAAATTTTCCTTTCCAAGTTAAAACTGTACCTTGTTAAATAAAAAAAAAAAGGGGGAAAAAGCCAAAAGTGCAATATACTTAAACATTTTTCATAAATTATTTTACAACCGAAATTTTATAAAACAGATTACTTAATGAAGGATTGTGGTATAATAATAGCTAAGTTTTATGGAGATGAGAAAGATGGAGAAACAGGTGCAAAGAAAAAAAGTGACTTGCCAACATCCCTTTGCAAACTAGAGGCAAAGCTCTAAGTAGAATCCAGTGGGTGTTAGCTTGCAGTCTAATATTCTCTTTATTAAACCATACTATCCATAATAAAAGAAATAATTAAATCACTAAAAGCTGTATCATCTTTGGGTTTTTTAGTTCATTTCAATGGTCTTATATACACCCTTGAGTGAGTGACTTCTGCTAGTGGCAGGTGGTGAAACACTGAGAGGTGTTACAGGATGGAAGTTGGAGGGCAAAGAAGTTCAATTTCTCTGATCTGTGGATGGAAAACACACTCTATTTTAAACAGCTAAGAAGAGCACAGACGTGGGCAACATCTGCTGCTTTTCTTGAAGATTACTAGATGTATTCACGACTCTGCCAATGGTGAATGGTTGAGACATAGTGGGTGGAAGGAAAATGAGTGTCAGAATGGACAATTGCATGCTATCATCATTTTAGGCTTGAAGAAATCTCCTTAGATGAGATAAAAACTTAAATACATTATCTCACAATGAGAGCAACAAAGATGGTGAAAGGGCAGGAAGGAATTTTCTGTGAGGAGTGGCTGAGGACTAAAGGTTTGTCCAATTTGGAGAAAAGGAGGCCTAAGGGGCAACGGCATTAGTATTTACAGCTTCCTGAGGAGGGGAAGTAGAAGGGAGGTGCTGAGCTTCTCCCTGGTATCCAGCGATACAACAAGTGGGAATGGTTCAAAGCTGCATCTGGGGAGATTCATTCTGAATATTAGGAAGCATTTCCTTACTGAGAGGGTGGTCAAACACTGGGACAGGCTTCTTGGAGAGGTGGCCAAGGCCCCAAATCCCTTCATGTTTAAGAGGCGCGTGGACAACTCTTCTCTTCTCTTCTCTTCTCTTCTCTTCTCTTCTCTTCTCTTCTCTTCTCTTCTCTTCTCTTCTCTTCTTTTCTCTGCTGTGCAATTCTAATTTCCATTTCTTCTGTGAAAATTTTTTTCAGTGAGGGAGTATGGGAGTGGAGGGTGGTCTTGGTAAGGAGTTGTGCTGCTCTTAAGAGACAACGGATTGTTCATGGCCATAGAGTGGACATGTCACATGTTCATGTCTGCAGTAGCTCACATCTCCCTCAGGTAGGGCTGTCTGGTCACAACCCATGCTGTGGGCTTTTCTCTAAGAGTTCCGTTGGAAAGGAGACAAAGGCATGCATGGATCTCAGGAAATAGAAAACAGGCTTGTGATTAGGATGGGGACAATATTGAGCTGGGAAAAAAAATACCTTCTGCCTGCATATGTGATTACACTCTGAGCCCACTGTGGTAAAAGCTTTTAATTTGTTACACCAGAGGAAGTTTTTATTGTTTTTATCATTACTGCAATGTGAGCTGAGCCCATTGCTCAACCCCACCCTTATTGTTCTGATCTTAACCAATTAGTTTCTGTTCACTGGTATTGGACTGATATCTTGCAAGGAATCATTTTTCTGTCACAGACATGTAGCAAGCTCCAACTTAAAAAAAAAAAAAAGGAGATTATGTAAAATTTATGCTGATTTTGCAGAAGTTTAGTGTCATGTCCTCATTCAACCACCCCTCAGAGAGGGAAAGGACCTTATCAAGACCTCCATAGAATTTTCCGTAAAGACTGTCTCTTAAACTTTGAAACAACCTCAGGGAGAGAGCAGGAGTTTGTGTGCTGTCTGTAGATATAAAAGGTGAGAGAAGTATTTAAGCAAAGATTTTGGGGCCAAGTGTCTGAACTGATTACCTGCTTTTAACCACCACAGCTGTAGAGGACAAAATCATGTAGTCTTTTCTCACTTCTTTCATGGGTCCATCATCTATTGTTGTTGAAAACACATAAAGAATTTTTTATTATGATGTAATTTATGTAACTTGTCCAAAACAATATTAGATTTATTCCATTTGCTATATGAAAGATATCATTAGAATGTGGCCCATTTGGCAAAACTTGTCTCATAGTTCCAGGCAAGGATTCAATCACCTGTTGCTAAGATACTTTAAAAATATTGTCTGTTTTTAAATGTTCCTTTTTAATTGAATAAACTGTTAGTTTGAAATACTGCTGCTGAGGTTAAAAAGGTTTAACAAACTGTATAACTTTTTTGCTGGAAAGCAAGTTTTAAATAGGCTTAAATGCAAGAGTTGCAGTTTTTATTTATTCTATTCTTTAGGTAGAAATTAAAAGTTGCATTGAAATAATGACTGCTTGAAGTTTTGGGAACTGAGCTAAAAGAAATTATCACAGATCAAATTAAAATTTTGATTACCAATCCATTTGATCTGCACTATCCACGTCAGCTCTGTAGCAATAATTTCCAGGAAATAAAACTGTTCCTAGGGGTTCTGAAAATGCATAGGAGTGCTATGCTGACAGCAGTGCATCTTATCTTCATGTAACAAGGCTGAAAGCATAAAGGCATATAATTCCTGTCACTGTACATTTAGAATTCTATAACATAGTAATCAAAGACCCTTTTTTTACGTAATTAATAATATCTTATAATAATATCCACTTTCATCAGAGGGATATTGTCAGGAACTGAAATTACACTGACCTCATATTTGATTGCTAAAATATGTGTCTATTGTGAAATTCAGACAACACAGAACAGTAGAGTTCACCTACTGACTGGATTAATTTTTATCTAATTTCAGTAGAATGTACAGGCAGGAGTATTCTGCTTGCCTAGTAAAAAACACTTAGTATGCTAACACTTCTTAATCCTGACACTCACAAGTAAATACTGAATAGAACTTAAGAGCCTGAAAAGAATTAAGGATCTGTCCTTTGAATTTATCTTTTGTAGTCTGTAAAGAGAAGGGAATGTTTTATACCACCACTGTGACTGCTCTGCTGGAGAACTAAGTGATATCCAACAATTTAAGTATATAATTTTTAAATTTCACTGAAGAATTTTGCCACAGAACATTTTTGATGCAAGCAGAAGACAATAAATCCATGTTTTTGGATAGGGGGAATGAAGGCAAATTATATTCTCTATGCATGACAGATCTGAGACAAAAAAAAGAATTGTATAAATCAAAATTAGAAGTTGCTATCAAGATTTGATATATCCCTCTATATAGGAAAGATCTGGTGTAAAACTTGGATCTAAATCTATGCTAAGCCATCTCTCAAATATATTACTTTAGAAACAGTTTCAAACAAATAGTTAGATGAAATGCTTTTGATTTTTTTTTTCTTTTATCTGGTATTTAAAGTAAGTCTGGAAAAGAAAAGGAAAAAGCAAAACATTCTAAGTGCTGTTTTGGTTTTTTTCCCCCAGAAGTCTTCCCCTTTGTCTTTTTATTAGCCCTATGAATAATGGGCTCATTTAGCCTGGAAGATACTGCTGGTAGGTCATGAAGTCCATTTCCCTGCATCACAGCAGGATTGATGGCTTTACTCCTGAGCCATTCTCAAAGAGATGGGTGGCCCAGTCTTGAATACTGAAGTGATGGTGATTCCATGACCCCTGTTGGCAGCATGCACCACTTCCCTCAGGTTTATCTTGTTTTCCCTAACGTTTAACCTAGGTTTCCTCAATTGGATTTCAATTCCATCACATTGTGTTTTCTCTTTGAGCATGAATGTGAGCAACTGGTCACCTGCTTTCATCAAACATCTCTGCACAAAATACTTCATTATGAACTTATAAGATCAGGTCAGGGTTGCTGAAAGTTTACGTTGGTCTGTGAGACCTACAGACATTGACAGTGCATATAACTGCAGATGTGCTTAGTTACACTATCAAAATTTTCAAAAAGCTGTTCCATTACATGAAAACTTACAGTTTACAAATAATTAATGAAAGAATGGTTTAAGAATTGTAGTTTGTTACAAGTGCTAAATTCTCAAAATTTACAAGCACACAAAAAACATGTAGTACAGAAAATTATATCAAAACAATAGAAAGACTTTCCTAGGAAAAGACAGATGAATATAGATATTTAAAAATCTGAGCAACCTCCTCTGCAAACCTCATCTGGACAAAATGATTTACAAAGTGAGGCTGTGTTCTAACAATCACATGTCTGAGGCGTTCAGAGAAAGAGGTTATTGAGGTTAAATCTTGATGTCTTTATCTGAGGTGCTTGCCTACACTTCCTTTATGATGAATGAAGAACATAGTCTCTTTTGCACTGTGATTCATTTCATTTTTCTCATAGCTTTCTAACATGGATCACATGAATCATGCCTCAAAAGTGCTTAGTTTCCTTCCTTTGCTGTTAAGCAGTCTGGAGCAATCATCTTATCTGGGGTAGCTGCATCTGTAGACAGCCTGGGTTAGATGAGATGGACAACTTCTTGCTGTCACTTTAGCAAGTACCTGCAAATGCTCTTTTATTTTTTAGCTTAAGGCATGTCTAATACACCATCTGCTGAATTCTTTGTAATTTCATTTGTAATTTCATTGTGCAGAAACTATTCAGACTTTAGCTGGAAAGTTGTCATAAAAACTAATGCTTCGACTCATTGAGAAATTTGCTACATTTTAAATTGAAATCTCTCTTTTTCTGTCCTTAAATTAAGACAGCACATTTGCTCTTATCAGCTAAGGAGATGAGGCCTCTCAAACAGCCAGGAAGTTGTTTCCAAGCACTATCCCTAATCCATGAAGCAGTTAAGTTTCTCTTGATTAGGGGGGATGAAGAGGCTTTAAACATATTAGTTAAGTTTATTCAGAGGGCCTGGCTCTGACAAGTTTGTGGAATGGCGGCTGTACAGGCTTTAGATGGATATAAATGTGTTCTCCACCTGCACACATGCACAGCAGCATTGTCCAACTCTGAAGCATTTCAAATTGATTGAAACTATAAATAGTGCTGCTGGCAAAACTGCAAACAGTAACTTCTGGACTAAACTTCAGCCTTTGCACAGTAAATTCAGTCAGATCAGTGAATAGTACAGTTTGTTGGGTTTAAGGTATGTCATTGAGTCCTCTGCTTCTCATAACATTGTCAGACTTACTTCTGTTTAATCTCATGTAGTAACAAGCTAGCAGAGTTTAAATAAAAAAATCCCAGTATTAAAAACAAAAGTGATTATCTTTCAATCCCCAAAGGTCCGGCTATTGCCAGCAGTTAACCATTGATGTGCGAGAGTGACCTGTAGGTCAAAAGAGATGCCTTTTGAGAGCAAGCTTGGTTTGTGTGTGACACAGAGCTGTGACTCAAAACTTTTTACCTCTAGCAGATGAGGGGGTGCAACACTGGCAAAGCATAAAGACTAAAATGCAGGAGAAAGGAAGGCAACAAAAACTTTTGCTGTGCAGCTTTTGCCACATGACTAAAATCAGCTCCTTAGGACTTGCCTGCCTTACTGGTAATAGGAAAACCATAGAAACTTGTCCTTGCAAGATAGGTCCCTGAGTTTTACAGCTACAGTTTAAATTTTCATCCCAAATATGACTTTTCAATTAGAAAAACATGACTAAGGCTCAAGTTTTCCAACCAGCTGTCCCAAAATTTCTAATCTTACATCAGCCACTGCCCTGCTGTGTGACTGCAGGCAATTTCTCAACTCATTTATTTTCGTTTATGATTATTTGTACGGCTGTATATCTAGAAGCCAGAACCCTTTCTGCCAGGTGCTATAAGAGAGAACAGAGAACAATCCCCACTGGAAAAAGTTGAGAGTCTACGCAAGGGAACTGGGATGGACAAAACGAAATGAGTGACAAGCAATGGCCTTAACATGTCTGTATTCATCATACAAGAAAAGTGTCTTAAAGAGGGGGCAAAGGGGACAAAAACCCTAGTAATTTGATTCCTGTTGGGATCTTCAAAAGGTGAGAGAGAGGGCATGAAAGAACAAAGGTGCTAAGAAAGCCACCAGGAGGAGGAAATGTGCAGAACACCTGGGAACTGCCTTGCTTGTGAAGGTTCACCCACGGCTGTCCTGTGCTAAGGAGGAGGAGAAGGGCTGCAGCAGGACAGTAGTGTGGATAGGAGGATGGCCCATGGAAACAAGCCCTTTGGCAGGACAGCATTTTTCAAGGCCATGAAAGAAAGTCACAGCAGTATTCAGCAAACAATGATGTCGTGAGAGCTTCCTTGAGGAGTAGCCATGGGGGTTGGTGGGAGAGGTCGTATTTTAGAAACATTGTGGTGAAGGAAAACATTTCAGATAGAGCCTGGATAGGAATACCCACAGAGAAATGGCTCAGTGATTGCACGTAAATTGTGAACCTAAATGACAGCACTGATGGCAGTGTGGTGACACTCTTATTCTTTAACTTGTCAGTATTTTAATATCTTTGGGGAAGGCACTGCATTTTCTATAACTCTTAGCAGGATGTGGCCCTTCCTATATTGTGGCAAAGAACTAATAGAAAATAAGAGTATATAAATAAGTCCCTCGGCTCTGTTTAAATTAATTTTATGGATCTAGGTGTTGAAAAGCTAGATTTGAAGACTTAATTAAGAAAATAACAAACAAGGAAAAGGACCAAATATATTCCTGACACCTGCATACACCATGAATTAATTTTCCTTGGCAAAATGTAGAAATACACATCTTCACATTTACGCTAACACAATTGCTAAGCTGGCCACCAGATTTCATGTGATTAATATTTATCGCTGCCACGTCCATAGTCCTCCAGGATTTAATTCAAAATGTGAATCTTTCCTAAATCACAGCACTTAACTTCTAATCTTGTTTGTTTGTTTTGATTAAATAAAGATGTTCTGCTTTTTTTGTAGAAGTGATGTCACCTAATTGACTACATGTTGGTTTAGCCTCTAAAGCCATAAAATGTGATTCTATTCTTCGTAGCTTTTAAGCTTGATTAAAGCAAGCTCCTCAAGTTGTTCTCTAATAGCAGGCTCCCCAGAAATGGAGAGAGATTCTCAAGTGGTTTAATGTTTAGAAAATGAAGAAACATCTCCACCCCCTCATGTAACCACAGGAAACAAAGTATTAAAGTTGAGGAGGGGGAAGGAATGGAGAAAAGGAGAAGTTCATTCTCTGTATTCCCCCCAAAATGTGAACCACAAAGGATTGTTTTCCTTTCATGTGAAAAGATTTTTAGCATTTCATTTCCTTAGATTTCTATATGGTATGAGCAAAACTCTTAAATCACTAGTTAGCGGTTTCGATCTAAATCTCATCATCTAATTATTTTTACAACGCATTCTTGGAAGGGTAGGAATGGTTCTGCCAGGAGATGTTTCACAATAATTAGAAGCCCCAATGGGTCTCTTAAGAATGTTTAAAGGGTTCCATATGCAGGCTGCTATGGGGAACCATGCTGTACACAGCTCTTCGTTTGAAGTAATAAGCCTTGACAGCCCTTGTTGTATTTTATTATAGCAAACAAAATCCATGCCAACCAATCAGGTTCCTGAATGTCTTGCAATTCTTTACTAGGAAAAATAACAGTGGAGATCAGTTAGCTACAAAGTCACCATCATATCATTGCAAATATGGGCTGCTTGAAAGGCATTTCTCTCAAAGACAGTTCTTTGTGGCGTACTGACAGCATTAAAAGGTGAGTTTTGGAAAAACAAACCCCCTAAAAAACCAACAAAAATCCCCAAAACGCAAAAAGTTCTTTCAAACCAGTGTTTCAATGTTTAAAGTTGTTTGCCATTCACGCAATGAGCATGCAGAATTGCCTTTTGAAGTTCAAGTGTATACACTGGAATATGCCTTGCTGGAATAACACACATAAATGGCCAATTCGAGAGGCTCAGCTCTCCTCCTATTGTGTGTGTCAGCCAATGAATAGCTGCTGTACACTTTTTAGCTGAGTATATCTTGCCTGCATAGTCTTTCTGCCTATAGTAAGAAATCCCTGAAGAAAGTGGCTCAGACAAGGAGAGTGGCACCATACACTTTATGAATTTCTTTGCCCATGCTACGTCCATGTTTAGTAATGGATAGTTACTTGGTTAACAACAAGGGAGACAGAAAGCAAAGCTCTTCCACAGTGAAGGGTTGATAAGACAGTGTTCCTAATGAATGTAGAAACAAAAACAGGCAATGGAAGCACAGAAGAAAACAGAAAACTATCCATTTGAACAGCTACTATTACTACCAGGGCATGCAAGAGAGCACAACTTTCCAAGAGAATCCTCTTCCTTATGTTTCTCACATACTGCTCTGTCTTCACAGCTAGCTCTTGGGAGAACTTTGCTGACCCTCAGTCTTGGTCCCTGAGGGCAACAGGCACTTTTCTGGATAACTAGCAATGTATGTTTTCAGAACTGTGATTTGCTTGCATATGTGACATATTTGTGGCCATATTAGGCATGCTCAGATGCATGCACGCAAATGCATGAGCCTACACTTTCAAATCCAGCCCATAATGACTTCGCCTTTGGATACAGACATGTCTCCTGTGTCAGCTGTAAAATCATTGGCTTCATCTCTGCTTTTTTTTTATTTTCAGCTTCGGCAAGGACTCAGTTTGAGACATCATAGTATGTACAGATATCTGTACATAATTTTATACTGAGCACTTTACGTGGGGTTGCCCAGTATTTAAATATCACAAGAAGTGGATTACTTCACTAACATGCTTCATTAAGGAGGCTTATTTTAAATCTATATATATTTTTTCAAGAATTTTTTTTGAGAATGTGTTTTACAGTTTTATAGCTATCATTTTAAAATTAATTCAGTTATTTTGGTAATTTCAGACAAAACTTGGAATTTGCATGAGTTCTTTGATTCAGTTTTTCTCTTACATTTTTTAAAGGAGTGAGTTGGATATCTGGTCTCTTTGCAGTGTGGGAAGAATATCTTTACTGATCATTCAATGAAAGTCTTCATTACCATTCCCCTACCAAACATAGGACAGATAAATAAAAATATAAATAATAAAAATAAAAATAAACATAAAAATATAAATATAAATAATAACAGATAAAAGATAAATATAAATATTAAACAGGCCATATGGTTCAGCCCCCTACAAGTGTAAGGTATCATACAGCAGGTAGAATAGTTCTAATTTCTCCATGTACATGCTTCATAAGTGCAAACTTAAGCGTTTCTTGAAAACTCTTTTTTCCCCTAATTTTGTGTCTTGTGTTTCTGTGTTTTTCATAGTGCAAGGAGAGAAGTAGGCTTACTCAGAAGGAGAAAAATGTCAAACTCTCACGGGTTGAAACTCCCCTGGTAACGTCCATCTCACTTTAGTGTCTGTAGGAGAAATCTAGACAAATAACCCTTGAAGGTTGATAGCTCATAAAAGTGTCTATAATTAGGCTTGAAGAGCATTATTTTGAGTTTATGAATCAATACCATTACATCTGCCCTTCCTACTGCCCATTGCAAGCTGCAAAATATTCCCTAGCTTGCCACAAAACTCCAAAGAACCAGGTGTGAAAAGGCTACCAAGCATCTCCAAAAGGCTCATGAAACCAAAGGCTGTTGTCAACAGCAACAGCATGGAATTTCAGAGGTGAATATGCTCAAGAAGCCCTGAAGAAGGAACTGTGTCCTGTGCCACAGAAGACTGCAGGCAGTCCTCACCCACCTCAGAAGTCCTCACCCACCTCAGACAGTGGGACTTGGGAGAAGGTTCCTTCATTCCTTACTCCAAGCCTGGCCACTGCAAAGCCGAACTGCACGAGTCCCACACGTTGGAGATCTTGCAGAGTCTCTGGGTACACCAGCACATTCTTCCCAATGCTGCAGATCCATTTCAAGTCTACCTCCAAAGGCTGTAGAAAGAAAACATTGTACCACTTAGCACAGTCAAGCTATGACACAAGGAGTTTAAAAAAAAAAAAATTTCTTCCTAGCCCCAGCAGGAATCAGAAGCAACTTCAAAGCACAGGTTTAACATAGAACAAATGTAGTGTGAAAACAAACGTCAGCAAATGGTGATCAAGATACCTTTAGGGTGTTCCTTAGAGACATTTGAAAAAAAAGAAAACCATATTTTTTTATACAAAAGGATTCTTAGTGCATTGTTTTTGATTTCTGGGTATAACATCACTCTAGTCAGTTATGGAATCCTTTATTTATCCAAGGTTTCAGGTTTCATCTTGAAACAATTTAGGTTCCTCATGTCTACCTACCTTCTATAGAAGGTTGTCCTTATAAATTACAATGTGGATAACTAGAAAACATCAAATTTCTACTCAAAGTTCTTTCATAAGCATTTTATGCTCATCTATCATCTTATCCCATACCAATACCATTTTTGAAATGAAATAACATTTTTTTTGTCTTTCATATTTATGATCCAGATATCTTTATTGCAAAAAGTTTTATAACTTAGGATTTTTTATGAGGCAAAACAAGTCAGAATTTTTTAGAATCTCTTTTCATCAGGTAAATTCTTCATTATATTAATCACCTGGTAAATGTTACCTAAATCTACTACCATTTAAATTATTTTTACATAACTGACTGGAATCGTATTCTTTAAAGGTGACCTTTTCATTTTGTAGTGATATTCATTCTTCCCATTCCCTGCAGCTCTTTTTATTAGCCTTCTCTCTTACCTGGAAATCAAATTCAGATAAAGTTTTTTATGATGTTCAAATCCTTAACCTTCTCAGTGTAGTAACCTATGCTAACTTGATTTTTTTGTGTCTTAAAATCCAAAATACTACTTTGATTCCTCCTGGAGTTCTAAAATCAGTTTAATTAGCTAATGCTCTCTTAATCCACAAATAGTTTCTATATTCACCTCTTCCATGAAAACCTTGTTTATTCCTTTCTTTTAGGGTCCTTGTCTCAGGAATTTCTTGAGAGAGAAGGGAAAAAGTCATCCCAGGCTCAAAGTGCCCCAGCTGGAAGTGGTGCAATCTCTCAAGATATTTTATTGTCTGACTTTTATTATTAGTGCATGTAAGAATCTTTTTCATTCCCAAATGAAGGCGGTTTGCTAACACAGTTCCAAGAGGGAGGTGTGGGGTGGATGGAGGCTTCTGCTTTTACCAGGAGTGTCTTGGTGGCTCCAAAAGACAACTCTGGCCAGTACAGCTGGGTACTGTGCAGACAGCCCTGTCCCACCCCAGCCGGTGTTCTGGCGTGTACCCACCTCCCCCAAGCTACTTCATTCATGCGTTACCAGGATTCAAACAGAGGGCTCGATCGCATGGAGTTCCAGAAACACTTTATGCCAAAGGTGTCTAGAGGCGAAAGAGACCGAATGACCTTGTGAAACCCTTGTTATAGGGGCACTGGGCAGTGGGCAGGGGGCACAGGGGAGGAGAGGGGGGCTGGGGGATACAGAAGGAGAGAGGGATAGGGTTAGGGAACAGGTTAAGGCCAATGAATATAGGAGAATTAACATATCCAGGTAAGATAACCTAGGGAGAGGCCATTTTGCTTTCCAAGGGGTGGTTTCATAGAGCAGAGCTGTTCCACCAACGTCCTGGGATGGGCTCAGCTACCCCAATGTCTCCCCCTTGTTGGTTACAAAGAAAGGCCTCTCCCATCTGCTTAGCTAGGTACTTCTTAAGGCAACCAAACAAGCTTAGGACAATAAAAATTATTAGAACCACCCACAGTCCAGTTTTGATTAAGGATGTGAACCATTTTCCAAGTCCCCATTGTCCAAAAAGGTCTTCAAGCCAGTTTGCTTCTCCCTCAATCTTCAGTTCTTTGATTTGATCTTTTATTTTCTGTATCTTCGCGTGGATGCTCTGGCTATGAGATGACAGGTTGAAACAACACAGTCCTTCAAACTCCTCACAGCCATGTCCATGGGCCAATAAGAGAAAGTCTATAGCTTCCTCTCCCCACCCCCAACTTCCCTTGCCATTCTATATTATCACTTAAGTATTGTCTATTTCATGCTGCATTTATACTTTCCCTATTGCAGGTGCTCCTTAGATAGTGTCTGTACTTTGAGAAAGTCAAATCCATAAAGGTCTCCTTGAAGGCAAACATCCTAAAATTCCCCAAGGACTGACATTCTCAAGCTATTTGTTGACCATCATTTTTTTGCCACTCATTCATTCTTCTTGTCTGTGGAATTTAAGAGTGTTTCTCTTTTCGCTGTTTCGTTTTTCCATATGCAATCATAGTCCCTTTTCATCCGTGCCATCCAAAGAATAATCAAGATACTTATTCTAGAACAAGCAACTAATTCCCAGCTCCAACCAGTCTTGAAATTCAGAAATGTTTCAAGCTCTGGATGGATTTTGTATTCTTTCTGTCTTCATTCTAGTAAACCTGTCAGGTAAATGTATCGCAGCTATGTAGGACCATTTCCTATTATCAGTGATTCAGCCTCTTGTCATGGCTTTTTCATTCTCCCATGTCTCAGGAAAGATTTTATAAGATGCAACCTTTATTGGGAACCCTTCCCATAATCTCCCACAAATCCCAGCATTCAATCAGCCTCATAAAGATCAATGGTCTGTGTTGAAATCATAGTTTTGAAATTGAAATATGAAGCAACCAACTATAGTTGGTTGTGTTCAAATCATAATTTTGAAGTTAAAATATGAAGCAACCAACTATAATTCCTCAGAGTGTACCTCTCTGAAAATAAAATACATCCTTTGAACTGTAGTAATGTAGAAAAAATCAAATTGGAAATAAGTGGAATTCTGAATCCCTGATCAAACAGGGCTAGACTCCAAAATTAGGTCAGGTTGCTCAAAGTACAGGACTTCTCAAGTTTTGAGCATCTCTAAGGATGAAGGTTCCACAGCAAATTTATGAAATCTGTCCCTGTGTTTAATTGGCATAGTTATGACTTTTTTTCCTTTTATATCAAGCCAAGATCTCCATTTTTGCAACATAGTGTCCACTGCTTGCATTTCTTTCTATGTGTGCCTGCCAAAAACCTCTCGATCTGTCTCCTCTACATCTGCCTGATATTTGGAGAACAAATAGATTCCTTATTAGCCTTCTCTTCTCCAGGTTAGCAAACCCATCTCTCTCAGCCTTTCTTCATGCTTCATGTGCTGTGGACTCGTACACATCCTGGAGATTCTTCTCTAAGGTTTCTCCTGTATACTGATTCCCTGTTTGTTTTGAGGACCCAAACTGGACACAGTGTTCCAGCTGTAGCCTCATGAATGCTGAATCAAAGGAAATAGTCATTTTCTTTGACCTACTAGTCATGGTGTAGACCAGTATGGGGTTAGCCTTTATTGCTGGAAGGGTGCAAAATTCAGTCCTTTGCAGCTGAGAATGTGAAGAGGTTTTCCTGTAACCGAGCAGGAGTTTTACAGCACTCTGACCACTGCCATGACGTTTTGCTCCTGGGAGGTCTCTCAAGCAGCTGACTTGCACAGCTAACCGAGGAATCATACTGAGATCCTGGGAAGCTGTCGTTTGTGGAGGGGATTCTGTTCCCAAGGGCTAGGAATAACATGTTGATTTGTTTGATGGCTATTTACAAAACATTACTGAAAAACAGAGATGTCAGGCAGAAGTAAAATTCAGAATAAACAGAATGTTTCAAAATGTACAGTGTTGTTCCTGAGAATTTTTATTAGTACTATTAACCATCCCAAGATATTTCAAAAATAATCATGACTCTGAATTGAAATATTAAATACTTTATTTTGGAAAAAAATTAAAATAAAAAGTCAATTTTTATTGTTGTGTTTTTGTGGTTTTTTTTCAGAAAGAGTTGAGAAATTTGATGCTGGGATGTGAAATATTCAGGTCTTCCTTTTCTGGATGAAAAAACTTTGGAGTTGAGACCCTCCAGTCATTCTACATATTTCTTCTAGATGTTGATTTTCTCAGTAGAAAAAACAACACTTTTGGAAAGTCAGTTTTCCATTTACATTTCTCAAAGCAGCTGGATGAGCCAATAGGAGGAAAGATTACTTTTATTTCTCCACACAGAAAAAAAAAACCAACCGAAGTTTAATGGTGGGGTAGGATTTGAAGTCTTCACCAAGCCCAGTTTGGATCAAAGTTGATAATTCTGTTATTGGCATAAAAAAAAAGATCAATGATAATCTATTTTAATCCCAGAAGGTCTTCTAGCATGTGTGCAATACTAACAAGCAATGTCAGCAGTGGATGTGTTGAACTGGTCTCCTGAAGCCAAACACAAGATATTTCTACTTACACTTGAGCAGATGTGAGTGAGTTCTGCCTGCTCACTGCGTGACTGGGGGCATGGCAGGGCTGTGACAGGGCAGCACACACGTGGGCTTCTGCAGCCTTCCAAATCATCTGCCTGCATGGTTGTCTGTGCTTGGATCAGATGTGGCTTTTTGGTAGGGTTAACTTCTGCCATTTAGGGAAAAGTCAATAGACCCATTGCACCATTACTCTTGAAATCAGTCCAGAAACTGTAATTGCTTTCTTCCACCCTGCTTGGTTCATACTGAGCTCTCAAAGACCAGTTTAGAACTTCTGTGATCGCTTGCCTGGAAAGATGCAGCCTCCTTATGCACTGCATTCAAGGTCTGATTTAATACTTCATAGAGTGCTTCTGCACTTATTGATAGTTCATATTCACATTTAAAAGACTCTCATAAATAAAAGACCTTGGGTAATAGTAATATGAGTTTGATTGAATTGATAGTTTGATTGAATATGGATCAGAAGAAACAAGATTTTATTTTCTTTAATTCTATCATAAAGGATTTTGTTACCTGAGAATAAATTTCCTGCTTTTTATATAGAAATCTCTCATTGCAGTATTGAGCAGCTGCCCTCAACTCTTCCACAGAAAAAATAATCATATTTTAAGGTGCAGCAAAGAACAATATATTTAAAGGTCAAGAGAATATATGACAATCCCATAAAATAGTGAACACATCTAAAAGTAGGGACTGCAAGGTCCACGTCCATGACTTTTGTCTGGGAGCTAATGTAAGAAATATATAGGCTGATGGATGAATGCACCTAAATAGAGTGGCTAAGGGGTCTTATCCATCACACTGTTCCAAAACCACAGTCGCTTCATTGCAACATAGAATCCTTGGTGATTTAATAAGTAACTCTACAACCTTGGCATCAAATGGAATCCTGTTTTCAGTGGTGTGCAATCTTTCCAGTAAAGATACTGAAATAAACTTCCTGCTTGGCTCTAGCTGAAACAATAAAAAACCCAAAACACTTCAGACTGCTGTAACTGGAGGTAGTCTGAGTGACTGAAAAATGCCAAAACAGTGACAGTAAATTCTAGGTAATGATGATTTCAGTTATCATCACCTAAATAGGATTCTGTGGCCTGAAACTGCAGACACCAGTGACTGCTATATTCCTGCACATACTGTGGCTGATATTTTCAGTTTTCAGTAAAGGCAAAAGCATAGTTTGATGAAGGCTACCTGTATTTGTTTAACACAATACAGACCTCCATGATTAGTAAAATACCACTTGAAGCAGCTTTTGTAACCAAGTACTTGGCTTCCAGCCCAAAACTATTGTGTAACTATTTGCAGATTAGAAGAGGGGACTGAAGACAAATGGTGTCTTGAAAGTAAAAACGTGACCTTTCCCAAACAACATGATGCTAAAATGCTAAGCGGGAGATAGCCCTGCAGTGTGACTTAAAAGAAAACCACAACTTGTGTTTGGTTTTCAGCATCCACAAGCTATTATTCTGTAATAACAGAGGGAAAAGTTTTCTCCAGGCAACCCTTCCAGTGGTTGCAATCTGAAAATAACTTCCAACCACTAAATGATGTTTAATTTTTTCTTTCCCTTTTTTCCTCCCTTTCTATTTCATGCATGTCCATGTTTGCACAGCAGAGCAAATGCAGTTCTAAGGATGTGTCACTCTGAATTCAAAGCAGGCTACCCTGAAGAACAGAAATATGCTGTGAGTTGCACTTACACTCCAAAGGAAGTGGTCTCTAACATCATAGAATTATAGAATCTTAAAATATGCTGAGTTGGAAGCATCAGGATAATTGAGTCAAACTCCTGGCCTTACACAGGACGCCAAGAGTCACATCATGTGTCTCAGAGCATTGTCCAAGTTCTTCTTGAACTCAGACAGGTCGGGTGCTGTGGCCACTTCCCTGGGGAACCTGTTACAGTGCCCAACCCTTTTAACCCTTTGGGTTAAAAAATTTTACTGATATCTAACATAAACCGAGGAGAATGAAGAGATCAGCACCTGCCCCTCCGCTTTCCCTCATGGGGATGTTGAAGGCCGCAGTGAGGTCTCCCCTCAGTCTTCTCACTTGAACAGACCGGGTGACCTCAGCCTCTCCTCACACGGCTTCCCCTCAAGGCCCTTCACCATCCTCGTGACCCTCCTTTGGATGCTCTACAATATCTTATTGCCTTTTTCATACTGTGGAACCCAAAACTGCCCCCAGCACTCGAGGTGAGGTCATCCCAGTGCAGAGCAGAGCAGGACAAGACCCTCCCTTGCCCGGCTGTCGATGCTGTGCCTGATGCCCCCAGGACAGGGTTGGCCCTCCTGGCTGCCAGGGCACTGCTGACTGAAGTTCAGCTTGCCATCCACCAGGACACCCAGACCCCTTCCCCAGTGCTGCTTTCCAGCCTCTCAGTCCCCAGTCTGTACACACAGCCAGGTTTGCCCCATCACAGGTGCAGCATCCATCACTTGCCTTTGTTAAATTTTGTTAAAATGTGGTTGGTGATTGTCCATCTCTCTGATTTGCTGAGGTGTCTCTGCAGGGCGTCTCTGCTCTCAAAGGAGTCAACAGCAGTTCCTGTTTGACCAGAAGCAAGTCGGAGCTTTCCCATGATTTTCTGCTACTTTATGTGCTACCAAGGGCAATCCACTTGTAACACTTCTGTGCCCCACTGCCTTAAAATGTGATCAGGCAAGGATGGTGAAAGATGGTTCACTGATTAGGCATTGAGTTAGGTTTTATTTTTCACTTTCCCACGATTTTAAATCTTACATTACTTACACTACTGGAACAGCATGAAGAAAGGCAAAATTGGTACAATATAAAATCTTTTTTAAAGGACTTTTCAGTTTCAATGTTTGTATTTTTATTTTATGAACACCGTACTATGTTTTTACTTTTTTTTTTCCCTTTGATACTAACGTTTATCAAGAATTGGCTGACTTGTGTGATTGTTACCTGTCGCTGCGAGCGGATGTCGAAATACAGGAAGGCGAGGGGTCAAGTCCATAAAAGATCCCTTTATTTATTAAATTCAGTTTTTATATACAAAATGGATTCCCACCTGATTGGTCACTCATTGCACGCCCCCCGTAGCAATTGGCCACCTTGATTCATGAGAGTTTCACTACCTTTATCTTAGTTTATATAAACAAATGGATTCTTTCTCATGAGAAAGAGGTTTCTGTGCTGTCATAGTTACCTAGACTTTTCTTCAGTTATTTTATGGAAAAGAAGTAACTAAGAACAAATCTGTGCATTTATTTTAGGTGTACTAATTTGCACTGGAAATACAAAATCATCCTTGAATAAAGAGGGATCAATTTTTTTTCTATTTGTAGCATAGCAATCCTGCTGAATCAAAGGCAGTAAGGGCAGCAAAAATGCTACTATTATCTACCTTGAAATTTCATGCAATATAAGCACTTACATTTCACAAGCTATAGAGCTGATTTTTAGCAGAATATTTTGGGTTCTACTTACACATCCAGTCTTGTTTTGAAGGTGTCATGAGCTGAAGAAAGCTCTGCTTTCCTTATATAGAAGTATTTCATTTGGCCCTTCTTCCTTCCACACTGTCACCCTGTGTCTGTGTCCCCTCTCCCATCCCCCTTCCCTGTTTTTTTGGGGTTTGAGTTTTTTCAAATTTATTTCAAGGATTGTATTAGATAATTAGACCAGTGAAAATTTGTATTAAACTGGCTGTCCACTCCAAAGCTCATGCTATAGTTCCCACCAGCCAAGAAGAAACCAGAAAAAAAATATCAATAATATCTGGTTAGGGTTCAGAAAAATTAACTGTACTTCTGTCAATAACATCTGTAGTTGGAAGATTTGAGAATAGTTCTAATAGAGGCAGTTCCACCATGTCTTATCCCAGCAACACAATCCCTACAAGTGGAATTCCATCCTAGGAGGTCACTTGATTTTTTTTTTTCTGTGCAGAAGCTGAAATCTTAGTGGAAGTGTATTTCTCATTCCACCCTTGTGATTCTTAGCCACTGATTTTATTCATGTGTGCTAAAATCTTTTCTGTTGACCCTTGCTAAAGCTGTTTCCATGGCTTTAACTTGGACTATGTCTAAAGCACAACTGCAAGTAATATATGATGTAGTTCATTTTATGCAGCACATTGAAGGTGTTGAACAGTCTAAAATATTTAGGATTGTTGGCATCATCACATATAAAATCTAACTTAATTTGCAAATAATTTTAAAATACAAGTTCCTCAATAGTCCTCAGCAGGAATACTTCAAAGAGTTAAATTTATTCCTTTTATTAATGTATTTCTTTGCAAACTGCATCGATTCTAGTGCACAGAAGATCCTTACAGGAACAACAAAGAATATTACCAACACCTGTTTCAGGTGGAATGTTCCTTTTTCATGTCACCTGCCAGAATGGCCTTCTAAAAGTGTCATTCAATCGCGTTTTAATGGAAATCACATGGCTTTGAGCGATCTGTGAATATGCCAACTGAAATGTGTGTATTCCCTCCTCTCTTTGTTTTCTTTCTCATGTATGTCTTTTGGGCCACAGCCCCATAATGAGCTGCATATGCAGGGACCAGTGCCTGTGAAGGAGCCCATTGGCAGCTGTGGAGCTCCATATGGAGCTGGGGGTCCATCCAGCAGGGAAACGTTTGAGTTGGAGATGTTGGACAGTAAACTATTGGCAGCAGAGAGCATCTTCATTTGTGTCCTGTACAACATCGGGCATGTTATGGGATGCTTTGTATCTCATTATACAACTAAATTATATATAGAAACCACATGGGCACAGTGGGGTTCCAAAGAAGCTTCTTTACTAAATATAGAGAGCATAGGAGAGCAAGCTACTTATACATGGTGTTGCTTGGGGAGGACGCTGAAACGTTGAATGCAGCAGCACAGAAAAGTGCTAACAGACTACTTAGAGAAATCTTACTCTGCCCATTACTCATTCCAACAGACTACGTCATTGCTAAAAAAAAGAGACAGAAATTGTCAGAAAATAAAAATGGGAATTGCTTCTGACTAAATATAATCAAAAGAAATTGTCACGAAATGGGTAAGTGAAAATTGCTATAGTCTGAAGTCACATAGTTTTTCAATAACGCCAAACCACCAGCTTTAAATAGAACCTGATTTTCATTAATAATTCTGCTTTCCAGTTTTTTATGATTTTTTCAGCAGACCTTATGGATCATATGTAACAATAATATGAGACATGCCACAAAAGGTCCATTTTTAGATGAGATTCCAGGATTTTCCTTGGTTTTATGAGCACTGGATCCACACTCCAGTGGGACCTGCCAAAATTCCAACCACTCATTAACTCAAGCTATCAACAAATTTGAATAAATCGCTATTTGTAAAACTACTTATATATATTTTCATACATACATATACCCATACACAAGCACACATATATGTATGCATATGCATACATATATGTTTCTGTGACTATGTATGTATGTATATGGGTGTATAAGCATGCATATATATTTATTTACATGAATATATACGAATGCACTCCTGGAATAAAATGACATAAAAATCATTGTAATCTCTTGACAGAGGTGAAGGTCTCTTTGAAGTCCCAGGAATGAAAGACAAGTTGTATGTTGGGCATTTAACTTTCGAAAAATGTAAAGATTCCCACTGCCACAACTACAAACTCTGTTTCTAACTATATGGTCTGTTTGAGACATTCAGAGACATAATACAATTTAACTAAGAGAACTCCTTTGAGCTGTATTTTGGAGTCCTGATTAATTTCTTCCTAGACTTATGGCCAATTTGAGACAACTTGGAGGCTGTTGACTTTAGGAAATAATAATCCTCCCTATCCCCTGAACAATAGATCCAGTGAATTTTAGGCCAATATCTTTGGAAAGCTGAAAGTTATGGATAAAACCCAGGCAGTCTAAGGGAGATATACTTCCTTCATGTATCTGAATCAGTCATTCCAAAAGTGTTTAAGTCATCTAGATTTGTTCTAAATAAAGGAATCAGGTATGGGTGAAAGCATGAAGGAATTCCAAATGCCTAAAATCAGGCTAAGAACAACACCTCCTTTACAACTTCAGACACCTCTGTTTATCTGTTCACTTTATAGAAAACCTAAGCACTAACATGTGGCAAAATGCTTCAGGAGAAAGCTAGTATTCATCTGTAAATTGGTTGACAAACTTATACTGAGTTCTTCCACAAGTTTCAATACATGAGATCTGAATACTCGCTACACAGCACAAGCAGAAGTTCATAATTCACACACTTGAATTTTTTGCATATCACCAAAAAGACACAGAAATTGTTTATGTTGATTTTTATTTCAGTTTATGAAATGTAATAGCATGGGATTACAATATCATGTTTATGGCAACTTAGATTGTGCCATTCTTTTGGGGTATTTTTGGTCCTGTTTTCGTTGTTTTTTGGTTTTATATTCATTATAGATATATTAGGCAAACATTTAATTCAAGACTTTGCAATAATGCATACACACATTCAGGCCAAATTTATACTGACTGAGGAAAAGTAGACTTTCCTTACTTTTTGTTTTTTGTATACTTGACTTCAAACTTTACCTTATCTTTTACCACTTTTCTTGGGTTTGATTTATTTGACTGTATCCAGTTGTGGTCTCCCTCACACAAGAGAGGCATGGATATGCTGGAGAGAGTCCAACTAACATGATTGAGGGATTGGGGCGTATTTATATGGGGAAAGGTTGAGACACTGGGACTTTTCAGCCTTTAAGAGAAAAGGCTTGGAGGCAGGGATCTTACTAATGTATATAAATACCTGAATGAAGGGTGTATAGAAGAGATAGAGGCTCTTTTCAGTGGCACAAAATGAAACAGAGAAGGTTCTTCCTGAGCATCAGAAAATACTTTTTCCCTGTGTGAGTGACCAAGCTCTAGCATAGGTAGCCCAAAGAGGTTGTGCCTCCCTTCTTGGAGTAGTCAAAAGCTGTCTGCATATGCTTGGTCAGGGGAAACGCACTAGATTACCTCTACCATTCTTTGATTCTTTAATTCTCTGATTCTGTAATTCTGTGATTCTATGCCTAAGGGCAGGCATAGTTTTTATATTTTTTTTTAATATATGGAAGACATCATGAGAGTGTTCTGGCTGTTAATATGTTAAGTTGTAGCTCACAGCACTGTATACCTGATTTCCTTTTTACACTGCCTACCTTGAGTTTGCAGATCCATGGTGTAAACATCATGGACTGAAGATGGCACAAGTCTTGTATATGGCCCACACTGTTTTCCCTTAAAAATAGCAAAAACAAATTGTCATTGGAATTCCAGAATGGAATTCTTGATCAGCCTACAGCTTAGCCAAGTACCCTAGTCCGCCATAGGTACTATACGAAGCTGGAAAGAGAATGAGTTATATTGCAGACATTCCCTGTTTCTTGTGAGAATGCCCTGCCTGTGAGACAGCGGATGGTTCACGAGAGTAGATGAAAGACAGGCTGAATAACCATCTCCAGGGTAAGCAGCAGGAGCAAGGCACACCTGGACTACTTTATCTGCTTCTGTTATGAGTCTGATTATACTGGCACCCATAAACTAGAGCACAAGGAGCCATTCTCTGGCCTTGAGTCCAGCTGGAATGATCTGGCCACATCTGCACTGTGATGTTCCCAGAACAGAATGGGCATGTGGCACATTCTGAACTGTGTTTGGGAACTACTTTGGAAAGTGCTAACTGGGCCCAAGCCAAAACTGTTTTAGAATCCAGAATATCAGTTTAACAGCTTAGCTGACCAAATTTCGGTGCTCGCAGCCAATCCCAAAATCCACCTTAAACTGTTAAAATAAACATGCTCTTCATATATATATACAGAATTCAAAAATCCATGGCCACGAGAAACAGACATTATATTTCCTCCAGCCCACAGGGTGCAAACTATCAGAGCTCCTACTGGAAACCTCAGTTAGGGAACTAAGAAAGTAGAAGATCCTGGATCCAAGTTTTATTTAAAATCAAATTATCCATGTCACATTAAGTATGCAGAATTTCTATTGTCTTTTGGACCTTGGATTAAGGGATTGGTGTCACATATCAATTTTTCTTTGGAAAGTGAGACCTCAGACAAATGGGGTGCCCAACCTTCCCAACTAGTTAGATTTAACTTCCTTGTTCTATTTTGACCGTTGTTCATGTGTATCTCAGAAGCTTCCCTTTGGAGAAAATAAACACTGTTATAAGTTTCTGGAGCCTTGGTAAGTGTTCTGGTTATTTAGATTAGGTAACAATGATCTTGCCCTATACATTAATCAGCTAATTATCCTTATTAGTGAAGTTACTTACCTTAATTTTCTCCTAATTATGTTTTAGATTTCAGCATTTTCCAAGCAGAAATCTGACACCAAATCCTGCTTTGTATTCCATTAGTAAAAATCTGGAGCATTTCCACTGATGCTCTTTCATGGGATGTATTCTGAACACTGTGTTCATTCCCTCAGGGCAGTGTATTTGCAAGCATGATAGATCCTCTTTACATCCACCCTAGCATCAACAGAATAAAACAGCCTCTGTAAAGCATTTGTACTTTGACAAATAGGCAGATTTCCATAAAATAGTTTTTCCTTGGAATTTTTATGACCAACTTACCCATCATCTTTTTCACTCACTCATGAAAAATGTCAAAAAGCTATATAAATATTTAGTATGATTTATGATTGCTTTCTGGGCTTGAGAAAGGCTGTGAAACAGCTAAGAAGAGCAAAAGAAATCACAGTCCAGAGAGAATGTGGCAAGGCATCAATTGCTGTTCCTTATTAATCCCTAAAGTACATCCCACTGAAATGAAATAAATTAGTTAAGCCTGTTCACCAGGCCTTACCATTGTCCCCAAAAGGAACAGCTCCTGCTGCTTAAGCATCAATTGAAATGCAGATCATCAAATTACTGAAATTGGAAAGATATGATTAACCTCTGCAGTTTTTCCATGCTCTTTTATTTCTGTAGAGACCAATACTTATCCCATACATATGGTACGAAAACCTGAAAGAAGGGCTTCTCTTATAGAATTTCCATCTTATTTTTACAACACAGAGGATTTGGAATTCTTTGAACCAGGTTCAGAAAAGCATCCAAACTTTCTGATGTTCCTCCCTAAATGACATGAGATGCTGGGGACACATTAAAGAATTTAAAAGGGTAGGAAATGTACTGTATCACTTTTTGAGTCCATAAGTGATTTTCTATTCTTGCCAGCTGTACTCATGAGACTCAAGGACACAAGCAGACAGCCAAACAGCATTTTTAATGGATTTTTTGCATAAAAATTTCATCTAATTCTGCTGCCCTTGCCTATGCTTTTTTTTTTCTCCCATCACAAAAAATTATGCTGTAGCAATTACTTCTTAAGAAAATAGAGAAAAAATGCTTAAGCAACAAGATGTGAGTTTATTTTTAATAATCCCTCATGTTCATTGTGTTATGCATCCAATGGATTTTAAAAGATTGGCAGAGAGCCTACAAGTATAACACTAGTACTGTGGGGTTTTAGTGTTACTGGTAAAATTTTATTTTCAAGAATTCAGAAAGATAGTAGTGACACAAGGCATTTAAACAACAAATGAGCATGCTATAAGGTAGCTGGCATGCTATAAGAAACAGTGAGTTTGCTATTTATTTGCTCACTCAACAGTGAAGAGAGTGAATTTTTAAATTTATATAGAGGAAATTAGATATTCTTTTATTTTTATTTTTCAATCTAATTTCAAATATAAGAAGTTTAACAACAACTTTCAGAACAAAGCTAACAGTAAGGTTTTTTTGTTTGTTTGTTTTGTTTTGTTTTGTTTTGTTTTGTTTTGTTTTTTGAAGCGGTGTCTGCTAGTTTCAGAGCACACTTCAGGTTTGTGTCAACGGTTTTTTTACAAAAAAAGTGTAAAAAGTTAATGACAAATGTTTCGATTTTCAACTGTATAAAAAAATTTACAAAATAAAAGAAGCTTCAAATTCAGGATATTTTCAGTAAGACTAAATGTATTTTAAATGTCTCACATGAAAGACGACACAGTGACACACTGGTTTTAGTCCATACAGTAAAACAACAGATACCTCAATCCTATAAAGTTTTGCTGTTACAGACAAGCCAGACATCTGCTCAATTTACCTGATTAGCCTAGCTGTGCTGAAGTCTTACTGGTTTGGTGGGAATACAATATCAGAGAAAACGACACAGCTAACCCATTTTAGAGTTGTGAGTCTCGCAGCTCACAAGTATCTTCTAGATGAGTCGGCTGTGAAAAGCATTTAGTGCCAGTGTGGATGCTTTGACAGGCTTTGAGCAGCTGCTATCACTAAAAAACTTGAAACACCTCTTATGGCCATTTTCTATTCAAAATAAACCTCAACCAGTCTTTAACAGTAAGACCAGTTGTTGTCCAGGTGCCCAACCCCCTGGACACCAGGGGATGGAGAGCAGAATGAAGCTCCCATAACCCAAGGATATAATTCAATGGTCAGTGACCTGATACAGAATTTAGACACACACAGGTCTATAGGGCCAGATGGGATGTGGCCAAGGGTACTGAGAAAAGGACTCATTGACCTGTTTTCCAACATTTACCAGCAGTCCTGGATAACCAGGAGATCACAGGTGACTGGAAGTTAGGAAGTGGTTGAATTATTTAAAAATGGGTAAAGTAAGGCATTGTTTGATGAATATTCTCAGGTGAATTTCGTGGAGCATGTTGTCCAGAAAAGAGCATTATTTTAAAAACATGCAATAAAATCTCCTCTTTAATACTGTGATGTTCATAATGCAATATGCTAAAAAGAAGGATTGTACAATACAAATCAGAGGATTGGAGAGAGCAGCTGTGTGAAATGTCTGGACGTGGAGGTGGGCATAGGCCTAAATCCAGATCAGCTTCTTTTTGCCAGTCATCTGTAGACAGAGGAGCTCATGGGCTTACCTTAATGCTTTCTTCCAGCAAGAACATGTTTATTCAGGAGAAGATGTAAACTAAAACATTAATGGGTGAATGAGGTGATGAAATATGTAGTCATATTTGTAAGCAGAAACACAACATTGACAAAGTTAAGCACTGTTAACTACTGGAATTAATGGGCATTGTTGCCTGGCATAGCTGTTTTGTTTCACACAAGCTACTGAATTCATAACAAATGATAGTTTCTGTCAGTGTAGTTTTTTATTTGATTTAAAATCATGGCCATGGGATAAGAATCCCAAGTCTTAATACTAGTCCTCTGAGTTAGAATCCCACAAAATTTCAATTCATAGAGTTATTTTAGGTTTATTTATTTTTAAAACTCTTACATTTAATTTAAATAGCTTAAGAAATGCTGGACCTAAAGAAAAACAGATCCTGCCATTTTATGGCCTTCTTCCGTTTTTGTTTTTAGGGAAGTTGAGGGAAGCTGCGCATGCTCAGCGTTTCAAAGGGCAGCCTTGTACTGAGTTACTGCAGTGAACCCGACCAGCAGAGTCCAATAAGTCACTGCACAGGAACTGCACCTCCTGCTTCATTGTAATCTTCAGTGGGCTGTTTCTTGAGTCATGACACCAAGCCTCCTCTTCTCAGTTTAAACACAAATGTTGGGAAGGTGCTTCTCCCCATGGTAGGGGAGGGCTGTTTCCTATGGCCGTGTATGTATGACTTTTTTCTAAGAGCAGAAGGAAAAAGTGAAGCTGGCCAATCCAGGGAAGGGCAAATCGGTGGATATTTGAAAGCGTGGTTTGAGTCTCTCTTCATGGACTGCAGGAAAACAGATATTACCATTGAGTTCCATGGTAGTTTGCTAATTTTCTCTCATATCTGAGCTCATATTATTCATGTAACAAATAGGGACTGGAAGGGATTTGCAAGAAAACCTATGACTTCTGAATCTTTGGTTCTACTTTTAGTCATGGTACCAGGACCAAAATGTGTGCTAAATGCATAAATTGTTTAGGGACCTCAGTTACTGTCTTTCTGGTAAAACAGCACAGCTTCAAATGGAGCAGTAAGCAGGTTTGTATTTTATAGCACACTATTAGGTGCTGGATAGAGACCTCTGTAGGTTGAGTTCCCTTCAGGCTGTGGAGAAATTGTAGTCAGGTTTTAATACTTCACAGGTAAATCTGCTGCTAAGCTGACCACTTTGCAAAAGCCAGTGAACACCACCTTGTTCTCCAGAAAGCTGTTTTAAAAGCTAACAGAACAGATTTCAGTTTGTGAGAGGCCTGGTCCTACTACAACATATGAACTGGGCTTTAGTCATGTTTATGGGATTAAGACCCTTAGGGAAATTTGGCACCAGGCAGCTGAGTTCCTGGATCCCATTAAAGCCTGGGTAGATCTGGGCATGCACACAATGCAGAACTGCAGGTGCCTAGAAAGAATCCAGGTCCAAATGTGGTGCGACTGATGAGTTCAGATGTTTTCAGAGTTACTCAGATGCTGGGTTGGGATTGAAATGGGAAGAGAAAAGAGAATGATCTGAAGCTTAAAACTTAGATATCTAAGAATACACAAAATTCTCTTTCAGATTATTACATTTCTCCTTTTTTTGCTCTTCTCATCAGGCCATTAAGACTTTTAAATACAAATATAAAGTACACAAGATGGCTCAAATTCTACTGACTTGGATGGAAAATGTTTTGATTTATACTGACGTAAATAATAGAAGCTAGTTGAAGACCACGAAAATAGAGTTATTCCACTCCACACTTTTCCAAGAAATAAATTCCCACACACACACACCTCCCAGAAGGTTTAGAAATAAGCTAAGTAGATACCACGTTTGGGGACTAAAATTCTTTGTTTGAGAAAGCAAATGAATCAATGAATATCAGAGGATGATGAGAACCAGATTTCCCTAAGTAAATTTCTGGGTATATCATGGCTTTGGCTAAAGTCTGGTATAAAATATTCACGATGCAAAAAGTTTTATCACCCATGGTAAAATACATTTTGTGAAATAAAAAAAAGGAAAAATCCTATACTGTGCATGGGGCCAATATTTTCTGCTACAAAGTGTCAATCTGGAATATTTCAATTACTTTTATATATATGCATGTATATATACTTATATTTATGCACACATAGTCATGAACAACTCTGTTACTGCTGCAATACTCTACTGTTTCCCAGAATCCAGTAAATCAATGTGCTGCAATTATAGCAAGCATTTACTTTGCTATCTGCCCAGAATCCCAAATTAAGCCAAAATTTATATGAAATCTTTTTACCACCAGTGAATGAGTCCTGTTCTTATGTAGTAAACCAGGTACAGCCTGAGAGCTGTGGAGAGGCTTGGAGGGATGTTAACTAAACATGCTTTGATTGCTGCCTTGCATTGTAATACAGACTAGACATACAATAAAGGGGTAAGAGCCTTTGGAGCTAGATCTGTGTGAAAGCAAGAAGAGCTGGACACTTAATTCAAATTCTTTGCCAATCTTTGGAAGAAAGGGAAATGAGTATGAATTTTTAGGTACTTAAATATTGGTGGTGGAAATCTGGCTGCAGGCAGTGGAGGGTATGCCCACATCAGTCATTGCAGGCAGACCCAGGCTAATTGCCCGTGTGCTGAAGTGGTTCCAGGCTGGATTACTCAGGACTGCTTCAGCACACCCTTGTGCCTCTGCTGCTCTGCCAGGATTATCTCCTTGCAGCACAACCAGAGGACAGGTTTGCCCCTGGGCAATATAACAGTGCAATATGAAATTATTTAATTATGGACCAAAAGCATTTGACATGTGCTCTTCTGAATACTGACCCTCCTTTGCAATTCTTTAGTAATGTCATTATTGTCAGACCAGTCCCTTGGAATATTGCTGTTCCAGCTTGTAGTCCTGCTAAAGACAAAAAATCAAGTGTTTCCTCCGCTTGTAGCAAAGGCAGGTCCTACCATGGCTTTCATATTCTATCCTGCTTAGGCTCTGAGCCTGCTCTCACAAATTTGAAAGCACAACTCCTGTGTTGAACTTCCCATCCACAGAGCACATGATCTCCATAAAAAAGACATGACAGGTTACAGCCCTGGAAACTGAGGCATGCAGAATGAGAAGTGACTCATGCTAAGTTACACAGCTTGGCTAAGAAGAGAAGAAATTCTTCTGGAGATAAATGCTTTACCCTGTGGTGCTGCTGCCTTTTAAATATTTGTATATACTTTGTGATTAATGAATCATTCACCGACTGTAAAGGTGGGAAAAAAAGATTTTACATAACTCTCCATGGAGTTCATAACCTAAGCAAACACCTCAAACTCTTTCAGCACAATAATTCTCATAAATAATTAATGATTGCTTTCCCAAAGACAATATTTTGCAGTAATTTTGAACAAGATTGTTAGAGTGAAAGAAAAATGTATCAGGTCATAGTCTATCTGACCTATAGCTCCATAAAACTGGATAACATTCAAATATGTTTAATGCCAGTTTTTGTTTGTTTTAGTTGTATTTCCTTGTGGAAAAAAAAAAAAATTTAATGCATTCCAGAGTCCTTGCAGTGTTAAAGTTCATTCTATTGATCTTAGAATAAAACTTTCAATATACAACCACCTGAGCCTCATTCTGAACCTCCTTGGAGATCTCACTGTCAGATGCCACGAACATGAAGCAGCAAATGGACAGCAACAAAATCTTGGATCAGCAGACAGATTTCCCAGGTCTGTCTGTGATGCTAAAGCCTAATTAACCCACACATCTTCAGGCTGGGAAGTGACTTAATGAATAAGCAAACTGAAACCAGTGTGATTCTAAATGAACAAAAAAAAGGGTCAAATCCTCAGGATCATATCCTGAACAGGAAAATGCACCTAGTACTCCAGGGAGAATTTTCTTACTTGAAAGACAGAAAGTTCTGAGAACTTTGGTAATCTGCAAATATTTTCATTTTCATTACAAACATGATGAAGGAGACAGATCACTTTGCTCTACTGATTCTTCTTAAGAATCAGCCTCCAAACAGATGAATATTATAAAGCAGAAATGGCATTCTGGGGTGGAAAGTATTCTTTATGTATAAGATATACTGTCAAACAAGCTCCAAACCACAAATGTCAGATCTTGAACCAGATATGCATCTTTAATTCCCAAAAGGGTTTTTTAATGGGGGAAGGATTGGACAGTACTGGGTCAGGAGTTCTGTCTTGGCTCAGCATGCAAATAAATTCAAGCCATAAAGTCTGGATCCAAATTTCCCCTGAAGTTAATTGGGGTTTGGATCAAATGTTCCATCCCTAATTATGACTCATATTAATAACATTGGGAAGTGTGATTTTTTTCCAAAGTGCTCAGAGTTGCTCATATTATGATCCCATTGAATACTAAGCTAAAATTCTTATTTTTAATGCAGGGAAAAAAGTCTGCATTAAGCACTTATGAAAATCTCTTCTTCCTGCCTTCCCTCCTTGTTTCCCTACACTACCTCTCCCTTTGCCCAAGTCAATGTGTTTAGCTCATTCTCTGTAAAAATTTCAAAGCAGTGAAAATACCATCTGTTAAAAATGCCAATTCTGTGTTTTTGATAAAAAGAAAAGCTGAGAAGTGAAAGTTTCAGTGATGGCAAGGAGGCAATATTTGCATCAATACTTTTGGAATACAAATGCATTTAATGTGGATGAGTCCTATGTACATAATGCTAGGTTAGATCAGATGCCTTGAAGTATGCAAAATTTTCTCTAGTCAAGCTCTTGACATTTCAACGGGTTCAGTTAAAACCTTCTCCTTCAAATTTGCTTAGAGCTGAAAACTGAGGGGAGGAGTTACTGATAGGGGTTTTTAACCAGAAAAGGATCTGCAGATAAATTGATTTTTTTGTTGTTGTTGTTGAGAACGGAATGATTAGGCAAAGCTTTTGCATTCTTCCACTTTTCAGCAGAAAATTTGAGGTAGGAGGGTGGTGTATATATTCTCGTGTCTGTAATGTTTTGGGAAGATTGTTTTGGTTTTTCTGTGGGAAATATCCAATATTTCCAATCAGCTCAAGTTACAAGTGCTGCCAGGAATCTTTGTAGACGCCAAACCCATTAGAAACTCTTTAGTTACTTTTTACATCTAGTTGAGTTTGTCAGTATCTGCACACCATAAAAAAAAAAAAAAAAGAAAAAAAAGTAAGAAGAAATCAGGGTCGTTTAACCTGCTGGTGGTGACTTTGAAGAGAAATAATGCTGCTCAAGGCCTCATCTAAGTGCCACAGACACACTGGCAGTGAATTCAAAGATGAGTACTTAGTTGCTCCAGCTGTTCCCAGGAGGACACAATGAGCTCAAGCTCTTGTAGGGTGGTGGTGGAGGGAAGGAACCAGCAGAACATGTCAGAAACTGGAGTTTCTACAGTCTGCCTGTGCTATTGTCCTGTGATACAGCATGCATACGTGACTATATGTGTATTCTTCTGTCTGTGTATGTGCAAGTGTGCAGCAGTGCAGGGGTAGTTGATGAAAGTAGGAGAAGTTTAAGAAGTGGTGTCTGTACCCTCCACCTCTACTCATCTAAACACTTTTCTAGCAAGCTCATGAGTAAACCCATGCAGGAGGTATACAAGTGTTTTAATGCAAACCACTTATGCTCTTTATTCTCTGGCTTATCGAGGGGAAAGCTGTACATGAACTGAGGTGAGCTGTTCAAGTCAAAATTTACGATGACATTTAAAATCAGCAAAGCTTTCTGTAGCCCTAAAGGTTGAAGCATACATGCACACTTCATATAATATGATCCCAAGCGCCCACCAAACTGGAGGTTAAAAGTATTGTATACATTGCTACCAGTTACCACATCAACATTTCAGATATGTGCATGTGATTTAAGTGCAGATGACCTGGAGCTTGCTGATGCCATAACTTAAAAAGCAATTGGGCTGTGTGCTGGCTAGAACAACAATGTGAGCATTATAACAATCTCACTGCAGCAGCCATTAAGACATCTCCAGCACACTGTTGTACTACTAAAACATAATTCCCAGTAGACAATAATCCTAGACCCCTTGACTGTGAATCACGAGCAATAAATGGCTGACGGGCAGGTTAACAATGAGCTCTGTGGGCAGTCTGACATTGTACAGGTGCGCATCATCACAGTAAAGTAATTAACAGGTACTTAAAGGAATGTACATTTAAGCCCAAAAAACCTGTTAAGAGACTTCCTAAGTGGACTGCTATTTTTTTGTAAACCCTACTTATATTTTATGACCAGGTAAAAGGACTGCAGAGCACAAATCCAATCTAAAAGTAGATCTGCAATCAATAGCTCTCCTATCAGCGCTAGGCTGCTCCATCAACAGCACTGTTTTATAACTTTGTGACATGTTCCTGACTCAGGATTTAAGCAATTGAACAACGCAGTCTGACCCCTATAAAGAAAGTAAGAAAAAACCCAGAAATTCAACATTTTACCCAGGAAAAGGATGAAAAAGTTATTAAGAAATGCTAACTATTTATTAGGAAAGATAATGTGGTACATGTAGATACATAAAGGAATACGTATTTATATATGTATGTATATATACTCACCTACCTACACAAACCATGAACTCCACTCAATATATATCTGCACACTTTTTTGGTTAGTATTGGACTTATTTGGACAGGGAACAAAGGCCCAATATGGAAGGAGAGGCAGTGAACTTCGGTTTGCAGCAGGGACTGTAATTTTATGTGCTGAACTAATGAGTAGTAATGGCAACGTCTAGAGTTCCCTCAGCATTTCCTCTTCTATTCCTTCTCTCTCCGCTCTAGTAAATCCAAGTCTGGCATATATAGCAGATAAAGAGTTTTAAATGTACAATTTTATCCAAGGCTCTTAATAGAAGTAACAAGATCATCTGGTTAATAAGTGCTCGATTCAGTCCTCTGCCTGCAAAACTCTGGCTTCACCTTCTGATCATCACAGGATCATCTCCAGGGGTTGGTACTGCCTGCCTGGGTTGGTCAGCCCAGGTTTACCGGCATTTTTCCTGTAGAAGATTTGGACCTGGTGGGAAAGTTTGAACATCGAATTGGTAGCAAAACAACAAAAATGTCTATTTATTGAAAACATATTTGTCCACAAAATGGTGTTTGCATAACCATTGTGAAATACAAAGAAACAAAAAAAACAGCCACAGTGACGTTATTACCCTGTGTCTGGTCATGGGTCTTTCAATTTTTGAGAATAAAGATGGAATTGCTTTTACCTGACACAGTGCAGGTCCCTGGGGCTTGGAGAACCTGCAGCTCTTGTGTCTGTGCTGGTAAACGTGGTGGGGAGGCCCTGCCTAACCCCTTGTACTGAGGCCAATTTCTTTTGATGCAATACAGTGACAGTGCACTGATGTGCCTGCAAAGGCATAAGCCTACCTACTAAAGGCATGGATTAGCCTTTCTCTAGCTCTCTTCTCATAAATTAGAAGGTTTTCACAGTCTCTGCCATGAAATTTCTTACAACTCCCTTCTGTAAAGCAAACCTACCATGGTTCTCTTGCATCTTATGCCCAAGAAAAAGGACACCTGAACTCTTCCCCCTCCAGGCTGCAGCAATAGCTTTGCTGTGGACACCTCTGCATTGCCACAATGGCACGGTGCTCCTGCTTTCATTTTGGCATGGTAAAAATTCTCCCATGGAAAGTGCTTCAAACACTCTGGACTACTTCTTTTGCTGCTGTGGGAGTCAAACCCTGAGGAAATCTGGCACATTTGTTTTGACATTTTTGCATTAATACATTTACTTCAAAACAGTATTAGCATGAACATATGTTTGTTTTATAAAATCTTAATATCATCCAAAAGAAAATGCTTTGGAACCATTACACAGATACATGTCACTAGTGTACTTTCCAGACTCTCCATGCACATTTCATGCTAAGCCTATGCATTCTATACTAGATGTTATTTTTGCCATCCATCCTAGTACTATCTCATCTTTCTCTTATTGAGATTTTGATTTCATTTAATCTCCTTTAGTTTAGGAAATTTTCAACTGAAGCCAGAGTAGTTCCTTTGTGCAAAACAAATGCAGATAAAAAACTCTAAACGCTAGTTCACCCTGTTAAGGTCTGAAAAGTATTATTTGAAAGCATGACAATGTATTGCTATTTTTATTCTAAGTTGTTATGGTAATATATATTAAAAGTACAGGTCTCCACCTTGAGTGGGTTTCACTTCACCTACATAAATCTTCCTAGAAGTTATACATCTAAAGTAAACCACACGCTGGATTTCCTTCAGAGTCAAAAGAAAGATATATGCTCTGCCAGCTTTCCCACAGACAGATGTGTGTATCATCCTCTAGAAGTGCCTAATTGTCCAAAAGATAAGCTTAATAGAAGATTAAAATTAGTTGATACTAATCATCTGTGTTGCACATCTAAATCATCACATTGAAAATCATGTGATATGAATTTCACCTCTCATGTAAAGAGCTTCACAAAGGGGATTAGTGTGAAACTGCTCCTTTTCAGCTAAGACTATGACTAAAGAAGAGTATTTTTCCTTCTTTTTAAATACATATATGCACATAAAAAGCCTTACTAAAGACTAACCTTAGGAAACACACTGAAATATGGTATATGCTATAATATGTGACTGAAAAATAATTTTAATATCCCCTGTGTTATTTTTCCATTATAAGAACAATATAAGAAGAGAATAAAAATACTTCCAAATGTTCAGCATACTTAGCTAGTCCAAACTGAGCCTCAAAGTTTGATGAGTGCACCCCTTAGGACTTTAACTTTTTGCTAATCAGGCAATTGGTATAATTCACAATGTTCTTTGGATATAAAAAGAAAAAGAAAGACTAAGGAGAATACGAGTTACCACTAGCATATTCGGAAGCAAAAAGGCTCAAAAAAGATGAAATCTGATCAAAATAAATAAATACGTGCAAGCTTTCAGGTTATCACTTTCAGACAAAAATGTCTCTAATGTTAATAAGGGACGTAGGCCAAAGGCTTTAGAAGTTGCTATTCTTAAAAAAAACATGATTTATTTGATTTTTTTCCAACTTGAATGTCATGAACCAGACATACATAATTATATTATTTGTCTTATACAAGCGAACAAGAATAAATTAAAACTGGACATGTTGCAACAGGGCTGTTGACATTATATACAAAGTCTGCTTATTGTCATAAGATACTCTTAACCTTTAAGCCAAAATCTTTCAAAACTATTAGTGTTAAATCTAGCAGCTGTTGTCAAATTTTTCCCTTTCTCTGCTTTATGCATTGTGCTTTATTTGAAATGTTTGTTATATTTGTGTATATAACTTTCTGCAAGCTGTCCCTTGAAAGCTCAAGGGATTAAATAAGTAGGTTGAGCTGGTTCAAAGGAACAAAAGTTAACAAATTAAAAGAAAACTTTCTAAAATGAATGTGTAAACCATTAAAATATTTAGCTGTATTTGCATTGGATAGTTTCCTCTATATAAAACAATATGGATTGTTTAAATAAATGGGGTTAAGGGAAACTTATTTCTACTGTAAAGTTTATTAAAGCTTTAGGAATGATGACCTCCATCATTCAAACGCTTACGTGTTTAACTTAAGGCATGGAATAATCTCATCCTGGCAGCACTAGACAGGCCTCACTGCTTTGTCTTCCAGCAAGACAAAGACACTGAGGGCATCCAAAGACTGGAAAAAGAGGTAATGGGTTCCCCTGTGCTTTTGTCTAGCCCTTGCCTGAATGTGTAAGCCACAGTCTAGAAACAGTTTCCTGGCTATGTGTGAAGAGTGAGTGATTCTCTGTAGATGTTATTACAAGAATCGGCTCAAGTAGGAAAGGCACGTAAGAAGTAGAAAAACAAGCTGGAAGCTTTCAGACTATTTCAGTGTGTGATTTTTGGAGGTAATCTGCAGGGAGATAAGGACATATGCCATGTGTCTTGTAGCATAGGGCATGCCCTATGTTGTCTTACAGCCTGTTGTGAAGAGGACTTGGAAGATTCATTATCAGACACAGACCAAAGAACAAGGACCACAAGTTTTCTACAGTCAGTGGCTGTGCCTGGAGAACAAGGCCTGATTATGAACTGAGGCACAGTGATGATCTGATGCCCCTATGCCTTTCCCTGGACTCAGGTTCTCTGTCTGATTCAGGGCTGTGCTGCATTGGCCACACAGCGATGGCTCAGACAGAGCTCAGGTGCTTGTCTGCCTGAAGGGTGGGCAGGCCACGTGCAGTAAACTGATTTCTGACTGAACTTCACACAGACCCTCCTAGGACCAGAGTGAGGGATGACTCATGGTAAGATGAAGCAGAAAACAAGGAGCTGTGAGAAGAATTCAAGGAGATAAAACCCACAAAGTATTCAGAAGGGAACAGTAAAATAAGGGAGTCCCAGAGAGAATAGAATTGTGTGTGTGAAAGAAAGACCTTTCTCTTTGGAAAGCTGACTAAAAGATTCCCAGAAAGGGGAATAAAAAATTATTTTACATCAATTCCATTTTCTTATTGAGTAGAGTGCTACACTTTATTGCAAATAGGCAGGGCTGCATCTATCTCAATCTGTTTTAAGAATTAAAAGATGTTCCAAGGTGCCAGACATTGCCTTGCCAAATTCCCGTTTCAGGTTCAAAAGGGCAGAACTTTCCAAGGACTTCACAGAGTTACTCAGTAAAACCTGAAAGAACTTGGTACCTATTGTTTCTCCATGTCACTTTGATATTTCCAGCCAAATTGAGTAACCACTCTCCCTGAAATTTGTTTCTTTATAGGTAGAATTATAACTTGAGGTGCAAATGGCCTCTCAAAACTAGATTAGAGATTGAAGTCTATATAGCAGAACAGCCTTTACTTTTGTACGTGCTGGTTTTTATAATATATTTCCAGACTTGAGTCACAGCCTTTTCTTCCAGGGAAAAACAACAAAAAAAGATGAGAAAAAGAACGTATGAAAGGTTTTGCTTTCCTATGCAAGTCTTACAAATATTTTCACTAGATCTAATCAGCCTAACATGCTGAGTACATGACATTTAATATAAGATTGTTTTACAACTCTTTCTCTTCATTATTCTTGCACTATCTAGCCTATTATTTCTCACATAACTGTTAAAAAATTAAGACCTCTTACCTGGCATCCACAGCCAAAACCAAAGAATGTTGACTTTAGTCATTAGTCAGTCAGGTTTTTTAGTTTTCCTTTCAGTCTTAACCACTGACATATAATTACCAGGAAAGTCAAGCAGATTATTGTTCAGTATATACAGAAATCTGAATTGAGATTAAAAAAAATGCCTGATCCATGTAAAAACATTATAGTTCTTAAAAATCTACGTTACCAGTAAAATGCTGAAACTGAAAGTTTAACATAATTTCAGTGCTATTTAGCTATAATTATTGAAAAATTATATGGAAAAAAAAGTAATATTAATATCTACTCCATCTCACATGTTGGCACTAAGCACACAGGATGGACTCCTTTAAGTCTCTGAAAGCCAAGCATAAACACCAGGCTGTTTCTTTAAACTCTACCTGTAATCAAAGGTGAAAATTATACACATCTATATGGCATTTTACTTAAAATGTTCTCCTCAGCTGTCTCTCATTCTTCAGGACAGACAGACAAAATGCTTAATTTTGCCTTCTATGAATTTCACCCTCATTTTTCATCTAACGACAAGCCTGTGCACCAGAGCCAATGGAGCAGAACCAGTGCAGCTCAGCAGAGAAGATACAAATGATCCAGAACAGTTTGCCACTGGGAAGTATGTCCTGCCTCTCAGTAAATTACCACTGCATGCATTTCAGTGGTGCAGGGACACCATTGGTGACAGTAAGTCTGGTTGTGTTTTTCTGTTCATCGCCACACTCTAGCAAAAAACCTTTGTCACATAGAGGAGATGTCAGGAGAAGCTGCCCTCACCAGCAAGCAAGAGAAATAGATAAGCAAAAAGGGTGCTGAAAGTGCTGCACAGAACAGAGGAATCAAAAATTGTGAGAAACTAGACTCAAGATTTTGTAAATTTGTTGGTTTTTCCTGGGAACTTGATTAAATGTCATTGTGAAACAGGCAGGAAGGATCACACAGGGAGGGCTGGCAGAGTGGGTTTTGGAAGTCAAGTGAGACCAGAACAGAGAATCTGCCAAGGATGCTCCATCCGCACAGAGGTGAGAATACTCACCACCCAAAATGTGCAGAGCACCCCAGCAGTGCTCAGAGCCCTGCACAGCGCTTGCTGTTGCTGTTCAAGCTGCCTGAAGAGCATCACCTTCTGCTTCACACACACATTGCCTCTCCTGACTGCCTCTGCTGCCAGTGACCCACCATTGTAACAGTTCCTGGGCACCCAATCAAAAGGGTGTCTGCAGTTCAGAAACCATCTCTCAGAGAAAAAGAATAAAAATCTATCCTGGAAGTTTTTCAATAATTGACCCATCAGCTGGGCTGGACTCTCATGTACCAAAGATCCATGCATGGAGAGGTCCTTGGCCCATTGATAGTCTCCCTTCTGCACCAGAGGAAAGTAGTGGCTTGTATTTTATTGTTATGATTTCTGTAGCTTTTGGATGGCCCCCCCTTTAGAGAATGTGATATACCCAGAGCACCTTCTGCTTGCTGGAAGAGGCTGGAGAGGAGGACGTTGGGGAACCCAAAACCAGAATTTTGTAGCAGTTATTTTTTTGGATAATTTACTAAGGGTTTACTAGACTAAGCCCATGGAAACGTTTGCTGTTCTTTCTTATAACATAGACTGGAAGTTTAAATTTGTTTGTAAAGTTCTAAAATGACCTTAGTCTGATGGAAGATCCATTATTTAACTATCTCGCTGGTTAAAGTAAGAAGCTGTTTAGCAGTAATGAGCACTATCACTTTGTATTAACTGAAGTACAAGCTCAGCTGTCTGGACACAGGCAAGATGCCTGCTCTCTGGTGTTCATAAGGCAAATTGGGAGGAAGAAAATGCAGATCTGAACAGGAGATAGAAGGAAATTGTTTACCTGGGTCAAAAAACAAAAGAAGATATATTACAGAAAACATATGGTTGCTATTTAATTTATGCTTTATCATTTTTCATTCTGACATTAACATTGTTATGAGTGGGGTGAGAGCACTGTACATTGTACAATGTAATATGAAATGAGGGCTACCACTCCTTGCCAGAGGAAACGTGATTCAGAAACAATTTGGGGGCAATTGCAAGGTGATGTGGCACAGAGAACCAGAAGCTATTGAAATTTTAAACATCATTTCTGGACAATATAAGACTTGCTGTAAAATGACTTGTAAAAACATGAAAACGTTACTTTCCCGACCCCAGAGAATTAGAAATCTTTAAATATCAGTTCAAACAATGCCTCTTAAAAGGCACCACACTTTTTCATTGCCAGCTACCATTATTTTTAACAGTTTGTTAAGCATACCGTAATAAAGAAAGATTAATGGCCAAGATACAACCCAAAAATGCAAAGGGCCGCATTGAGATCTGTTACATGCAGGACATCAGTGGTGATAAATGGAGTATTTAAATAGAAAATTCAGCCTCAAAACGTTCAAAACCCCCAAAACTTGTGATTGAAATGAAAAAATTAATATTTGGGGAATACAGAGTAAAAGACATGAAGAATTAGAAAGAGAAAGCATACACAATACTCTGTTCAGGAGAATGAAAAATTATTAATGATAAAATATACTTTAGAGATTGAAGGAATAGTGCAATTATACAAGCATTAATAAGAGGATGAAGAAATGACAAAAATATATTCACAAAAATATACTTACAGGTATATTAATTTTGCATTTAATTAGCAAAGGAATCAACAATACCTGTAAGCCATCTCTTAATGACATTTTCTAGAAACATACCTAATTAAAAAGTTGGGTAGAAAAGTTTATGAAATGGAATTAATCTCATACAGTTGCTGCATGAAATTTTAATTTCATTGCTTATTTTAAGATTTCTGAAATTCTTTCCTGAAAATGGAGAGTGATAGGGATTTCTGCAGAAAGGAAATTAATTTATTTCTGAAGGATGAAAAGTATCCTGGAGGATGACTACCTGAAAAAGCCTTGCAAAAAAAAATCTCTGTAGGTATTTCAGGATACCTTTTTTGAGGTGTATTTTTCATCCCTGAGGCCTGAATCATATTTTCCTTATGAATTCCCACAAAATAAGATGATTTGAAGAACTGGAACTTCAAGAAATAGAAAGCGAACTCTATGTAGGTGCATGTTAAGGTCCTGAAAGTATTAAAGTGTGAATAGTTGTCCTGATCATATTTCAGTAACCAAACAAATCCTTTTTTAAGACTGCTGACAGCTTTGATTTTCCTTAATACAAACACAAATTTTAAAAGGTAAAAAATATTCTGTTTTTTCTCGTCATATGAAAAGTATTAGAAATTATCAGAAAATATTTAAAATTAACTGAATGACAAATTATGTGTGTCTGTATGTATATACATATGTAATCTGCATATGTAGAAAGCAACCTGATACACGAAATTGCACACCAGTCCAGGCAGACATTTTATTACATTTTCTCATGCTTTCTGGTCTCCAGAACATCCTTTTTGCTTTCAGAAGTTCTGTTCACTATGAAAATACTGCAAGCAGAGCTGGAGAGATGTGCCCCTGTGCTCTTGAAGCACACTGGACATTTATGGGCTGTTTGCCTGATGCTCACACTCATTATGACCAGTTAGATCTACTGTGCACATCCTGGTGGGAAGAAAGCTGGTGCAGAAAATGCAAAATCAACTGCTTTTTTCCCCTTGCAAACTAAACTGGCAATGTGAGACCCTGCTTGACTCAGGTTTATAGCTTTAGAGAAACCATTTAAACTACAATGAATACTGAAATTCTGCACTCCTTGATTGCAAAGTCTTTGAATATGAGTATCATTATTGTAACTATTTTTATTTTCATATGCATAGTATAACTTTATCCATGACTAAAAAGATCTTAAAAGTTTTTACAGATGTTGATGAAATGATTTCAGTAAACTTAATGGCAGAAAACTACAGTAATGCTTTATTAAACCTGATATAGTCATCAAGCTTAACATTATGGAATATCTATAAATAATGTCTGAAGAGCTGGTACTTGAGTAATAACCTTTTAGTAAAGCCTAAATATTTTATTAGAAGTTATTATAGACTGGCCAGATCAATAACACCTACTAATGTGCCTGTAACTATCCATAACAAATACTACTACAGTATATAAAACATTTCTAATATCTAGTATTCAATTACTAACCTCTGTACAAACCATTTATTGGAAGTCTTAATATAATGTTTTATTGCTGTATTAGTGATTTACTTTGTCATGATTATGTGGTTAATTTACTGTATAAATCTTGCATCTGATCCTACAGCCTACATTATAGAGGAATCATCTGAGAAGTCATAAAAGAGAAATTAGCAAGAGAGGCAATTGTTGGGTTGGGTCTCTTATTTTCTTACCTGAAATGTTTCATGTTTCACTTCTATCTTTTTCAACAGGCTGACATTTTAAAGAGATTTTGTAGAGAACTAACCTGAAAGTTACGAATTGCCCTTCAGAAACAGATGAATGAGAGCAGTGTTGGCTCTTCCTGGTCCTTGCATACTGGAGAAGCTGGAGTCCTGGTTTTGTGTCACTGCCAGTGTGAACTGCCATCAAGTCAGTAATAAGCAACTGGCTGTTGGGTATTTCTGAGAAGAAAGTGACCTTTTCAGATTTGAGGAGACTTGGAAGCCTGCAAACACTGAAGGTTCCAAATCAACTAAAACTAATTTTAAAAAAAGTGAGGAAAACAGTCTGTCAATTTCAAATACATTGGCATATCCTTAATGTGTTTGCCAAAGACCTCAGCTGGGCTCAGGAAAGGGCTGCAAAAGTCAGAAGTTTTGTTTGTGATACTGAAGTCAAAATGTGCTTCTAGATGCTTTTTCAGCACCCATCTTGCTTCACATCTTTGGCTCTTCCTTTTACTTAAACATCAGAGTCTGATGCCTCTGCTGATGTTTCATGGTGCAACAAATCAGTCCATGCTGACAAAATAATTCAAAATTGGGTCACCTATCTCCTGTTTCCTTCTCCCTCTTTTCTGTAGCACGACTGAAGGTTACAAAGTTATCTGGGATATAAAATGCTCTTATTCAGCTTTCCTCTGAGTTGTCTTGGAGCAAATCCATAACCTTTTGCACAAACAGAAGCAGGGGCTGCAACTTCAGCCTCTTCATGCAGCCCTGTAACCTCAGAGTATTGAATTGTTCTAGCCTTTTCTCTGTGACACAGAGACTGATTAAAATCTTTGCATAGCAGTAGAATGCCACTTCAGAAGAGTCTGTAACCCATTTGCTGAGGTACCTCTGCAGGAGATGAAGAAAAATGCAGTTTGAATCCTGCTAGAACTCAGGAAAACCTCTGATTTTGGCTCAAATCCAAATATTCTAAGCAATTCCCCCCAAGGCTAGGGAGAAGCTGGGTAGAGAAATGAAAGAAAAGGAAAGTTGTAATTTTTAATTTTAAAATTAGGAGTCTAAAGAGGTAGTTGTGAAGAAATTTTATGATTGGAAAATCCCACTGTTTGGAACTTTGGAAAATGTTGTCCACTATCTTATTTGTTTGATTTCTGCAAGTGATTAAACACCATACAGAGAAGATGAAAACCATAAACACAGTAGCAAATAATACTGATATGATAAATTATACATTTTTTAGAAACTGGAAATAATGAAACAAAACAAAGCTTGTTTTCAGTGTTGTGTAACTATGATTTACCAAATTGTCAGTTTCCACATATCCTTCTTCCTGAAGACCAATAAAAGCCCAACTGATTTAAACTAGGTTATTAAACATCTGTATGTTTTTGGATTTGAATACATTAACATAATAGAATAATGGATTGTAAGTAGTTCATCAGTAAATAATCCACAATTATGGAGTTTGCAGACTGATTGAAAATAAATAGCAGCATATTGTATAATTAAGCCATAATCAAATGTCTCTCTATATACAAATGATAAAGTGTCCCCTTGGGCCATGGCCATGTGCTGAGGGTTTTATTTAGTTCAATAGCAAAAGCCTTTCTGTGCCAAGTTTACACAAAAGAAAAGTTAGTGAATTGCTAGGAATAAAGTTGACTGATCTCTCCATACAGTGTAATAATTAGAGCCAGCATTACTCTGTGCACATTTTGGATACAGACTTTTGCAACAGCAAGCGAGATTAACCCTCACTGCTACTCAGCAGTAGCTTTCCCTGGCCAAAGAAATACTATATTTTGGGGTTGTATATAAAGCCAGTAACATTTGAATTTAATTATGCTTCATATTCCATTAGTAATATAATTCAACTTCACTTTAAAGCAAGGAAAGTTGAATTTCCTACATTTTAAAGTCATCTCAAAAATGATGGGTTTGAGATTCTGAGCTGAACTTAGTGTGGGTCCTGAGTTCTGCCTGAGACTCTCAAGTGATGGGTTTGGACATGCAAGAAGGTATAGGAGTTCATTGTTTCTGTTTACAAGGCTAGAAAATGGTCAGGAATATTTTAAAACAAAAATCACTACTTTCCCAGTGTAACTTTTCACTTTGAAAATCATGTGGTGGAAGGAAACAGCTGATTACCTTCCTTCTGAAAGAAGATGTTTTACATTTAAGAGTGAGAATATTTAGCAGAACACTTAAAAAGGTCAGAAAATCTTGAAATAGGGCAAAAGCATATTAGCAAGAAGAATACACATCTGAAATTAGCTTCTTTCCAAAGAAGTCTAAATGCAAGTAGATGAATGTCACTGAAAGAGCTGTCATTTGCAGCCTCTCAATCAGTGCTGCTAGAAACTTTGCTATACCTGATGTTTAATCTGAAGAGGGATAATCAGGGATAAACTTGTTATTTTTGTTGGTGCAGGCAGCACTACTGCCTCCTACTGGATCTGTGTAACACCCTTCGCTTACCATTTTCCATGCTGTGTGCTCATGTACCCGTAACACCCCTCAGGATCCAATGTTGCCTTCTAACAATCTGAATTTTAAACAGCCCATAGCTCTAGAAAAATGAGTCCTGGGACTAATGCAGCTGCAGGTGGTTTTCCAGGACTTGACCTACTGTGTAAATTATAACCTTCGAGTGGTTGTCTGGAATTAAGAACTCATACAGTGTGGGACAGAGTTTGATAGAGCCTTGAGCAGGGCTGGGAGTCACAGTCCCTCCAGGGCTGTCAGCTTAGTGCCAAAAGCCAGGAACTCCGGGAAAAAAAGCTCAAGGCAAAGTCCTGCAGTCTTAAGCTGTACTCTTAGAGCACTGTTACGCAGCATGGCTTTACAGTCCCTTCTCTGCTTTGTTGCCCCATTTAGTAATCACACCACAATTCTGGAGTCTGACTTAGTATTGGAGAAAAGACGAACTTGTCCACCTCAAGGGACTGTTTGTAATGACAGCACAGTTTCTTCTGTCTTTTGATTCAACCCTTTGCTTTGTGCTATGAAACTCCCATACCACAAAGCTCCTTCACTGTTTAATGCATGATGTTCTGTATTGGCTTCTTGAAGTTTATTTATTTTCTCATCTCTTAATAGCTTAAAACCCATTGTTGGGATTTCAGATGGACATCTGGACCTGAAGAAGCACCTTTTGCATTCTTACAGTTTCCATGGGAAGTTTCTGCTCCATATGAGACAACTGAATTCACTGAAACAGTTCATTTCCCAGGGTGAACCAGGCCTGTACCTATATTGTTCTTACAGATGGTTATAAGAACTTAAACACAGTGGATGCTTCTGTTGAAGTGAAAGCTTTGAAAGAGGTAGCGACCCATCTTATGTGCTACCTTACTTGTTCAGCATTGTTCACAGCCACATGAATAATTTACTTGGAAGGAAGCCAGATGACAGCCAGAAAATTAGAGCTAGGTTACTCTGAGGTAAGTGAATGTGTGGATTTTTTTTTTTTCAGTTAATGTGATCTCACTTGTCCCCTAATAAAAGTTCATGAGAGGCTGGAATATAAATATTACAGAGCAGCTGCTGTGAGTTTAATCCACGTTCCATTAATGGAGACATTTTGCTCCTAGTGCTGGGTCAGAATCTGGCATATTGTGTTCTTGCATTCCGTGCTCTACACCTGCAAGGTTTTTAGTTAAAAATATGTGATATGCTTTAGATAAACTGTTTTCTAAAACTAATTTTGGAATCGTTATACAATTGTGAAATAAGGATAGCTGTGGAAAAACAAACTACTGGATTGTGCTCTGACTCTAGACTGGAGGGAGAGGGCTTTGCAGGCCGAGTATAAATATACTATCAGGACTAAAAGAAACAAAGCATAACACACAGTACTATATAAGAGACAGGAAGGCACACAGTCCAAGAAGCAACAACTTAGTCAAGACCTTCTTTCACCTCCTTTAAATCTTGTGAATGCATATCATTCCAGCCGAACTATTTATTTCCCAAGGTGCTGAGCATGACTTGGTCTTATTTGAATCAGCTCTTGTACCACCTATATCCTTCTCTTAACACAAATCTGAAAAATAAAAGAAACCCCCTCCTCCATCTTCTTCGTACTGGGAGAAGGAGTTCAGAAAGGGAGAAACAAGTTATCGTGGTTTAATTTGCAGAATAAGCCAAAAAGAAAAAAAAATAAAAAAAGAAGGTTCCTGATAAATGAGAAATAGTCCCATTATGTTATTATTCTGTTACCTAAGAAACTATCTTCAAAACAGAAGCCCTCATAAATACTCTGGAGATGCATCAGACACTTTTCCCTGCTGTATGACATTGTGTATATGGTTTGGCAGGAGTTCATCATGTAGAAGATAAACTAGCACATAGTGCCAGGATTCTATTACTCTTGACCCTGACCTTTGGCTGCATGCTGTTTCCAGTTGCACTCCATCTTTAAAAAAAAGACAGCGACCATTTTTTTACCCTTCCTTTTTTAACTTCTGTTTTAAAACTTCTTTACCATAATCTACCCTTTGTCTGATACATATTTGAAAAACAAGTTTCCCAATCTCTTTCTTCTCTCTCTTTTTTTAACTTCTGTTTTTCATTCCTTAAACCAGCAGTAGTGCTCCTGCCAAAGTTGGCTCTCCCATTCAGACTTCTCTTTTTTTTCCTCTTTAAACAGTAACTACCTCAATAATGTAGAAGAGTATGATGTATTCTAGCCACAGAGAAAATACATTCTTGGAAATAGTTTGTTTTTCTATGCTATATTTACTATTCTGTGAATCCAGATATAATAAGATATTAATTTATTGTTGTTAACTAAATATGTTAGTAGTAAAGTCTTGGGAAAAGAGGTGTTATTTTCATTGATACAGAATCAATGTTCAGAGCTGTAAACTCTATACAGAGAAGTGTAGAACCACATAGGGCATTTGAAATTTTTAATTATGTTCTCTTCCTACAAAATTACGATCTCTATCAAAAGTCTGAAAGTACTGCATAAGGTTGTAGTAATTTGCAAAGTACTTTGATACACAGCTACAGTTTAAGTACTTGGTAAACTACAGAGATTAGATTAGGCCACAGGAAAGCAGAAGGATATTCTTGAAAGTTTATAAGGCTGCCTTCTGTGCTTCTAGTTCAGGCAAAACTCCCAGTGAAGTCACTGGGAATTCTGTTTGTATTAAGCAGGACAAAATTAGGTCTCTGTTTTCCCAGTAGGGATCAGGCTAACTGCCATGGATGAAAATGTTTTCAAATAGAAAGAAAAATAAACTTTTTTTAACTACCTCTGGCTGTCTGGCATGGACTTTTAAAAAATTAAATCCTGGTATATCCAATGGCTTTTTATTTGTGAATGTTGCAGTAATCAGAGTATACTCATTTGTTTATGCAATTTTTAATAACAAACCAGAAAAAGAAATTGCAAAAAAACCTCCCAAACATGGGGATTTTTTAAGAGGATAAGTGAGAGAGAATCAATGAAACTTCACATAAATGCTATACTTGCAAGAAAAAAAAAATGTAGAGACCAAATATATCATAGCTTGACAAAAGTTTTTGGTGCATTAAAGACAACAAAGATGTGTTGCAATACAGCTTCCCTAAATGTTTAGCTTACTTAAGAAAAAGAAAATGTTAACACTGTAATTATAAACTGTTAATACTGGTTTGTATTTGGGGGCCAGGACTGAAAATGATATAAACAAACTGTTGTTCCAGAAATTTCTTCTTTAGTTAACTCTTTCGTTCTACCTGTATTTACCAGAAAGTGCGATATGATAAAAAGGAAGAAGTTGAACACCTCCAAGGAATAAAGCCCAAGATCCTTGAGATTGAGCTCAAGTCCTAATTTATATACTTGATGGTGGTTTGCATTGCAGTTGGAATTAAAATTTGATTTTAATAGAAAGTTAAGGTTTCATAATCTGTGTTAACAGGGAATTTCTAATGAAAACCAAGAAGTCATCATTGAATAAAGGTCCTGATTTTATTTAACACTGTCAAAAAATTACTTATCAGAAAAACTTATGTTTAAATTTCACAGTTATAAAGCTTAATCCATAGGAAGATTTTTAGGAATTCTAAAAGTTATAGTAGATAATGAAAAATATTAGAAACATGACTTTAGAGTTACCTGCTCCCCTCAAACTATTACACCGAGGCTATTTGAACAGAGGGTAACAAGGAAAACAGTATCTAGGCCCATTTTTTGGCCTGGATGCCGATTGACATGGCCTGGCCACAGTCACACTAATAAATTCATTTACATTGCAGAACAGGGTAGCTGCATCCAAACCTCCCCCCAGAATGGTCCTTGGCATGTGCTAGTTCCCAGACAGATACTGCAATTTGACATGAGCCAAAAGGGCACCAGGGAACAGATTAACAATTTAACCATACAGATAACAGTTCTTGGGCTGCTGCCCTGGTCCTGTCCACTTCCCTAACACAGTTATGGTCAAAGATTCTGGGTCCAAGATGTTTTACATACCTATTTTCAAAATAGAAAACCTCAGAATCACTACGCTGTGTGGGCGTATAACAGACAGGAAATAGTCATTGTGCAGTTAAGAGATACCCCAAAAAAATTCCACTTCCAAGTAACCTAGAACTTTACATACAATTTGCTCTCCCAGATTCTCTCTTCTCCAAGAAGTCTTGATAAAATCTGGACCCCAAACCAAAAAGACAAGAAATTTTAACCAAGGCTTTAAGAAGACATCCTAAAATGTATCCAGTTCACATGGAAGTAAACCAAGGGAATATCTAGCCTGAGCTCTTCAGGATTGTGGGGATTACCGAGATGGTTGGCTTAATTTCTATCAATGTTTGGAGTAATACTGTGACTGGACAGTAAAGCTCAAGGAAAAGCTGACAAAGGCAGTAAGTTTTCATCTGAAAGAAGACATCTACCTATTCAGACTAATTGCTACATTGTCACATAGAAGGAAGCATGCAAAAACAGTATTATTTTTTTTTTTGTAGTTCAAAGCAACTTTTTCCTGCTGCTGCTGCTATCACTTGATTTTCTTATTTAAGTTTCAAGGCTGGTTAAGTAAATTTTAGTCTATGCTGTTATAAAAGACTTTACTGCTCTTTTTTACCTTTTCCCCAATTATGTGGTCATGTCCTCTTCCTTGTTCTTGGCAGTACACAGTTGCTTGGCTTAGGGAGCTCATCCAACAGTCTATGTAGTCCCATGAGTAACTGCACATGCAGAAAAGCTAGAAAACATGACCATTTCTGAAAACTTGACAGCACTGAGCATGCATCACCCAAAAAAAAAAAAAAAAAAAAAAAATTTAAGTGGAAAAAAAACAAANAAAAAAAAAAAAAAAGAATTTGAGTAGGAAACATACTAACTGTGTTCAAACTTAACACAGGCTTCTGCAGAGAAGAAAGGAATCTGTTCTCTGTGCCAAAAGGGGATATAACAAAAAATAATGGGCTTACATTGCTGCAAAGGTGATTAAAGTTAAACACTAGGAAAAACATTCCAGCAGTACAGATCGTGAAGGACTGGAACACATTGCTTGAGGAGAGTGTGGAATTACCATCATTACAAGTCTTTAAAACAGCTGTTTTTCCAACAGCTGTCCACAATGTCCTTAGCAGAGCCAGTTCTGCCTTGGGGCAATGCAAAGTACCACATGACCTCCCAAAATCCTGTTTCAGTTCCATTTTCTGTGACTGCATGATTGGATTCAACAAGTTGTTAATCCATGCCCTGTCACATTACGTGATAAGTAGAAGTTAAGGAAAGAGTCACCATCCAAAAGAAATATTAGCTTGTTTTCTATGTAACCTAAGCCTGATTTGCCCGATTTCATCACACAGTGCCTGAGTGGGAGAAGAGAGTCTGAGTCATAGGATGCAGGAGTGAGTTGTGCCTGTGATATGAGCAGTTCTCTTTCTGAGAACTACAGATTCATTGCTACAGATTGTGATTCATTTTCCTTCTTCCTAATAAGTATAATTCTTTCATAGAACTAATGACTCTGATTCTGCAGATGGAAACCTTTGCAGAAGTATTATGTCATTACTGTTCTTTCCTATTGACAGACTTCTGTCCCAAAGCTGTCAGTGAAGATGGTATCTAAACAAAAATATTTCAGTTAGGCACATGGTGTCTTCCTCCAGAAGCTTTCTAACGTACTTACCAAAGAACTGTTTCTGCTGGCAAGTTAGGGAACTTGTAATTTCAGGAGCAGTTTTTCCCTAATCTTCAATAGCAGTAGTAAATTAAATATGCCAAGGGCCGCTCTCTGGCCTCCAAGTCAAAAGTCAAGGCCAGGCTTCCTCCACACTATTAAATTACATGACCCTAAAAAACACCTTTTGGAAGAGTTCCTGATAAATTCTGAGCTGTAGTAGAAATTGTTCTGAAATGTGTTGATTGGCCTTGTTGAAAAATCAAACCAGAGAATTAGCAGTGTAGCTGCTGAAATTTCAGTGGCTGGGAGTACTCACTAGTTGTATTTAAGTTACTAGTGCAGAGGGCACTTAATTGCTAAGAATTTGGTAAAAGCTGCATAGTTAAAGTTAGATTGAATTCCACCATGAAGTGTGTTAAATATATAGAGAATCAGAGAACATTTTAATATAGAATAATACAATCACAAAATGGTTTCAGTTGGCAGGGACCTTAAAGATCATCTAGTTCCAATCCCCTCTCCTGGGTAGGGACACCTTCTACTATACCAGGTTACTCAGAGCCCCATCCAGCCTGGCCTTGAACACTTCCAGGGATAGAGAGTCCATAGTCTCCCTGTGCAACCTGTTTCAGTGCCTCACCACCCTTCTAGTAAAGAGTTTCTTCCTAATATCTAATCTAAACCTACTCTCTTTCAGCCCAAGGCCATTCTTCCTTGTCCTATCACTTCATACCCTAGAAAAAAGTCCCTTTCCAATTCTCCTGTAGCTCCTTTAGATACTGGAAGGTGATGTAAGGTCTTCCAAGAGCCTTCTCTTCTCCATGCTGAATAGTTCCAACTCACAGCCTGTCTTCACAGGAGAGGTGTTTCAGCCCTGTGATCAACTTAGTGACCTCCTCTGGACTCATTCCAACAGGTCCATGTCTTTCTTGTGTTGGGGCCCCCAGAGCCATTCAGATGGGGTTCAGATATGAAAAATACCTTTTCCGTCACTCCTGTTCCTATGGCTTCATGTGTTTGGACAATACTCCCTGTTTTGCCAAGCTGAAGATACTCTTTATAGCTTTCAAGAAGATACTCATAAGCCTGCTGCTGAAGAAGTGTGCACCTCAGTGATAAGGGATGGGGCTTTGCAGGAGGCAGTTGAGTACACAGGGAGGAAGGTTCTAAGAAGACTGATAAATTCCTGCAGATGTAGCCATAAAGATAATCTCAGTACAGTTATAAAATTCCTGTTAACATTGCACAAGCACCTGAAATTTTCCTTTTCTCAGATAGATTATCTGTGCCATGGTGAATTCCAGGGGCATAATCCCTGAGTTTATCTGAGAAATGTACTTCCAAAACCTTCTTCAGTACATCAGCAGGGCGTGCAAATAAAAGAATTCACATAAAACCAGGCAGACCTTCAGGAGATACCTGTTCCTCAGGTAAACACTGCAGAGTCTCACAGTTGTTAGGGGATGAGTCAAAAGAAAAGCATCTAGGAAACTGATACAGCAAGAGTAATTAAATGTAAAACTATACCAAGAACTCAATATTTAGGGGTATTATTTAGTAAATTTAAGATCTTTGAAAAGCATTTGCTTATCAAGTATTTTTGGCACAGAAACATGGTGAAGGATATCTGAGGGTTCAGTTATGGTGGAAAGAGGATTTAAGGACAACAGGGAAAAAGCAAAGCAAGTTGGACTATTTGTATTTGGCTGGAGAAGGAGCTAAGGCAACAAGATACAAAGACAGTAAGAGATACCAGGTTGAGAACTTGGTGTTATGATTGTGTAGGCAATGTTCCCAGGACAGTTGTAAGGGAGAGAAGGCCCCAGGAGAGCAATCACAGGGAATTACCCATTTATAGAGGCAGTTTTGTTTTAGAGAGGACTGTATGGTAGAAATGATTGATACACATTTTATTTATTTACAAGTGCCATGGTTACCCAGACAAGTTTTGGTCTCTGTGTTCTGGGCACTAAGGGTATATGAGGCTGCCCATATCCCAAGAAGCAAACAGGCCATTCAAATGGGGTAGGAGGTTTAGATTCAGCTGGAAAAGTGATTTCATCATGACAGGAAGCATCCCAAAACCACAGAGGTTCATCAACCTGAGCTTGCCTTAGCCTCAGGACAGCGCATTGTCTCAAACTCAAATATACACTTTCTTAGCCATAAGAACAAGAGATGATGGAAGCATTTTGGCCTTTAAAACAAGAACGTGGCCACCACACATGGCTGTAAATTCATTACTGGTGCTTTGAACTAGACACTGCCTCTTGCAAGGATGTGCTGTGAAGATCTCAAGAAGAAAGGAACAGAAACTTCCAACGAAAGCTTGTTCTGTATATCCACCAGTCAGCAGACCTATGAAATGTCTCCCCAAAGGATGACATAGATGCAAAAACTTACATGGCCTCAAGGAGAGACTGGACAAGAACACTGAAAAGAAATTCACCGAGGATTAGTAACTCAATAAATCACATCAAAAGCAGGAAATCCCCTAAAACTAGTTGGAATCTAAGAAAGTATTTGGGGTTGCTTTTGAACCTCTTTAGGTGTTCCCTTACCCAGGGCTACAGACAGTAAAACTGTTCTTATGATCTTGTGTACTGGAGCAGCAGCTGAGGAACATCCTGATTCATACATGGATTATATCCAAGGTGCACATCTTGGTCTTGTGTAACAGGGACCACATGGCACCACATGAAGCAAGAGTATAGCATGTCAGTCTCCTTCTTTCCCTTTTCTTTCACCCCTCCTCCTCAGCAATACTGTGGAAGCAGCTGTTTATGTTACTCCTCCTTGGGCCAAAGAATGAATGATGTCTGCATTAGTTTTAAGGAATCCCTCTTTGAAGGAATTCCTCTTTGAACTGCTTTTTGAGTTCCTACATAAAGGTCATTCATCCTTGCACAGAAAGCAGAAGAACCAAAGTTTATGGACGTATATCAGAGTATTAACATTAAAGCAGAGATTGATATTTACTACTTGTTTTGAGTGTCAAGAAATAAAGCTGGAGCTCTGGAAACTAGTCTCATAGGTATTGGTTAAATGGAAACATATAGGAGTCGTATTGAACTAATTCATCAAGTGCACTTCATTTTACTACTATTTCCTAAAATTTTCAAGTTTGTTCCTATGCTGAGAAGAAGGAATAAAACACCACACTGTCATGGGAAAAAATAACACTGTTGCTAAAGGAATAGTTAGTGATAAGAAGATCATTCAGTAAAAGCAAGCAGCAACACATAGAGCTGCCACTTTGGACAAACACCAGCTGCTCTGCTTAGACTTCAGCCAAGCACCAAGGGGAACTCTTCCCTTTATTGTCCAAGAAGCTTTTTCTTTTCAAATAATTTAAAATATAACCACTTTTGCATATTTTTCATGGGCATATATAAACTTCTACAGATCCATATACATATATTCATATTTATATTACAACACCTCCCACTCACACACACGCATATATTTTTTTACACCTATCTCTTAGGAATAACTACGATGTATATTAAGCTTACTGAGGTATATGTTAAGCAGGTATAAATTATTCATTTTTATAAGACACTAAAACCCAGAATGTGAGGAAGCAAAGGTATAGTTTAGAGTAGGCTGAGATTTGAAAAAAATATGGGTTAGAAAAAAAGTGCTACAGACAAAGCCAAGTGCACCAGAAGCTACCTGTTTATCAGGTTTCCATCAAGCTTAGAAAAGATTCTGTAGAATCAGTTTTTTCGTTTGTTTTTTCTTTTGCCTTTTTTGCTTTCCTTCACAGCATGACTGGTCATTTTCAGAATATCACTAGCCGATTAGACAGAACTGTTCTTGTGTATATGAATAAAGTTTTAGGTACTTGTTGTAGAGATAATTCAAAGCATTATTGAAGTTGTAAACCTACCAAGCCATTTCAAGTCTCAAGTTTGATCTTATCTTGGCTTTTCTTGGCCTGTGTATGCATTTATGTGTCCTCTTATAGGTTCTACTCATATGTCTTTTAAAATTTGTTCATGCTAGAAGTTTGGATAACACTTCATATCCTTGAAAGGTATAATCAAATCACATAGAAGTGTCTTTTTTAAAGGATTTTGCTATTAATGGAAATCCAGAAAGAAATATATATTCTCACAACCTTCTAAATGCAGTCCAGGCAAACAGGTTCAATAGAATTCCTGTTCTGCTTCCAAATCAACTTGAATCCAGCTATAACCAGTAGATCACAAAGGTTTTATATATGCATGTGTGTGTGGGTATGTATAAAATGCATAAGTCAGTTTAAACACAGAACATATTTTTAAAATTAAGTCTTAATTTCCAGCTCCATATTTACTAAAATAAATAAAGTCTACAGTACGAATATATAAGTACAGCCTGAAATCATGGAAATAAGTTTGACTTAAATGAAAGCTCAAGTTCGCATATTTTCCAGCTTATACCTGGAAAATATCACCTTTTATTGCAACTTATCTGTAAGGGCTGGTTTATAAGAATTAATGCAAATAATAATAGTGAAAGTAAGATTAAATCACCAAGATTTTCCTCCACATGAAAATGTTCAGATTTTTCATACCCATGTACTATTATTGTCCATGAGCCTGGAAATAAACCCTGATATAAACACAGAATCCAAACCACAGAACATGACTTGTTTAAAAAGTTAAATTCTGTGAAGTAAGGCAGGAAACGAGATTTATCCTTCTGGGATTTTTTTGGCATGAGCAAGGAACTAGGCATGCTCAGTGCATGTCATATCCTTCATCTATCACTGCTCTCTGAAGTAAATCAATTTTTTTTTTTTAAACTCAAACCAAGGGAAGGCAACACAGCCACCATCTGAAATGTGTAGAAATCCTTCTGTTTGACATGGCATTAAACAGAAGAAGGCAAATTACAGTGTGTTGCCTTAAGGATTATTGTTGCACATTTTGTGCCTTCTGGCTGTGGCAGTATTTGTTCCTCCAAGTGAAATTAGCTGGGCTGAAGCCATTTTGCAACACTGTAAAAATAAATTGCTGCACTTGATAAGTGAACATTCAACTTGTAGCTCTAAGCTAACTGCAAACTGTTTTTAGTGTCTTCAGGATAAATTGGCAATCTCTGGTAGGAGCTACACAGAAGGTCAGCTTTGTCCCTTTGAAGCCAAGTTTAGGTTATAGCTTGGGAACCAGACCAAACACTCCTGCTCATGAGAAGGAATATTTCCAACACAGTCCAAAGCTTCCAGATTAGACAACATCAAGTGAAAAATCCGAGATCACGCAAACACTTCTATTACATCATGTTACACTTGTAGGACAATACTATTTAAACATCAAGATGACCTGAAGTGCTTGCTTAGGAGACTGGAGAGGAGGGAAGTCCTACAATAAGGAAAAATATGAGGAAAAGAATCTTTGATTGGCCAGTGTTCTTGTGTAGTCAGAAGTGCTTGCTCCTGCAGCCATCCTTGGTGCCACCCTCTCAGGACTTCTCAACCCAAACTGAATGCTGTATCTTCCTTCAAACACCTATAGGATTGTAGCAAGAAGGAAATGATGGCATAAAACCAGCTTTATTTGGGTGAAATTTTGGAATTACGTCCTTTATATACACAGCCTATTTGGCATGCACTATAGCTGGAATTCAGTGGCCTTTTTCTCATGCAGACTTGTAAATCTGGGAGTCAGTCAGTCAGTCAGTCAGTCAACTTTTCTGTTGGAAAGTCCCACTTCATAAAATCAGCATGTCTCTTGGGGAACATAGCATTTTGCTAAAATAACAAGTGATTTATTTTTATGGGGGAAACTGAAACAATGTATTCCTTATTACCCACCTCAGGATGCCTGCACAGAGACAGTTCAGCTGATCCACAAGCCCAGGCAGGCTGCTGGAAGGAAAGTTCAGGGCTGGAGGACTCAGCTCCAGCATTCCCCATGTTGTGCCTCGATCTAGATACTCCTGCAGGGCCTGGCTTGGGACAGAAATGGAGAAAATGGTTCCTCACATGTTTGTGGAAGACCCTGGTCAAATCCCCAAGTACACCTGGCAATCTTTCCCCAGGTCTGGCACACAGGAGGAATAACTCCACTTCTACTTTTAAAGAAAGCTTCCTGGAAATTTTGTGAGGAAGAAAAAAAACCCAAAAAACCTTGAAACATTTCTGTCTATTTATTATTGAGCAATCAATAAAATAATGACAAATGGTAGATTTGTTAATAATTCAGGAAAAGAGAGTCAAAAGAAGGTGGTGGTTGGGATATTTCTCTTCAGCTCCAGTTTTGCAGATGGGTTCCTGTTTTCTCAGTGGTTTTGGTAACTAGTGGGAACAGTGAGAAATTTTTACCTTCTGTAGAAAGCACAGAGAAATTGAAAGATTTCCAACACGTGCTTATTACAAAGCAGTGCAGCCTTACTAGCAGTCTCAAGTGGCCTGAGGGGGTGAGACAGTAGTTTAGAAACTCAACCTCTGTAGTCCCTCTCTTCCAAGACTGCAGCTACAGATGCTTGCTCCAGCAGAGGCTTTTGTGATAATGGACACCTCCTCTGGGACCTGGATTAAGCCCAAGATTAAGTCACTATGGCAACAAGTTTTACGGAGTCATTGCCAGTAAATATTATGATAATTGGTTACTGAAATCTAGGGTAAGTCATTATTCATGGTCTCAGTATCAAATATAATGAAGAAACATATTTAATGGTGACTTTTCTAGACCAGTCCTTGCAAGTTTCTTCAGGCAGTTGACAACGTTTTAAAGCACATAATTAAATATGAACAACAGAATCTGTAATATGGTGAAGATGCACAATATGGCTGAAAGTTATAATGGCATTCCAAGATATTTTTGGGGGTTTAAAGTAGAAAACTTGCCAAGCAAAAGGACAAGAGATATCCCGGAGGTTTAAAATAGATTTTTGTAAGAAGACAGAGATAATAATAATAAGATAAATCTATTATGTAAGCTTCATGAGTTTGTCCACTGAAGCACTATTGCTCTCTGCTTCACCAGTTTTGCTTAGAACTCACACAACAAAGGCTTAGGGAGACAAGCTGCAACTCTTGAGGCTATTTAATAAATCTTTTCACCCTTTTCACCACTACTTCTTTTAAATTTTTTTCCTTCTTCCTTTTCTTACCTTCCTCCCCCAAGACACAGAATCTCTCACTTTAAGACTACTTCTATATCCAAGAAACTGGTGCATTATCAGCTGCAGCTTCTAGAAAACAGCTTTCTGTTATGGTGAAAATGAAGAAACTTTAAAAATTATTCTGGTACAACTGGAATTGCTATTCTCACTAAGTCTCCAATTAACTTTCAATCAAGTATGTCATTTCATTTACCTCAGAAATTATTTCTGAAATATTTTGCTGCGGTAACTCTGTGTGTTTAACAGCAAAATTTGGAACAGGAATTGCCTTTTGATTGGTATTCTTTGTAAGGGACATACTTTACTGCACCTCATACCAATAAAAACTTAATAATGGAAAGGGGCTTTTGCTTCACTAACATGATGACAGAGAACTGAAACCGGTATTGCCAAACAAACATATCAGGATAACCTGAGAAAGCCCCACAAAAACTGTGAAATATAGAAAACTAAAATACAAACAAGTATAAGCTAATACATTTTGTTATTTCACTTTGTCTCTTAATTTCTGAGACATCACAGTGCACACAAGTTACTCAATCAAAACTTTCCTTGCTATAAGAAGCATAAAATCATAGAGTGCTCTGGGTTGGAAGGGACCTAAGAGATCATCTGGTTCCAGCCCCTCTGCAGAGGACACCTTCTCTTAGTCCAGGTTGCTCCAAACCCCATCCAACTCAGCCTTGAACATTTCCAAGGATGGGGCATCTACTACCTCTCTGGGCAACCTGTACCAGTGTTTTATTAGCCTTATGGTATAAAACTTCTATTGTATATCTAATCTAAATTGACCCTCCTGTAGTTCACAACCATTACACCTTTTCCTATTGCTACAGGCCATGCTAAAAAAGTCTGTCCCCACCTTTCTTCCAGTACCCTTTTTAGGTACTGGAAGGTGATATAAGTTCTTCCTAGAGTCTTCTCTTCTCCAGCCCCAGCTCTCTTAGTCTGTCTTCACAGGGGAGGTGTTCCATCCTCTGATCATCCCCACAGCTTCCTCTGGACTTGCTCCAACATGTCCATGCCCTTTTTACGTTGGGCACCCCAGAGTTGGATGCACTCCAGAGCTGGATGCAGTGCTCTAGATGGAGTTCCAGAAGTGTGGAGTAGAGGGGAAGAATCCCCTCCCTTGACCTGCTGGCCAGGTTTCTGTTGATGCAGGTTGGATTTCTGGGCTGCAAAGTGCACATTGCTGGGTCGTGTTGAGCTCCACGTCCAGCAACGCTCCCAAATCCTTCTCCTCAGGGCTGCTCTCGATCCATTCTCGTCCCAGCCTGCACTTGTGCTTGGGATTGCCCCAACTCACCTGCTGGACCTCACATTTGACCTTGTCAAACTTCATGAAGTTCACACAGATGCACCTCTCAAGCCCATCAAGGTTTCTCTAGATGACATCCCTTCCCTCCAGTGTGTTGACTCCACCACACATCTTGGTGTTGTCAGCAAACTGGTTGAGGTTGCACTTGATCCCAACGCTCATGTTGCCCACACAGATGTCAAACAAACCCAATCCCAATATAAATCCCTGAGGATCACCATTTGTCACTAGTTTCCACTTGGACATTGAGATGTTGACCATCCAGCCAATTCCTTTTCTCCAGGTGGTCTATCTGTCATATCCACATCTACAGTTTAGAGACAAGGATGTCGTGCAGGACAGTGTATAATGCTTTTCATAAGTCCAGGTGGATGATATCAGTCACTTTTCGTTTATTCACCAACACTGTAACCCTGTCACAGAAGGCCACCAAAATTTTCAGGCATGGTTTGCCCTTAGTGAAGCCATGTTGTCTGTCACCAATCACCTCCTTATTTTCCAGTCTTAGCATAATTTCCAGGAGGATCTGCCCCATGATCTTGTCAGGTGAGACTGACTGACTTGTCGTTTCCCAAATCCATCTTTATTTCTTTATAGAAAGATAGGGTATGTTTCCCCTTTTCCAGTCAGTAGGAACTTCATCAAACTGCCACAACTTCTCCAACATGATGGATAGTGGCTTAATAGCTTCATCCACCAATTCCTTCAGGACCCAGATATGAATCTGATCAAGTCCCATGGACTTTTGCACCTTCATGTTCCTTAGATTGTCTTGAGTATGTTAATCTTCTGTGGTGGGAGAATGGGGATTCTATTCTTCATTCTCCTAGAATCAACCTTGATTGAATTCTGAAAAGAAAGAAATTTATTGTTCTACCATGGAAAGTCCTTCAGCCCAGCTGGACAAATGAAATGTCCTTCATGTCTCTACCTGCTCATCAAGAACAGCTTTTTTGTTTTGGTGAGTTTGAGCAATGAGATTTGATTTTCTAATAGAAAATTTGAAAGGTAGAAATAACTTTGAGGTGTTTTCATATGGCCAGCTCTGCTCATTTTATATTTAAAGTTCTCCTGCAGTGCTAACACAGATATGTCAAAGGTGGAAATGAAAAACTAGTTTTTTCTGTACCAAGCAAAAGGGGATGGTGCTGGCTCTGGTCTTGTGCTTCAGAGCCAAGCTGCAGGAAATCCTGGCACGTGAAGAACTGATTAACCTGCCTCGTGGGAAACTTTGCTCTTCTAGTAGCTGAGGTTACCTTCATCTCTGCAGTATGAATATATATGACAGAGAGTGTACATGCTGTGGAAAAATTTATGCCTGAACAGAAACAGAGCCACAGGTCAGAAAACAGAAAAGAAAGTCAGAAAAAGCCCTGCCTTTTTTTTTTTTCTATTTGATTATCCTGTGACAGAAAAAAAATTCTTTATCTTTTTTTGAGTCCCACTTCATAAAAGAAATTATGTCTGTGTAAAGGAAGTTTTTTTCTTTTCTCGGTTAAAACTGTTGGTCAGTGAATGTACATTGGCATATATTATTTTAAAAGGACTTTTTTGCAAACAGTGTCTGGTGGTGATGTAGTCACAATTCAAGTCATATTTGGGGTGGATATTTTTGTAGGATTTATAATCTGGTCTTGTTTTCATCAACAGAGATTGATTTTGACTAGCATACAATTGGTTTTTTACTTCAGTGATTGTTGAATTAATGAGTACTTTACCTTCAACCTAAATGTCTCTTGCCTTTTCTTATTTTCCTTTTGATTTATAGCACTAAAACTTAAAGTCACATACTGGCTTAGGCATAAAAATCAGGATATCTCTTGTGTACTTTAATAGCACATTGAAGACCACTTTTTACTTCTGTATGTCAAGACCTACTCTTGTCCAAAGACTGTGGCATAAGAGCTTGGCCTGCAGGGCTTTCTCAAACACAGCATCTTTTGCTAGGCTTACAAGCGTAGGACAGAGCTGGAAAGAACAGAATTTCAGAGTATGCAAGAATCCAAGCTGAAGTATTACCAGTGCAGGATACTAGTTAATCCCTTGTCCGGTTACCCAGAGAACGGCCTCTAAAGACAAAAATCTTGGACAGCACCTGCAATGCATTTTGTGGCAGCATGACATAGTGTAAGAAATATGTGAGCTTAACCTGCTTCTTGTCTTGGAAGAACTGCAGCAACTCTGTGGTTATTCCTAAACCGGTACACAAGCGGGCAGCAGGGCCAGGAGAGGCGCAGGTGTGGGACAGGGAGCTCAGGCAGGGCTGCAGGAGCAAGAGGCTTCAGGGAAAAGCCATCATCCTGCAACCAGGGTGGACCTTTATCCTGCTGCCTGCAGCCCCACACCACGGATGTGATGAAGGTATGAGTTACTGGGGGTGGAGCTGTGGTTACAGCTTATACCACAGCTCAGTTAATACACGATACTGGTTAAGTAGCAGCAACTTGATCATGTGTCTAGGCTGTAATTGGTGTGGCTTTGTCTACTGTGGTGCTATCTGATCTGGTAAGGGAGATGACAAATATATGGATTTATTTAATTTCTTCATTTACATTTACGATAATTTGAAAAGATGCCTTTCCAAGGCATCTAGCCTCCCCCCAACACTGTTAATAATTCTATAAAATAAAAGTACCATTAAAGTAATCATTTCCACATGCACTGAGTCAGCCAGCTGCCTTCTACAACTCCTTCCCACTCCTTTATCATTGTGGGAAGCCTACAATCATCCCTCTCCAAAATCTCTATCAGAAAAATGTCTGGACAGAGTGATGCTACATAGTGAGGCTGTAAAACGTCTTCATGGAAGGCACTAAGCTTTTTGAGAGCAAAACCAGATAGCATGAATTAATGTCATTTTCAACCTGTAATCTAGAGCTGTCTTTGAGCTGGGTGCCAAAAAACAAGTTACCATTAGTACCGTTGTCTCTCTTTCTCAATTAATAGTTGTTTCCACTGGGAGTTTTACTCCAGACAAGAGTGGATCAGTTTTCCTAAGTTCCCTCACCCCACTACCAATGGCCAGTTGGCACTGAGGACTTCTCAGCTCGCCACTGGCATGATATAACAAAATTCTTTGCTACAGATCTTAGAGCGAGGACCCCTTGATTCTACCAGGTTTTTGCTGCAGTGTCCCCAATACCACTGATGTTTTCGCAAAAGTCTCATATTAGCCTTGTCTTGTGCAAATTTTGCTCAAATTACACCAGATAATGCCATAGAGATGATAAATTTGAACTGAGCAATTCTCAGTTTCTATCTCTGTATATAGTCCTGTAGAAATGCCATCCCTGAAGTCAAACTGTACTGGGATACCAGAGGATTGGTAGAGCCCATTTTAACAGAAAGTATTGCATATTATGAATTGAAAGCTGAAAATTGAAATTATATCTGTCTATAAACAGGTATGAATGGGAAAACTAACCATAGACAATAATATTGAGATAAAAAAATAGATTAAAATTGGTAAAGAATTTGGGCTGATTGTTTCTGAGCATCAGACGAGTTAGTGGATAGTCTCTCAGGAACCATTGTGGGAGCAAAATACCCCATAACTTTTAGATGACAAGCTTAGAAAAATTTGTGCAATAGGAGGGGACCAGGCTATGATCCCCCAAACCAGACTTTACTACAGCCCTATTGCAAAGACAAAATACTAAAATATGAAGTTGGGTTAAAACATATTTATGTGTGAAATGCATCCATGTTAGCACTTAGCATTCTTCCGTATAATATTGTACGATGGTTCTAAATGCAATGACCTCTTGTACCTCTGACAAGATCTGCATTCCCTGAAGAGTTTCCAATTGAAGCTCCTCAGACTGCTGTTGCCTTGGCAGATCCCCTGGAGCTTAGGAGTGCTCTTCAGAGGTTCCTCCATCCAGCTGCAAGTCACTCTCTGAATAGCTACAAAAGGTGTGCAGATTGCATGTGTTTACTGAATGAAGATGTATGATAGCAGTAATTAATCAAAAGGTACAAAAATGGTTTAATGGGTTCCCTAAGAGACTGTTGAAGTAAAGTGGATCCTGCTTTGGATCAGAGAGGAAGAACAGGATTTCTACAGAGGTTTCTTACCATCTCAGTTACTCTGCTCCAACTTTGTGAGCATTGAAATGTCTTTCAGTAAGCCATGATCTCACTCAAGTTACATCAGTCCTGCCATGTTTGGGGATTAGCAGAGTAGCAAGACAGAGAAATGTTGTGCCAAAAGAAAAAAATTTGTAATTTACTAAATAGGAAATTATCTTTCCTCCTGAAAACCACAGTGCTAAAAAAGGAAAATGTTTCTTTTTCTAATAGCTTTGTGATTATGATATATAGAGGTAATAAAATCCCAACATGCAGAGACAAATCTTTCTTTTTTAGAAGGCGGCAAATTGTTGTAACCCAAAGTAATTCAAGAAACACAAGCATTTCCTTCAATTTTTCTCCTCAGCAGGGAACAGAGTTCCTGGGGAGGAGTAATGAAGCTCAGCTGAGCTTTGGAGAAAGTCTATAGTAAACTGTCCCTACAGTACACATTTCTCAAGCTCTTATACTACTGGACTGAAGACTAAATAATTCTGCCATGTAGACATCAAGCCTGAAGAGACAAACATGAAAAAGTATCACTTTTAAGTTATTCTCTCCTCTATGTTTCCTCAAATATGATTCCCACCTGTGCCAAGAAAGAATAAAATTTACACTTTTCTAATTTAAAGACAGACATATGCTGAGGGACAGTAGAGAATTAGGTTTATGTGTGATAGTGTTTTTCTATTTCATGCAAGAAAAACATTTAACAATGAAAAGAAACAAAGAATATTTCTCCCACCTCCCCAGTTTTTCTTTGGTTTTAGTTACTTCATAGTTCAGCTTGGGAATGTCTTTCCCACGCTATCTTTGTCCTGCAAGCAGTATCTTATAGGATTGATCCCTTCTTTTTGCCAAGTTTTGAATTACCTTTGCTAACTATCAAATACTAATTTATCTCAAATTGAAGTTTCCTGCCCTACCAATGCTATTCTTCTCTCATCTCCACCAGAACTGCACCCACAGAGGCATAATATACATCACGTTTTTTTACAACAACAGCAACACTCTTACGAGACATTCACTGCCATTTTTAGTCTACCTTTATGATTCTGTGTGTGCTGCACACACAGAGCTACATGTAACTGAATATCTTATCTCCTCAGTCTCCTCCCTCATTTCCCAATAACACTTTACTTTTAAATTCCCCTGGAGATAAAAATGATGTGTTTGACAGGAGTCTTAACAAAAAAGATTGGTTTTGTCACAAAATTATGAGATGTTCTCCTTTTTTTCTTTCTCCTTTCCCATCCAGGTGGGATCCTCCATGCCCAATCCCATACTGATGCAGCAGCTCCAAGTTTGTTGGTTTGCACACAGATGGTCACACAAGTGCCAAGTGCATTGTTGAGTTTACTGTCAACACTTTAGATGCCACTTTTGGCACTGATAGGGTCTTGAGGGAGTCAATATATTGTTGCTAAGCTTTTATGCCTTAAATATTTTGGAGTTTATTTGAGGTACTCTCCAGTTTCCTTATTGTTCTCTATATGTTCAAGATAGTGGCTGCTCATTTAAAGGGCAAGAGGCAGTCATTAGAAGAAAGCTCTGGGTGATGGGGAAAAAATGTTCATAAGATGAGTTAAGGGCTGGAAGAAGTTGACCTAAGAGGCAATGGAATCTCCAACTGTGAAGACTTTGAAAACCTAATAGGATAAGACCTTTAGAAATGTGGTCTTAGAAGTTAACATGTTTTTGAGCAGGAAGTTGGACTTGACCTCTGGAGGTCCCTTCCACCCTATTTTTTTTCTATGATTCTTTGATGGAGCTTCTTTATGCCACTTAGCTGCTGCCAGCATGTTTTTTGGGAAGAGGATAGGGTTCTTAAATTTTCTTTCTTGTCATCCCAGAGCCTGGATTTGCAAGCCTTCCAGGCATGCTGCAATGACCATTTCTTCTAACAGACTTTTAATGACCTCAATGGTTAGACAGAGGTGCTGTGGTTTGAAGAAGGATTTAGATGATGGTTTGTGACATTATCAGGTAGTACTTCTAAGAGACAATATTCAAAAGCACTCAGTATGTGGCCTAAATAGTTCCACTGACATCATCAGGTATTTTACCATGGATGTGAATGGCAGCAGTGTTAGGGCAAAACCTGGTGCTTTAGAAAATCCTGTATTTTGGGAAAGTCTATGGATTGGAAAGCCCATAATTGGAAACTTAATGAATCAAACTATCATAATTAACATTGTGGATTTCCTAGCTAAGCATGTTAACTTTCAGGAAGTGCCTCTAACTCCCAACAGCCACCAAAAAAAAAAAAAAAAATAAAGTAAAAATGATAAATAATTCTCCAAAGTTCTCGTTCCAAAAACCACGTCAAAAGAAGATGAAATGGGTACAAAAAAAATTAGATCTACAAAGAAAAAAAAAAGAAAAGGATCCACAAAAAGAATTTTACACTATTGATAAAAATACAGACTAATTTGAATAATTTTTCAAAATGACAGCTGTTTTACTAATGAATCACTAAAATATTTTTCATTCAGTCAAACAATATTTTAGAAATTGTGGTACATAGAAAGGATATCCCTTGCTGTGCAGAGAAACACAATATGTGCTCCATGGAGTAGGAAACTTTAATGATATATGCAGTTTTGTTATTAAAAGTGAGTTATATATTTTGCTGTACAGTGGAAAATTGTGACCCAGTATAACATATCTTCACATTGTTTATAACTTGAGGAAAATCAACATTCTAGGTTCTCAGCTCGCACAGTAGGAATTACATTTATTTTGGCCAAATGTAATTTATATAACTGCAAGGAACAATAAAACATGAACTTTATAGTGTTTTCTTACCTAAAAATAATATAGAGCTTGTAAAAGTGAAGAGATTATTATTGTAAAGAAAAAGACAGTAACTTAAAAGCTGAAACTCATTTTACAGCTATGTAAAACTTATCCCAGCTCAAGTATTAAGGCACCTGTATCCTCATTTTCAGTTAAGCACAGTGATCTCTGAAAGTAAACTTTGTTTTCTCAGTAGCAGCAATCACTGCTGAAGGAAAAAACTTAGTTTACCCAATGTATCTTTTCTTATTTATCAATGAATTGGATTTCCTGGAGTCCTAAGGAACTCTGCAGAGATTTGTACTCTCTAGGCGCCTTTCCTGTCCCATCCCATCCCATCCCATCCCTCCCCTCTCCACACTGGGCATCCCAAAGATGCTGACTCAACTCCTCCAAGGTTCTGTGAGAGCAGAGTTGGGATGAAATGACCCCCAGCATCCATTTTTAACCAGAATTAAGAATTTATTCCTCCCAAGAGCCTTTCCCAGTGGTACCAGCGTGGCTGTGCTGAGAGCAGGGAANTGCCATGCCATGCCATGCCATGCCATGCCATGCCATGCCATGCCATGCCATGCCATGCCATGCCATGCCATCCCATCCCATCCCATCCCATCCCATCCCATCGCACCCTTTCTAGGGCTTTGTCTATACTAATACATTGAAGGGCATCCAAGCACAAGTGAAGTTGGTGGAGCTGGACCTTGGCCATCTCTGCTTTTGAGTGATTTGAAAAGCCCAAGAAAATGAACTCTCTCCTAAGTGACTCTTGCAGAGTTTACAGTCTAACCTGGGCCAGGGATTATTCCAGTAAACGATAGGATGCAGTCAACTGGTTGTGGAGGCAAAAATAATTTAAATGTTATGAGCAAACTTCATGAGTTGGTCCCTGGGACAAGGACTGAGCTTTGATACTTATTATTTACTTCATTAGTATAGTGTAATGATTAGGTTGAAATAAATTTGGTTTATCAGAATGAACTCCAGTGACATAGACAGTAAGAGCAGTAAAATCTCATGAGTGATTAATTCTTTTTCTTATCCTTTCTTTGATGGGGGATGTACTACTTCAGTTTTACAGACAGGGAAGATAAGTGCCAGAGATAAAGAAAGGAATCTTCTAAAATTTCATGAAGGATTGTGATAGAGCTGAGAACAGTTGCGTTGGTCTCTTGTTTTCCAGTCCTTTGATTTTTTTCAGAGTTAATTTAAATTTTTTTCTTACTCAAAGGGGACACTATACCATAATTAAAGAGAATGCACTATTGAAAACACAAAATTAGAACAATTGAAAACATAGGCAATGCCACAAATGACAGCACAAACTGTAATCTTGCAAAAACATACCACAACTAAGTCATACATACGCTGTCAATGAGTTTTCCAAATCATCATCACAAAGCTTTATAATGACATTTTTAAAGCTGGAGATGGTTGAGTTGCACCACACTGAAGAGACCTCAAATGGGACATGAGTGGTCCACAGATCTGACATTTCCTGCTGGGCCTCCTCCATTCCGACGCACCCTGTGCTCATCCTCTCTGCTGCTCATACACGACTGGTTCACATGCAGCAGCCACCTGCTCAGAGTGGGTTCTTTTGGTTTCTAAAGGGTTGAAGTTAGAGGTCCAAGGACTCTGATCCTACTTGTCACTCTAGAGAAAAGAATGCCTTAATCATGAAAAATCAAGCATGTAACATTCTGCTTTGGAGTAGTACCAGAAGGTTTGAATTTTTAGTTTTTTAAATATGTTTAGGAACTGCCTTCCTGCTATAATACTCACAGATACAGATCTTTTGCACAGTTAGCTTTAGGCACTTGCAGAAGGTACTTAAATTAGATATCAATAGAAAGATACAGAGATCTGCAAAGGCTAAATCAAATCACTTGAAATTGAGCACTCTTCTAGACAAGCCTATCTCTTACCTTTAGACACAAAGGAAGCCTTGGTTCTTATTTAAGTGACACAGCTGCATACCTGAGGTGGGATAAAACTAGAGTTTACACCTAACTTAAAACTACAAATAGAGGCCCTCTGTTGTTTTTGTTTTGAGTTCTTTTTTCAAAACAGTAACACCAGGAACAAGTGAAGACTTTGAAAAATCCTTGCTGATTTTCACAAAAGCTAACAGGCTTTCCCTTAAATTCTAGTAATTTTTTCTTTTTCTCAATTAATTCCTCACTGAGAATCACTATTGATTTCCAGTTGATAGGTAGCAACTATGAAGCAGGATGGCTGGAAAATATTTCCAGTTTGAGTCCTTAAAAATGGAAGCTAATCTACATATTGTAAAATCTAAATAATTTCAATTATTTTTAGTTTTTAAAAAAATTACTTTTTCCATTGAATACCAACTTCTATGGGAAATAAGTGTTACGTGAATACTAGGGAAAATCTAGTGTACAACGACAGGGTATATTGCTGTCTTATCTGGAAGGTTTCTGGAAGAGTTCAGACATGTACCATTAAAGAATAAGGGCAATATCAGACACCTGGGAACTCCAGTTACAAAAGACACGACATCTCACTTGAAATGCTATTTCAGTTTTTGAAAGAATACTTTTACAATTTTGTGTATCCTCTTTAAAATAAAACAAACACAAAACAACACACATACACACACAACCCCAAAAAACACCAACAAAATACAACACCAACAAAAATCTGCACAAAAAATCACCAACCAACAAACACACACACAATTCTTAGGAAGCAAAGGATGCTTTAGGAAAGAATCACTCCATTTTCCATAGAAAAATTTAGAAGGTTTTCTAAGAGTAGGTTTTTCTCATTGACAAGTTGAATAACTGTCACATCTGCTTTCCTTCTGTCCTTGCTGGACATAGTTGGATATGCACAGTAATTTTATCACTTCTAGAGGACATCATTATTCCAAAAGCATGGATTGTCAGTAACAGCCCTAATACCTTGACTGGGAACACTGAGCACTCTTCTGGATAAAAGAGTTTTAAAATAGATTTCCCATTTTATTGTAGTTTTATCATTTTTGTGGTTCATTTTTGTTAATTGTGGCTAATGACTGGAAAACTCATGAAAAATTACTGAACTGCAAAGTAGCAATAAAGTGGATAAATGCAATAAAAATGAGGTAATGAATCACAAAATGTACTTTGTGTATTTATTTGGACAACTGTAGTTTAGTTTAAGTTTTTTAATGATGCTCTATTGTATCCAGTAAATGCTTCTAAAATCTAGTTTGTGAGCAGTAATAAAACTTTGGTAACACAAGTTCTCAAGGCATTCCTTCCTAAGGGAGGAGACAGATGGATCACTTTTTTTGTCATGGCTTTTCTGTTTCATTTTGTGTAGGGGAAAAAAAACCAGAACATTTGAAGAAAAATGTAGAAACAAGGGGATGATTTTCACTTACAATGGGGTCCATTTACATTATCCCAGCAGTGCAAAGGTTTCTTATAAACTAAATGCAAAGAGACTTAATGTAGTTGATTATCAAACCCAGCGTAACTACTATGAGTTGCCTAAGAAGGAACCCAAAATGCTGGGAAATTGCAAGTGTAAAACACAGGAAAAAAATGGAATTGCCTTTGGAGTCTTAGGGAAGAGAGGGAACCAGCTAGTACATGTTATGTAAAATAACAGGGACAGGGGAAAGAAAATTCTCATCAGCTCCGGGGAAAAGTTCTGTTTTGAGGTCAGTTCCTACTGTCTTTAATTCCTGAGGCAAAGACGACTGCTGTTCAGGAGTGCAGGGCTGGCTCCATTTTGAAGAGCAGTATGAAATCTTTAATGTTCACAGAGTGCATCACTAGGCCCAGGAGAAAAAGTCTGAAAAAGGGGCCTGAAAACTCAGCAGCTTCTCTGAGGTCATCCTGTTCAAGGTGTGGGGTTTCCTGTCAGTGCTATGGCCAGGCAATGAGCCTCCACATCCATCAGAGAAATCCCAAGAAGAAAGAATTTCATGGATCTGAGAATATCCGTAGGGGGCTCAGTCTTTTAATCTAAACTGTTTTTCTTTTAATATTTTCCTGTTTTTTCCTGACAACTGGGATATTATGTAAGTGCAGTAAACATGTAAGAAGGCAAAGTTATGTTTCCCATATGAATGTAATAAAAGCATTGAAATTTCTAACTGAAATCTGGTGATATCCTTTGAAAGTTGCATGGGAAATATACAGTCCTGGAAAAAATGTGATTAAAATGTACTTCCTGTTGGTTTCTGATAAGATAGCACACAATTTAGTGTTCATCCCATTGTGGTGTACAGAATTTTATTGCTTAATTTACTGTGTTTTGACTGGTATTTTTACACAGTTGCATATAATTGTACACACACAGAGATCTAAACACAAATATGTGTGTGTATATATATATATATATATATGCATGAATTAGAAGCATGCACTTTGGAATTATGGAGAACTCTGCCAAGAGATCAGTCCCCTGCTTCCTTCCCCAAGGCCATGCACATCCACACAGCTTTATGAACAGAAGTTATCTTCCTGACATAGCCTGTGCAAAGCCATGCTTAAATGCAACCACAGCAAAGAACTGAGAGGGCCTGAGAGGAATGCAAGACTGTTTTCTTTTAGTTTATCACACTTATGATATTATGGGAGCATATTTTGAAAGATTTTGAGTTTTACGTTTAAAACTAAAGGGTAAAATAACTTTTTTTTTTTTTTTTTTTTTTTAGTTAAAGAGATGTAATCACAATACTGGTATTTTGGAACGGGGCATGTTAACTCTCGGTCTAAGAGTTGCAAACTTGGTACTAAATTGTGCCTTTTCTCTGGGAACATAGAGAGAAGGAGGTTCCTGTTTTCTGGTTTGCGATATTTGCACTGGACAATGCCTACTTTTTTTTCTTTTTTTTTTTCTTTTTTTTTTTTAAACTGACAATGGCCTTATTTGTGCAGGATATGAAAGATGAGAGAAGCAGAAATCTGCAATCCTAGCACCATATTCCAAAAAAAAAATCCATGAAGCTGAACAAGGTGAATGATCTCCAGTGATGGGCCCACCATAACCACTTGCAGGTTATGGCAAGCTTTCTAAATTGAGATCACTGGGAGAGAAAATGATTACCTCTAGACCTCACCCTCCTGGGCTGGATATAGGAAACCACAGATACATCCCGTTATATTGTCAAGGCTGGGAATTGTTTTACCACAGAAGCACTTAAAAATTTAGCTACAACTGGCATGAAACTACTCTGCTCACTTTTAAACTATCTGAAACACCTCACGTCCAGACAGAAGGCCAGGATCGTGATTGCTGTCCATTAAATGATTTCCTTTTGCTCAAATAACCAAAACTCTGGTATGCATCAAGCACAAAATGTGACCCTCAGAAAGTGAAGCCAAATGAAAAATAGGGTCCTGTCCTCAGAAAATTTGGGAAATGTGGGGAATGCATGTCATGGAAACATATACAAGCCTTAGAAATGTTTTACAATACCTCCATTTCTTTAATAGATGAAAGTCATAGAACTGGGTCACACAGTATGAAAACTGAGATCACAAGGGTGGCATGAAACAATTAGTCATATACAAGAAAAGAGCAACACTACAATTTAAAGTATTTTTTATTAAAATAAACATGGTCTGTTTATTATCTCTAAGAGTGGGATTATCCCCTATGAGTGGGATTAGACATTTATGAGACTGAATGATGAAAGCTATTGCACCATCTTGGATTAGTCCCTTTTTTATCTTTACTCACATATTTTTGCAACATGCTTGAAGTAGGAAATTGTTCTTGTAAACGCTCCGTTTGATTTCATATTGGTCCAGTAAACTCCCACACAAAATTTTTGCATTTTAAAAAAGAAGTAGCCATCTTCTGATTGATGTAAACCTGATACTCTTATCTATTTCTAATATGATCTGCTTTCTAACCATGTTGCTGATGAAGGGATCAAATCTAGGGACAGTTACAAGACAGAAAGAATCTCAATCTTACTTGTTCACAGACAGTAATGTATTTCAGCAGTTTGTTCAGTGGGAAGTAGTATTTAAAAAAACCCTGATGGACCAAGAAGGAAGCAGAGGGCATGTTTCAAACGCCCTCCCTGAGTCTGAAAGATTTAGTGAACATCCACTAGTGAGCTGATTTGAAAAATTAGACTGGGTCTGAGTGTGGAATAATTGCTGGCAAGAAGAGCAGGCTGGAGCAAAGACAAGGATCTAAGGCCACAGTTGAATCCTGAGGGACTAGCAGTGTAGGAAAGCTTCTGCTCTCAACAAGACATGCCAGGAAAAATCTGTGCTTCTTGGGACACTCTGCCACTCTCTCCGAGTCCCCGTGCTTCAGTGCACCTGAGGGAGAGCTGCACTGCCACTGAGGTTCTGTGGGTACATCTGCAGTGCCACTTCAGTGGGGATTTCAGCCCTTTCTCAGGACCACACTTGCACACCAAAAAGCTGTTAACTTTCAAGCCTGCACCATGAACACCAGACATCCAGGACACAAACTTCAGCTGGGTTCTCAAGCACACTCAGCATCTGCTGGTGGCTCCCCAGCCCCTTTGGTCAGCTCACCCTTGTTTAGACAGCTTGAACTTTTCAGCTCAGGACGAAGCTGAGGAAATAGCCAAAGGAATGGATAGATAGTGTACGGACTATCTGGCTCAGACAACTCAGACCTGTTTTCAAGACTACTCCTCACCTTTCAGTGTCTCAACTTGGTTTTTGTCTCTCAGGGACCAACCTGAAAAAGTGCAAAATGACTTCTATTATCCTACAGAAGTAAGGTAGGAGGATCATCAATATGTTTGAAAATGCACACAAGGACCTAGGCCATTATTAAATAGCACATTATTACTTTTTTATTCCTGTTTTCTTAAATCCACTGCTGCTTTTTTGGTTTATGATGCAAGTAAATATCACAGACAACATAAGCCTCCTAGTGATGTTGTTAAAAGGCAATTGTTTGGGAGAGATTCACTTTAGGATAGCCCAGCTATCCTAAAGTAGGAAGCCAATTCCTCTAAATTAATCAAACATAGAGCCCAAAGAGAGCGCTGCAGGAACCTTGCTGTCTCAGGGATTTGTAAGAAGCCTGAAATGGATGCCTGCAGTCGGGCAATGTGAATCACCTCCTCTTCAATCTCTGCCTCCTTCCTCTCTTTCATTCTTTCTTAGAGGTGTCTGTCCTTTAGTACAGGGAAGCTTCTCAAATTGCTTATATTTTTCTTTTTTCTTTTGTAGTTTAGTTCTCCATGTACTTTGAGATGAATACTGTCTCCTCTCTGAGAGAAAGGGGAGGGGGTCTAGTTCATAAGTGATCAGCACGCAGCATTCTCCTGCAAAACGTGATGTTTTGTTTAACTATCACTGCTGGACCTCGCACAGCTTGCAAATATTTCCCACTGTGTACGTAGCTCAGATTTCATTGTTGTTCTTCAGGGCTGCTCTTCGTGCTGAACCTAATGAAAGCATTTCGACTGCAGGGGAAAGCAACCATGCACACTAAATATCATCAGATACACAACAATGGGGATTTCTCAGGTAGAAAAAACAGGTCAAATTTCATCTGTATTCAACGGGTGAAGAATCTGTCTTGAGATGTGTCTGTGAGACTTATTGTACCCTGGGATAAGTATGGTTGACTTGATTATCTGTAATTAGCTGGTTTTTTTTATTCTTCAGTCTGTAGATTAATCTTCTTATGCAGGCAAACCCTGAAATTGGCTTATTGGCCTCTGCAAAAATGATGCTGTGTGAACCTTGATCTCCTTATACCACAAATAGCTTTGTTTAAGAAGCAGTCATCAACCAGGAATTTTAATATACATATATAAATATATATGCATATTTTTAGTTTGTCTTCACAAAGCTTAGAGAGGTCTCAAACAAAACAGGAGTTTCATCAGTATCTTTACATGGTGGTAGCAAAAACACAGGAGGAGAAAGGTTAAGAGACATCTAAGTGGTTTCACATGAATCAAGAGAGCAAAAGCAGTTGCTCACTTTTTTGGCTTTCTCAGGCCTAGTTGGTCAGACTAAATGTCAAAAGTTGGGCAACATAAGATGCTCTGGTGACCTGAAAATAGATGTTGTTAATGTATTATGGTATTGGCATGGTTGACTTAGTAAAGTTGAATTTTAGATAAATGTTATTTGTATTACAAATAAAAATGTCAACAAAAACAAGAGACAAATATGTGAATATATACAGAGACTCACTCTAGAGAATTTATGAGGACACATAAACGATGAAAAAAGAGGAGAAAACACAGCATAGATTAAGTGCCTTGCCAGAAACTTCAGGGGAAAGCCTCTGTAGGGGGAAAACTTCTGCAGAGCTGGGAACTGACCCCACATCCCTTGAGTTTTAACCTAGCGCCTTCACTGCAGTGTTGTGTACACAGAGGTAAGGGCCATGTACAGCTATGGCTTTTGGCAGTTAAAATATGTGTTAAGTCCTGGCCCAGCTAAAGTCAAGAAGGATTTTACCCCTGACAGCAGTGAGGTTAGAGTCCCTCTGACCCAGGCGAGTCTGAGGTGTCAAGGAGGTGTTGAAGCTTGCTGTTGGTGGCCACCACTGTCTCCTGACAGGCTATTCACATGCCCTTAAAGGCTACCCATGCCCTAAGGTATCAAACTGGGCTAAGGACTCAATGGCCTTGTTCCTTCAATTCTCCTGGCCTTCACTGAGGACATAAAAAAAACCCCAACAAAACAGCCAAATCACATTGCTTTTTTTTTAATCCTTATATTGATATGTGATGGATTTGGAGGTTTTATAGGAAGCACAGTTCAATTACAGAGAACGAACACATCAGGCGTTTCAAGGAAAACAGAAGCATTCATTACTTTTGTTCGTGAGATTCACTACATAAAACTCTTTTCTTGGTCATGCACAGTGACCTCAACATGGGAGAGAGATGCCATTTCAGCTCTTTCTTTGGTGTTTTGGACATCTGAACTCATGTGTCCCATCAGAACACTCAAAGTAAGGAGGCTGAAAAGGGTGGAAATAAATCTGTGGGTCAAGGGAGTTCTCTTATCTTCTGGTTCTCAAGTTCTTCATACAAAGGATCATTAGGACAAAAAGATATTATTGGCTGATATACAATCACATAATTTAATGGTGTGAGGATCCACCTCATTTCCTTCATTCATGCCAAGGATGTGTCTATATTTTACCCACTCTTTTAAAACAGAGATTGGCTTTAAGATCTCCCTTTAACACTATGAAATTGGTCATCACTAAACTCAGAGTCATACTTATGCTTCATCATCCTCACTGAACCTTGAGCTATCTCAGAGTATCAGAAATACTTTACACTGGGGTGGGTGGAGAATAGTAGATGAGGAACTTCTGGAATTCCCCAAAAATACCATTTCTCAAATGAAAAAGCCTAGTTAGGAGCTTTAAAATTTGTTTAGAGGAAGCAGCTCATGTCAACACAGAGCTCATGATTCAGTTTTTAAGTTTATTCAGAACTACTAAACTTTTATCCGATGAAGTCAGTGGCTCACAGTATGTGAAAAGCATGCTTCTGGCCTTCAAAGCTCTGGTCAGTTGGCAAGCTGATCTGATCCCTGCAGGACAGCCTCATTCTCACATCAAAGCAAGAATTTTTTTTTTTTTTTTTTAGAACATTCCCAACACTCCCACAGGAATTTTTCTTGCCTAAACATAGGCAGGACTTGCCTCTTAAATAAATGTGTGCATTAAATACTGAATTAGAAGGTAGTTGCTGATAACAGATTTAAGTAGCTGACCTATATTTTCATGCTGACATGATCATTTGTGTGAGAAGGTCACGTGTGACAATTTGACCATGGCTATACAACCAGGTCAAGACTTTCAAATACACGTGTTCCTTGTTGGTTTCAGTCTCAGCTCACTTCCTGAGTTGGAAGATCCAAATTATCCTTTTTAATTGTACCACAGGTAACTTTTAGAAGCTTACTGTTAGACTGCTCATTAATGGACTGCTTTTACAATATGCAAGCTAACTATTTCTGGTGACAAGACACTGCCTGCAAGAATGGCTCATATATGAATTCTGTGGCAGATATTACAGAATAAAAAAGATCAAATTATTAGTAAATCCACATACTTTCTTAGAGTAATTCTCCTAAATTTCGACACACACAGATAAGATGCATTGGAGTAACATAAGGGGAACACAACATTTTGGTTCTCCTACTGCTCAACAGAGAACATTGAACTGGGCTTGAAAGAACCAGTTCTCATGTTAGAAGAACTGTATTGTTGAGCTCTAGTTCTAATTTATCTGAACTCAGCAGTCAGTGACTTAATTTTGAAATATTTTGTTTGAAAATAGTAGTATAAAACCAGCTGCACCTACATGCACAAAAACTTATCCTGTATTTAAAATCTCCAATTCTTGCCATGCATTGAGATGGCGTCTGCATTTAGACAGTCGGCTAAATACTGACAGCTGTTTTGCCAGGTTTTTTGTGGACTGATAGAGAACAAGATAGTGAAATTCTAGACAGTGGTACAATAAACAAGAAACAGAGTCATCAAATCCTACAAATATTAAATTTTTTAATTATTGCTATGAATCCTAAATATCAGGGAGGTAGTAGAAATCAAAAGAAAATGACAAGGCTTTAAATCTAAATGAAGAAAGACTATCTGGTTATATAGTGGAAGGAAAAAGCTGTAAATAAAAGGACTGGTAGAAAAGCATAGAAGTCAAGAAGCCAAACAAATTCCCTCACTTCACAAAAAAAGGCCAAACAAAAATGATCAGATCCTTACTGCTCTGAAAGATTATATCATCCTTCATTTCCTAAAATCATGTTGATGTAATGGTTCAATGTTTACTTGAGGAAAGTAATGTCACTTTTTGAATTGTTGGACCTAGTTTGGAAGTACACAAATTTTCTTATATAGATGCTATATTCATGCCAATCTGAATCAGCTCTGTTTAACTGTGGAGCTCAAAATGGTGTTGTTCCATGAAATCAAAGCTTCCTTCTTTATCCCTCAGGAAAGCAGCTTCACTAACAGTGAGAGAAACAAGAAAAAAACACCAAAAAATAATTCAAGGGAGGAAAAACTGAACATATATTTAATCCTAACGCTTCCCTGGAACTTACAATATTGTAAAATAGGAAAGCTTAACATTTATTGTTACGAATGCCCAAGTGGATCAAATTGGAAACAATCACTGGATATTGAACTCAAAGTAAGCATAGCTTGAGTGCCAGATCTAATGACCCTACACCAACTTGCAGTTAAGATCATAAAGTTTTATTTTATCCTGTATTTTGGCCACAAACAGTCTTCATTAGCAAAGGCATGGAAATAAAACTGTGGCTGTAAAACATTGGAATGAAACATGAAATTTAAGTATAAAAACAAAGATAAATGTAGTAAATACCGCTCTAAATGAGGCCAATTTTCCTGATTACCTAATCCTATGTAGTATATTATTAATTAATAGCCAAACAATTAGAGATGAGAGCTGTGGGAGAAGAAAAGCACAGAGTTAGCAGAGAAATATAAATGTCCGGTTGCATATCAGGCAGAAAAGGGGTAAATATGTGCAGCTGCATGTGCTTCAAAGGCATGTCAGTTGCATGCTTATTCAGGGAACAAGAGGCCCATAAAGCAAGGTTTCCAGAGTTTTACAGAGACACAATCCAGCTCAACCACCTCACAGTTACTGATCCCAGGTTCCAGAGAGAGCAGTGACACACAGGGCTAACCTGTGCTGGGCTCTGTGCTGGAGTGCTCCCCTGACTTTCCTCTGAGGAAAGGAAGGATGAGTCCTCGCCTTCGACACATTTCGTCAACGATGTGCAAGTTCTACACCTGAGTGGAAGAACTTTCCCATTTGAAATGGGACTTGTTCGCAGAGCAGGTGTGGATGTCCCATCCCTGGCAGTGTTCAAGGCTGGGTTCGATGGGGTTCTCAGCAACTTGGTCTAGTGGAAGGTGTCTTTTCCCACAGCAGAGGGGTTGGAACTGGGTGATTTTTGGGTCCCTTCCAACCTAAACCATCCTGTGATTCTCTGATTTGATAATTGTTATGGAGACGATTAGACCAGTGCCCTGCAGAGTTTTGTTCTGTCGTTCTAAACTGTGGTGCTACAAATAGCAGCGTAAGAGGAAGCCCGGGCTCCTCTTGTTCCCCTAACACAGGACCAGTCAGTGGGACTCAGCTCACCTGTAGACCTCAGTGGTTCAGATATGCACCTCTGGGCCAACCATCCAGCTGCCTTCATAGCCAGCAGGGAGAAGTGGCCACCCCTGGCAGTGGGTGCTGTTCTGAATGCCGGCTTTGGGATGAGGTGAACTGCTCTGGTTTTACTTTTGCTTTCCCCCAAACCTGATCTTCATTAAACACCCAGCCTTCCTCCCCCCGCTGCCAACAGAACAAGGAACAGAACACAAGAAAAGGAATATTATGAATAAACTTTTATGTAAAATTTTACTTTGGTGTTACCCAGCTTTAATAATGCAATAAGCAGAGATGTGAGAGCCTGAAACAAACTGATGCAAAGCTTTTTTGTATTATATAAAGAACATTACATCATTTTTAAAAGAAGTAAAATATTTCCAAGTGAAATATTTTAAAACTTCTCATTTTAAAAAAGCTTTTCAGTAGCCAAAAAAAAAAAAAAAAAAAAAAAAAAAAAAAAAAGAAAAAAATTTATAATTTCAAAAAATCCCCTTTTTAAAAAAAGTTTTAAAAAAGCAAAAAAAAAAAAAAAAAAAGAAAAAGAAAAAAGGAAAAATGTTATCATTCTCATAAGTCCCCTTCTTAATACCATTTCAGTACATTACACTTCTAGAAAGCAAAAGGTGAGGAAAACCCCATTCCAGCATTGTTGTCAATTATTTCTTTGGGAAGTGTCTGGAAAGAAAAACAGAAACAGTTGCAATATGTCTTCCAACCACTTTAACTTATGCTGTTTTGAAGAAATGAATTTGTGCCTAAATATTGAACATAGAGAGATCATTCATAGACATGATCATCCTTATTCTCCTTTTCTGTGTATGCTCCAGACCTCCTCTGCCCTTTCTGAGATCACAACAACAAGCATTTATCAAGATTTGGGAATATGATCTTACACTATCACTTTTTTCTACTTCAGTCTCAGAAAATGTTCTAAATTTTTTCTCTGTGCAGTGCATTTTAACATCTACTGAGGTAAAAGTGGATATTGGCAGAATTAACTTCAAGATCTCTTTCTTCAAAGCAGCTTGTCTAAAGCATGATGTAGTATATGTAAAGTTAGGGTTGAAATGATAGATGATATTCAATATCTGCAACACAGCTCTTTTAACTAATTCAGATATTTTAACCAACTTCACATTCATTTAGTTCTTCTTTTCTAAAAGAAATGTAATTATATTAAGTTTTTGAGAGGATTGTTTGCTGGGTTTGGGATTTCTTTTGTTGCAAAGACACTTTAGATAAGTATACAATAATAAAAGCTCAAATAAATATATTAATTATTATCGTAGAAAACCTCAGTAAATCTCAGATTTGTACAAATTTATACTAGTACTCTTCTTTCTCTATTGCAAAGATAGTTCAGGAAAGCTAAAATCATAATGCAGAAGTGTCAAATAAGTGGTTACAGTTAGAGTGAATGGAGTCAATGCATTATTGTATGTCAATCTGACAATCTTCAGAATTTGTATTTTCGTAAAGATGTTGTGATGGCTATTTTCCACTGAGAAAATAAAATTGAAAAAGCAGTTATAAACCCCTTTTCTAGAATTTTTTTTGTGGTTTGAATTATCTACAATTCCTAAAAGAAGCACAAGAACAGCAATAAACAACTAATAAAAGTGAAGGAGAGGAAAGAAGATGCACTCCTGGTAGTTTGGTTTTTCTCCTTGGAATCTGATTTCGTTTTTCTATTCCCATTTTTCCCTTGTTCAAAACTACAAACCTGTGAATGAATATTTATACTTTTTAGTCTGGAAATATGAAGGACTTTTAATACCTTAGGGAATAAATCTTTTTGTGCACTTCATCAAAATAAAATGAAAGAAACAGAGATGGTGGATTTTTAATTCTTGTACTATTTTCTGTGATCTTTCCTTTCTCTAATTATTCCACTGGAAGAAAAAAAATAGGAAGGTGGAGAACTAGGAAGATACATAAGAGAGCAGGCTGGCAAGAAGGAATGTAAGAAAGCAGGAAGCCATGAAGAAAGGTTTGATTTTTTTAAGCTAAGGAATTTTGAAATTTCAATATTTCTGTTTTTTCTAAAAGATAAAAATCTTTCTAACCATCTCAATTTCTAACACCTATACAGAATTTGCTTATCTTTTTTTCTGAGGGCAAGCACCTGGCCTAAATTTAGTTCTTTCTCACTCACTATAGAAGCTTCTGTACATACATAAATGTGTGTGTTTGTGTGTGCATGTAAAACCAACCATAGAGCACTAGTGGATTTACAGTACTTTTATAATTAAGTCCATGCTCCTGCATGTTAAGAAATCACCCTATTAAGTATTGCCATACAAGCAGTAGGTGGGCTTAGAGTTTATATTTTCTTCCTTATTTAAAATGTATATATTAATGTTTGAAAATTCCCATTCGGTGTACGTAGTGCATTGAGACCAAAGCCAGGAGGATAAAACCACAGCCAACAAAAACTGAATATGTAAAACAGGTTCAGTTAATTCTACATCAAAGTTTTCTATTGCTTCGTAAAAGAAATCTACAACAATAGCAGGAAATTGTAACAAATATGTGATAGGGGAGGGCGTAGCTTGTAAACCTAATCTCGTTCCTGTTTAAATTAATAGATATTGTAATAGTTTAGGGGCACTTGTGCATGATTAGTCATATGTTTCAGAACAGAGCAGCCTTACTCCCAAGAACAGAAGGGAGAAGTGAGGCCCTTATGAGGGGGAGCAAGAGGGGCAGTTTGTCCCAGCTGCCTCCTTGGGCAGAAGACAAGAGGGGGCACGGGGCACTGGGCACTGGGCACCAGGAACATTTCCCAGATGACACCAGATTTGGCCATATATAGGCTAAATTCAGAGAGTCCTGAAAAAAACATTAGCTTTGTTGTGATAATATTCACTTCATGCCTGAGGCTGTTTAGAAGACCTTGAGTGTCCTATGGCTGAGTTTCATGGTGCAAATGTTTATATCCAAGATTTCCAGGCATGCATTCATACTTGATGAACAGTCCTGCAACACTGTTGCCATTCATGACCCACATGTAAACCCTTGTACAGTAGTTCTAGGACCTTTCATTAATAAAAGATATGTTACACTTCTGGGCATTTTGAACAAACCAAGCAATTTTTCAAAACACACCCACACGTTATTTGGAGGTTGGACTTTAAAAAAAGGACACAAAATGTGCTGGGACAGGAATAGACTAGAGAAAAAGGAGAATTTGATATTTAAAGTCAACAAAAATGCAGAAGTTAAACTTTGAGGAAATGTTGGCCTGCCCATGGTTCATATTGGTGCTTGGTGGTAGTGCCTGATTTTCAATGCCAATGCTAAGTAAGCTGTCACTATATCTTGTGATGTGAGTATTACCCTTAAACCTTTTGGATAGCGGTGAAATACCCTTGAAATACACTTCTCTCTTGTGTTTCCACTTGTGGGCTGGGAACCTCATGTTGACACTCTCCCTCTCTCTCTACTCACAGACTTACAGGTTAGTTGTACACTAATAAACTAAATGCTGGCAGGCCTCACTCCCAGGAACTGGCACATAATCATCTGTACAGTTACACTGTGAAGTGCCCTTGGCATCTTTAATGCACTTTGCCAACTAGCATTCTCTCAAACAATGTCCAAACATGGTTCAGAAGTTAGCACAATCCAGCGACCATTCCCAGTAGGGAATGAGCACATGAGCACTACTGGCTCATGCCCAACCTGCTGTCCATCAAGAGCTCCAGGTCCTTTTTCTGAAAAGCTGCTTTCTCTCCAACTGGCCCTCAGCCTGCACTGTTGCATGGTGTGAACTCATCCCAAATGCAGGATTTTTCATTTGCCTATTTTGAACTTCTTGAGGGTCTAGTCAGAGCATTCTCTGTTGAAGTCCTTCTGGCAGCTCTGCTCCTCCCAGTTTAATATAGACTGTAAATTACCTAAAGATGTACCCCATCACAGTGATCAACTCAATAATTAAAGCATTAAAAATTTCTGGGCCCAATGTCAATCCCTGTGGGACACCACTAGTAACCACCACCAGCTGGAGTACATTTCACTAATCACAACCCCTTGAGTGGTGGTACAACCAATCTTTCACCTACGTGATCATCCATTTGCACAGTACATCTTTCACCAGTTTGGTTATTGTGATACTCTAGAAGTCTGTGTCAAAGTCACTCCTGGATTCAAGCTAAACAACATCCATTTTTCTGTCTGTCCGCCAAGCCACTGAAGGCAATTTGGGTAGTCAAATATTATTTGACCTTTGATAAGTTCCCACTATTGCTGTTCTTCTGGGCTGTTAGAACAAAAATATCACCAGATAGCATTGTCCCAGCTCTAAAGAGAGGAACAGAAGTGAAGGAGAGATGTAGAGCCACATGTCCAGGCAGCAAATAGAGGAGAGGGCTGGGGCAGGAAGAGCACAGAGATGTAAAAATGTAGTATCAAGAGAAGTATGAGTGATGTAGCCACAAGAAGAATTGTAGAACTGTTTGGGTTGGGAAAAATCCTTAAGATCGAGTCCAACTGTAAACCAGAAACTGCCACATCCACCTCTAAACCATGTCACTAAGCATCACATCTACATGTCTTTTAAATACCTCCATGACTGGTGAGTCCACCACTTCCCTAGGCAGCCTGTTCCAATGTTTGACAATCCTTTCAGTGAAGAATTTTTTCTTAATATCCAAACCAGTCCTCCCCTGGTGCAAGTTGAGTCCATTTCCTCTTGTCCTATCACTTGTTGCTTGGGAGAAGATGCTGACCCCAGCCCACTACACCCTCCTTTCAGGGTGTTGTAGAAACATCAATATCTCCCCTGAGGCCCTTTTTCTCCAGACTGAACAATCTCAAGTCCCTCAGCCTCTCCTCACAGGACTCGTTCTCAAGGCATAAGTAGCTGTGTTATCATTTCATACAATGTAAAATTAGAACCATAGCACTGCACAGGTGTGAGTATGTCATCCATCATTATCTCAGAAACACAGAACATCATGGTATCTCTGACTTTCATTGTAAAATGTGCAGCTGAGACAGAAATCCTGGTCACTGATTCAGACCCTGGTGATTGTAGTGCCAGGTCTTGCACAAAGAATCCTATGAATACAAAAAATTCCAGTAATTGAATTCCATTGGCTTTTGGTGGAGACAAGACACTACCTGGGTACCATTTCATGCAGTATTAGAGCATGAGTGTTCTTGAGAGACACGCAAAAGGCAACTATTGAGATAAGAAATCCTTTTTAATGGAATTTAAATGTTACTGTAAGTATAGAAGTTTCACACATACAGGAATGACTTGAAAGCACAAATTTAGGCACTTAGGAGTCCAAGACTTACTGCTTTTCACTGGGGTTGCTGGTTAACAGGGCAGCCTAAGACTGTACATTGGTGGGGCTGGGATGATAAGTCTTTGTCTAAACTGAAGAAGTTCCTCTTTCCAAACAGGTGACAAAGGGAAAAAGTACAGGAGGAAGAAAATATTTTTAAGGAATTTAGAAAACAAACATTCATTCTGCACCTTCATGCAGTCAACTGAGAGAAGGAAAATAATCTAATGGCATACTAAAAAGGGGTTCATCTTTCCAAAAAGAAGCTGCTTTTTGTAACATGACCTTTGAGTGACCCATAATATCCCAGTCTGTGGTCTCTATAATAAAATAAAAAGATAGGGAATGCTACATAAAGCTGTGACATATCCCTGCTGGCTCAGAGACACTACATTGTGCTGATTATGTTGATGCTTCCTTCATATTGCTGTACTTGGCGCAGGATCACAATGAGAGGCTGAAACACTTTTTTTTGCTGGCATAGAGCCACAGCAATAGTAAGGAATAGGACAGAGGAGTGCTCTGACATATCTGTAGCCTTTTCAAAGAAGAAAAGAGCAGAACAATGCTTAAATGTTGCAAATTCCCCACTTGCAGCCCAAGGGAATTAATCTCATTAAGACTGCAAGGTCAGTAGGGCAAGTATTCTGCTTTAAGCAACCACAAGCATCACCAGCAAAATGAGCATGTGATAGGTGATTGTCTCAGCAGTACATCCCAGCTCCTGCAAGCCTTTGCCTGTAGGGCAAGGGGATTTTGTCCCCCAACTATGTATGGAGCACTGTGTTTCAAGCACTGCTGCAAGCAAGGTTTTAGAGTCCTATTTTACAACTTTGCTCCCTCTTGGATTGGCAGCTTGTGTTATTTTCTCCTTTGCTTCCTGTTGTACAGCACCATTGGGAGAGTGTTGGGGTTGCTCAGCCCACCCCGGAACGTTGGTGGGATAACTCAGCTGTGTGAGACCACCCCCTGGAAAACGAAGTGGTTTCTGCCTGTGTAACCTTACCTGAATATGTTAATTGCAACCTGTCCCCCTACCTTATCATTTGCTCTCTCTGTATCCCCCCACCTCCCTCTCCTCCCCTGTGCCATTGTCCCCTGGCCAGACCCTATAAAAAGGGTCTCCCAAGGCCATTCGCCCTCTTTCGCCACTGGACCCCTTCAGGAATAAAGTGCTCTGGAACTCCATGTGACTGAGCCCTCTGATTCACCCTGGTAACGCTTTAGCCATCTACCTGGGGGAGGTGGATACTCGCCAGAACACCGGCTGGGGTAGAGGACAGAATTATCTGCTCCAGTACCCGGCAGTACTGGCCAGTGGGATCTTTCGGAATCTCCAAGACCCTCCTGGTGAATGCAGAAGTTCCACCCGCCCCACACCCCCCCAGGGACAGCGTTAGGAGAGCAGACTTGTTGGAGTTGAGAGATTTGGACTTATATATGCCCCATCAGAGGTTTTGCTTTATGTTGGTCTCAAGATTGCAAGGCCTGAAGTGAGGTAGCTCAAAGTGAACTTTTGAAAGCTCTCCCAAGGTTGATAGTTGCTGTTCCACAGCTGCGATTCCCTATGAAGTCCTCCCACCACATTGAAACATGGAGCTTTGCTTGCTTGAATTTTTTTTTTTTTTAAGAAGCACAGCTAAACTTTCTCCAAAGGACATGTGTATGGTTCCCTGGGTACTCTCAGTGCAACTACCAGTATGTTATAAAGGGAAAGGATTATATGTTCAGATTCCTGTGACTCCCAGGGTGTCAGCAAGAGGTCCCTTGCAGCCTGATGTCCTTATTTATTAGGGTCAATTTTTTATGTTTTTTTTTTTTTTTCCCAAAGTTTTTCACTTCATAAAATCCACCAGTAAAAATAATTATCTATATTATTACACTACCTGCCCCTTTGTCCTAGCTGTAGCCCAAATAAAATTAGTTTCAAAGAACTAAGATTTTGCACTAGAATCTTTGTGAAACTTGAAGAGCACATAGTGATAGGACAAGTGGGAATGGCTTTAAACTGAAAGAGTGTAGGTTTAGATTGGATATAAAGAAGAAATTCTCTGCACTGAGAGTGGTGATGCATTGGAACAGGTTGCCCATAGAGGTAGTGGATGTCCCATCCCTGAAAGTGTTTCAGGCCAAGCTGGATGAGTGTTTAAGGAACCTGGTCTCGTGGAAGCTGACACTGCCCACGGCAGAGGGGCTGGAACTAAATGATCTTTTAGGTCCCATCCAACCTAAACTGTTTTGTGATTCTGTGAATACTGGATAGAAGATTCAGCACAATAAATCTGATATGTTGAATGGATGTTAATCAGTAACTTGTTCATTCAAAACCCTTTTTTCACTTTTGTTACAGTCAAATTGAGTTCACAAGGACAGGACCTCAATGTTTGCCTAGTCTGTACAGGGGCATAGTGCAACCAGTCATGACCTATATCCATCATGTCTTTGAGCAACAACAGTGTTATAAATAAACATCAGTTATGAGGAGAAAATATAAGCAAGAATCTTCTCTCAATGTCAATAGTTACCATGGACAAAAAAATGCACAATGGTGAATATCAGCTAATCAGGATGTGTTTGTTAGATGGTTTGAAGTTTCAGAAAAGTTATACATCAATATGAGGAACGAATACCTGAGAAGTGTAAATATTTGGAAGGATTGCATTAAAGTCTTTGGTTCCCTGAATGATGCTGTTTCTATTCAGGAAAAGGGGAGATCACACCAAACTCACAGCAGGAATATTCAACTTTTCACATCCCTGTAGTTCTTGTATGTCTTCTTTGAAAGAAAATTTAGCTGTATTGTAGGCTGTGAATACTGTGGCATAATACTATTATGTATCACATAGAATCAACTCCCTTTCCTGAAGTAATATCAGTGGTAAATTTCTTTCTTTATGCTTCCTTTGTGTAAGACAGTCTGAAAGGGTTCATTTGCTATTTCCAGTTACATATCTGTCTGTTTTAGGTGTTAAATGCTCAAAATATACTATTTTCCTCTCTCTGATATTTTGCATGATTAAGTACCTGAATTACCAATGAATGCTAACACCTTACAGTGGTCTTGATTAAAATTTTGCTAATGTATCTGTACAGCAAGGTTCTATCTTTGGACACTTAGTTTTGTAGTTTCTGTTGCCTTTGGTTAGAATTGTTCTGGAGTTGAAGAGGGGCTGAACTGGGCTGTTGCTTGCAATTTTCAAACTAGAAAAAAGTCTGGTTTATAAATTCAGGCAAAAAGGAGAGAAACTACCAACTTGACAAAAAGCTTTGTGTAGAGGATGTGTTTGTTAGCAAAATGAAAGCACGACATCATCCCATCTCTCCGCATGGTTTGGCAGTTTATGAAACAAGCCAAAGGAAGCTGCGTGTGGCCTGAGCCATGCTAAAGACAGCTCCATAAGCAGGCAGTTACAGGCGGTTTCAACACAAGGAGTCAAATGGCTATTCCTGGGACCAGGCCTATTTTAATAAACAAAAACCAAATGAAAATGTCCCAGTTATTAACATTGGAGGAGTTGGCTACTGTGCATATACAGTATATTTCCATTACATTTTAAAATCAATTCATAAAGCTGCAGGCCAGCATTCCAGAGAAGTACTGCTGGCCATGAATGACGTCCTGATTGTGAAATGGGATGGAAAATGCACTCCTAAATGCACAGTGGACACATTTTGCTAAACGCTAACAACTGGGACATTTTAATTTGTTTTTGCTTATTACAAAAATAAACAAAGTAAACAAAAGGCATGAGTGCAAAGCAAGGGAGTTATTAAAAAGAGCCTTTCACTTAAGTCCTTCTGGCTTAGCCATCTTCTGTACAATTTAATTTCTAGAGGGTATTCTCTCAGCTGGTTCCATTTAGTTTTGACTACCAGATGTGAGCATGGGTCCATTCCTTGGCTTAAAGAGACAGCAATGTAGGCAATTAGAGCACTCTCAAATCTTTAAAGCATTGTTTTTACCATTGTAAGAAACCTTTTTTTTCTTTTTTTAATTAAGGCAGTTTTGGGAACATGCTGCCTAGTGAAGTGCTGGACTTGTGGCTGAAGTAGTCATTTTTTATAGGTGTGAGACAGGCTTTTCCCTTCACAAATACTCAGCTCAGACTGCCACCTTACAGTCGGTGACCTGCAGAGTTTAACTGTGCAAATCTGCTCCCTCTGTGAGAACAGGACAGACTGGGGGCTGGAGAGGAGAGGAAATCTATAACGTATGGCCTGTCCTGTAGGGAATACCAGAGGGAAGAGCAACTTCTTCCCATCACTTATAATTGCACATGGCAGTCTGACCATCAGATTGAACAGGGCCTGAATGTTCCAGAGGTTTAAAGTACAAAGGTATCCAAGGAAATCCAGGTCTCTTGTGTAGCTATATGGAACACAAGAATTTAGAATTGCAAAGGATTTTCAGATTTCACAATTTGTCCTTGTTCACATTTGGAAAGAAACCTAGTTATTTCAAAGGACTCCATGAGAGACAATGAGAATGGTTTGAGGTCAGTCAAAGCATTGTATTATAGTTGTGAGTTTTGTATTATATAATATACTATATATTAAAAACAAATCAAGAAAAGAGTCACTCTAAAATCAAAACAGCTTGTTCTGGAAAGCTGTAGCGGGAGGCTCTGGCTGTGTCCACATGAGCAAGTCGTGCAGCCCAGGAGTGGGTCTGCAGTGAGAAGCTGTTGGTGTTGAGGAGGACCTGACATCTGTACTAGACACGCTTTCGGGGGTTTTGATTCACACTAGCTCCAGTCTGTTCCCATGGTTTAAACATTCGAAACTGTTTGGAGTACATTAGCTGTGCTTCTGGAGCACATCTTCCAGTAGAATTTAATCTGAAAGGAATCCAGTTCACTCGCTCAAAGACCGCTCCGTGATGTGAACCGGAGTGTGGTAAGTGGGAACAAACGGGGGATTCGTTTCAAAAGTGCACTTGAGAGCTGAATGAACATGCTAAAACAGACTCTCCCTTTTTCTATGTTTTTAAGGCCAAATTTCAGAAAAGAGGACATTTTTTCCACCAGTTTTTCAACTCTAGCAGAAATGATCTTTCTGACAGAGTGCTGTTGGGAGTTCTTTTTGCCAGCTTTTTTAATGCTTCTCCTTTCAGCGGGAAATCCAACAAGAAGCAGGCACCCATTTCAGTGCCCTACCCTACCCCACCCCAACTGTATTGAGGGCAGGAAGGCTTCTTCAGGCCTTGAATCGCTCTATAGCGATGTCACCAGATCCTGCCGTATCTGGCAAATTCCCAGGGCAAACATATGGGAAGCATGTGTTGTGACTTGGGGCGGGGGTTATTATTTTCTTAATCACTGCCACAACTGTGCTCTATGTTTTTTCTTTTCCCTAAAATGCCACTGGATTCGGTTTGAACACAAGTGTTACTCCTCCTTGCCCCTCTGCTTCACGCCTTAGAAACTCTTTCACACAAAGGCTCTGCTTCACTCAAGTGACATAGAATGAAGATTAACTCCCTGAGAGATTACACAGTGTTGGACTAAACAATTTTGCACTATCTGTTCCTCATTTGCCTTTTTCCTTTAAAAGAAAATAACAAAACCCCCTTTCCATTCCCCAGTAGTCTTTCAGAGCTTTTATATCACCTAGTTACCAACTCGCTCCCCTTGTTTTTCCTGATATTTTTCTTTTTCAGGTACAACAAACCATCAAACATATGGCTGATATCAAATTGGCAGGAAGGGAATTTCCCTACATTAAGAAGTTTATTTAACTGGATTTTGGTTTCAGGTCCATTCCTTTACATTTCCAACTAAAATAATTGCCTTTGGTGCAAGTGGCAGCTGGATTATGACTAATTTTTTATTATACAAATAAAGATTTTTCTGGAGTACTTTTGGGCGCAAAACACTAAAAGAACCCCAATAGAAATTTCAGAAACACATTCTTGCTTGGTTTTGAGCAGTTTAAGTTTGACTTAGTGTTTATCTAATTAGCAGAACTTAGAAGTGGTTCTTACTACCAGGATTTTGACTGTTTTTAAGCCCATATGTCCATTCAAGCAATAATATATTGTTGCATTAGAATACAGAAAGGGGATTTTGATGTCAGCTCCAAATCGTGATACAGATTGTGGCAGAAGTACCTTGATTATATGGAAACCTGTCTGTATACATTTATAAATGTCCTTTGTTTCCTGCTTTCCGTTTCTGACTGCCTTTCGTAGTGGATTCAGTCCCCATTTTGCACTGCTTGTTCAAGGTATTTTCTGAGTACTTAAATTGTTGCCCCAAATGCCTGCAAATATTCAAACGCAGAGAAAATGCAAGGAAGTTCCAGGTAGAACCTGGGCCAAAAGTTCTTGAAAACCAGAACTAGAGTACAAATTTCCACACAAAAAGTGTGTCTGGAACTGGTACACTCATCGTTCTGGAAGGTTAGAGGAAAATAGTACTGGGAGCAGAAGCATGGTGTTCAGCTGCAGAGTCATTCAGCCAAGAATACAGCAATTATTATTAAATATTATTGTGTCTTTTAGTCTTTATTTTTTTTCCTAAATGACCTTACTGTTTAAGTAAGGGCATTCACTGAGCTAAGGTCTTGACCTGAGATAATCCTTTTGGCTGTGGATATTAAGATAGAAATAACCATAGCAACCATAGAGAATTTCATAAAACATTTGTTTGCTTCTGTTTAGCTAGAAAAGTCCAAATAAAAAATGTCATATATATCTGGTGTGTGTTATACATTGTGCCATAAATGTCATTTGTTAGTTGTTTCTCTTTTTGTGGTTTGGGAGGAAATTCCAAATGTAGCTGAGGGAATCTGGCTTTAAACACACAGAGAGCCCTCATTCACTATTGAAATGCATTCTGGGAGGACTGCAAGATGTTTTGTGCAAGCAAAATTTGCCTGCACATGATAAGAGATATTTTAGGAAAGCAAAGTAGAATCAGAGTAACTGAGAAAACATATAGACCAAGCTTCTTAAAGGGGTGTGCTTATCATGATACAGAAAAAGATGTTGTTTCATTGATGTATTCATGATTGGAAAAATTCCTTGTATCTCAGAAAGACAGAGATAACAAAACCTTTTTCTACAGGATAAACTTCTGTGCAAGCTTTGTCCCCAGCAAGGTTTTGTCTAAAGGAATATTCCTCAGAGGACTTCCTGAGAGACTTATGGATGGTATCATGTTCCAAACATTATTTAAGGCCACATTTTCTCTTGTTTGATTTGTGACATGAAACATAAAATAAACATATCAGCTCAGAATAATCCTAGTTTGAGACTGGTTTAATTTACCCCATACCCAAAAGGAATGCAACCGTCCAAACTGGAATTATTTTCCAGCAGTGACAAGGCTGTGTTAATGACCATAGCCGGGAAAAATCTGATTTTGTATTTCATCTGGAAAACAGCATTTACAGTAGCATACTATGGCATTGTAGTGCATTGCTTGGTCAGTGGAAATAAGAGAGATCCTCTCAGTGAGTAAGCCTGAGGTTTTAAAAAATCCTGGTTTTACAATTTTTCCTCTAAATTTGAGCATTTGGTGAGTCCGACAGGATTTGTCCAGAGGGAAAGAGATGTAAAATTTTAGTGAACTGTGGGCCTAATTAAGGCATTCTTCCCTCACCTCTTCAAGTATTATGTTTCAATAAGAGTCCAGGGAGACACCAAATTCAGTTATTTTCAAAACAGAGCTTGGCAGGCTAAACAGAGCTGTAAACATGGTGGCTCGTGACAGTCTGCTGAACCAGGAGGTTACTTTTGTGTTATATTCTGTGCTTATCCTGTGAGAAGATGAAGCACTTTTGTGACTGAGATGGGATCAGGATGTAGCTTCACTTACCTGATAACGCTTCAGGAAGAGAGAGACAGACTCTGGCTGTGTGAGACAATTAGGCAGGGTGCCACAGCGAAGTTTTTTGACAAGACAGGACGTGAGGACATCTTTGACTCATTTTGTGTCTGGAATTGCCTCTAAACTGCAGGCTAATGTGAACTTTGATTTGAAACTAAAGAAATTAAAATTAGTTTTTCAGTTTGATCTCGGTACCTAGAGAATCCAGTAAAATCCAGCTGTCACTGAAGCTGGTTTCCTGATGTTTTCACTGCTTGCTGTATTTGCACATTGCTCTTTAAAAGTAGAGACAGTGGCCCAGGTACTGGTAACTCCATGCAAAATACAGTCAAAAAAGAAGCAGGAGTTAATCTCATTCTGGAGATATGCCAAGCACTGCTTAAATCAGGAGCTGAGTCAAAGGAACTGAAGACATTTTGACATCTTGATCCAAGTAGGAAGAAGCCTTCAAAGGCAGCTCGAGGCAAAATTCACTGGCTGCACACATTGGAGAACTATCAAAGAAATCTTTGAGGTAACCCAGCCAGCATCGTGAAGAGAAAACCTCAAGTCTCTCTGCACTTCAAGGCTCACCATAACTCATGCTTATTTTCGGAATGGCTGGTTCCTCACATTATGCATGGCTCAACCATTTCTGCTGTATCTTCAATTGTTGCAGAGTTGTATGACAGCTCAGTGACCTTTCCAAAAGTGCAAATATCTGGTATTACATGCTGCAGTGTAGCATGGGATATGAGTCCAGGCTGATCACAGGAGCAGTGGAGTAAAATTGGAATGGGTCCTGAATGTGTTGTGGGCCTCAAGTTTCGACAAACACAACCCCTTTCTAACAATGATTCAATAATATGTGCTTACCAGGGAGGAAAATTGGGGGTTTTTGTTTCTTTTTTGGGGGTCATTGCCTATACCATGTGTCAACAGACTGTATGGTTATAATATGAGTGTCAGAAGTTCAAAAAGACTCAAACAAACAAAAACTATGATATTATCAACAATTAATGAGTTTGGGACTTTATAAAATCAAAACAAAGCACAGTGAGGAGCTTTAAGAGTGCTAAAAGGATGACAAATAATACACACCAATTCAGAATAAAGAAGACACAGATTGCAATGCACTTAGACAAGAGTGAAGTATTCACACACAGATTCCAGAATATTTTCCAAGAGGGATGAACACATGGTGCTTCTGCAGATATTCACAGTATTTTTTCTTCACCAGGAATATTTACATCATAAAGAACAAAAGCTATCTCTCAGCTTATGTTACAAAGCCAAGCCCAAGAAAAAGGTTTGGATTTATGACTGAAAAGAGAAGCTAATAGATATCAACAGCTCTGAGCCTTCCTTCAATTCCATTATGGGTTTTTTTTTAGTCTGTGTTATTAAAATAATAAAACCATTACAATCTTACCAAAGGAGAATATACTGAGGACATTTGTTTTAAATGTTGATTAAATGCAATCGACAGAAAAAAAATTATGTTAATTACATTCTTTAAATGCTGCTAATAGAAGGTTCATTTGCTTTCAAGTAAATATTGTCTTATAGGGTACGTTTTTCTGCCCCTTTGGAAGTGAAGACCAGCAGATCAATTAACAGCTATAACCTCTTAACTTCTTTGAACTGACTGTTATTGGATCCTAAGCCCACATAAGAATATCGGTTGATTTTGTGGGATTTGATTTTGATTCTTTTGATTATCTCATGCCGCTGCTTTTAAAGATATATCACGCTAATATATTTCTTGCAAGTTTGTATGTTCAAGTAATCAGAAATAATAGATGATCACTTATGAATCCCAGCATCACTACGGCTCTTGTAAATAGTCAGATCATCCCGGTGTTTTTCTTAGGAAAGGAAGAATTTTAATTTCTGCTATGCCGTAAGACAACCTGGCCCAAGTACCAAGTGTCACATTTCAAAAAATACAACATTTGAAAAATCTATTGTCAGACTCAAATAAATAAACAACTTTTTTAATACCTCATATTTCTGTTTTACTATTCTTTAGGAAGGATTGAATGTCTTAAATGCTCCATAAAGGACTGAGTTTTGCTTCAAGGGGTGACATTCACTTTACCTTAACTTCATCCATCTAAATTGTTACTGTGAATTCTCCTGGGGGTGTACCTTACTTTTGCTTGTGACCAGACACTGAATTTACACTCATAAATTTTGGTTACTGAACTCAGGTTAGATTCCTAAAGTGAACAGCACAGTATATTTTTAAGCTGTTACTTTAATCTTTGAGTTAGTAACACCAGAAAACTAACACTTCCATCAGACACTGCCTAAAACCAGGTTGGCCTCAATATGACTGTTTATCTATAAGATAAATATGAGTATCTCCAAATTCATGAGATTGAGACTAGTCTCAATAGACAGCTGAAAGGCTTTCCTTGTGGAGAACAGGGACTGCTTTTCTTATCTCTTTTCCACAGCCTTACTGTAGATGAATAAACATCTCAGCTGTCCCAGGACTGGATTCTCAGTTAATTTTAGTTTTAACCTGCAGATTCAACACCTATGACAGGTTCCTTAGACTGAAGACAGGTTCAGTGATTCATCAGAGGAGGTTAGTTAAGGGTATTTAATGCCAATTTTTAATGGGTAGAGGGAGTATGGTGGTGTAAGATTTAGATTTTTTTTTAAGGGAATGGTGTATCACTGTTATCTTTATGCATACATTTGTCATCTAGTTGTATACCAGAGTATTCACTCCAGTCTGAGCTCTATGAATAGCACATAATGCACAAAGACAGAAGTAGATCTCACTTGAGAAAATTCTCTGCTCAGATGGAAGACAAATGGTGGACAAAACCCCTCATTTTATTAAGTTAAACTCCCCATTTTATTATTTAAGTTTTATGCTGATATAATTGAAATAAATTCATCTTTAAGACATTAGTCACTGAGTATTGTTCAATATTATTGCTTTACGATCTTAGATTTCAACTAACTACCATTTCTGTTTGAAATATTTGAAGGTATTTTCAAACAAAACATATAATTCTTCTATTTTTCTGCCTATCGTCATTGATGTGAAAGAATCATGTATGAATTGGTGGAAAATATACAGTTACAGCATCTGAGTGAGGTTTTCAGCTTGGTGGACAAATTTTTTCCAAATTCTTTCTTTGAGTATTATTTCATTTTCACTGATGAGAGAAAGAGACTTACCACCTAAGCTGCTCTAAACTAATAAATGTAATAAGTCAAGATTGTCTGCTCCATCTGCCTCAGTGTTAAATTGATACATTTTGTCATCATCAAAACTGTGGCTAAAAGTGTTCCTTTGGGAAAGGGTGCCACCAGTTAAATGAACTCTCCTGTGTAACAAAAGAAATGACATCGAAACGTGGAGTTACTTCATGCCAAGGAAAAGAAAACATTGCTTAGCAGAGGAAGAGGGACTCAAAAGCACAGCTGCAGGGAAGAGAATTTGAAAAGTTGCTTTGATTTGGCAGAGGGTTTGTGTATAACTCTATCTTTGCTCTTGAGAGCAAGCTGATTCCCTTATTGTTTTTCTTTAAAGTTACACAGGTTTCCTTCTGCATTCTTAATATGTCAAAAGAAAATTGCAAATCCTGTAACAAGAAACATGAAGCAGATTTGTTCTAACTTAAGGCTTCATCCTGTGAGAATCTGAGTATCCTTAACCCATCCAGTCCCTTAAAAACACAAATTACGTAATATATATTGCATTGTTCCTCCCATTGCAGAGTTTTGTGGCACACTGAACTTCAAGAAGATTAAGATCATTAAAGTAATGGAGAAGAAACGTGGCATAAGAGGAAGGTTCTGCACATACACACCTGGATTCCTTTTTCCAGTATAACATCTTTACTAGACATGAGTTATGAGAGACAGGATAAAAAACAGATTTGAATGGATTGGGACAAGTTAGTACTAATAAAATGCATCACAGGATACAAACAAGGTAAGATTTGTAAATTACCTTTTCTTAGACTAATTGGTATAGCTGTAAAACCACAACAACCCTTTGGCACACAGGTCCCATATTAGGTCTAAGATGTAAAGCTTCAGTTTAGGCATGAATAAGCCTTTCCATGCCAAATATTCTGATTTGTTGATCTAGTTTTTCCAGAGATTCTAGTTATTTTTCTTGTAATGAAATGAAAAATATCAGTCTTTCCTGAGACTATATTAGGTTAGCAGATCCCAGACCAGACTCTGATACCTTGCATTGATTTGTGAAATTAAAAAATTAGGTTTCTTGACTTGTAGTAGTGAAGGTTTAGGAGGTATTGGTTTGGTCAATCATGCCAATTAAGGATGCAAGAAATTATCCAGTATTATAAAACTAATGGATCCAACTGGTCAACCTTTTCACCAATATTGGCTTTTTGTCATCCAAGCAAGTTCATGTAATTCACATATACCTCAGCTATCCTTCTTTCATCTACGTTCAGTTCACTAGAGAATGTGCCTCCCTTACCCCAAAATATTGGCAGGTATATGAGGAGAAAAAAATTCTATTAAAAATAGATTCTGGATAACATTAAGACTTTGAAAGATTTGGCATCTATGACACCTGATGGACTTGCTGTCTATTCTGTTTGTGCTGTTTCTCCTTCATCACAAGCTTTTACAAGATATTATTGAGTGTCTTAAATTTAATTAGAACCTTATTTGATTCTCTTTCTGGATCTGGATTTGGCTCTGCTAATCATAGTCTGAATCTTTTTCTGTTCTCCATACCCAGTAAAAATATTATTAGATAGCTCTTTGTTGTGGTATTTCGCAATCTAAAATGTATGCTTCTAATTTGAAAATATTATACACATCACTTCAGCACAGTACTGCAGAAAGAATCAGAGATGGGATGAGGAAATTAATAATTCTCATGTGAAGTGCATTCTTTAAGTATATATTTTAACTCTGCATTTATTCAGAAGCAGTTCTATGGATTTCTACTCACTATTAGCAAAATAATAGACTTTTCCTTGATGTTGTTTTCCATTGTCTTGGGACTTCTTAACCAAGAAATCATTGACCATGAGTATGTGGGAAAATTGTGTTCCAGTGAGTTACCACTGCAGCGTTAAACTTTTGGGGGATACTGGCTGGAACACTGGAAAACCATAATGTGAGTGCAGAAACAAGAGTTGAAGTATGTGGACAGAAGTCACACAAGTCCAACCAGTGTGTCTGATCCATTCCAGTAAGTCTAATAGCAGTGTAGCTGTGTACTATCTTATCAAATATAGTATTAGGGTTTGTTTTCACATTTTTATTTACAAATTGTCATATTCTATTTTATTGAGCTTTGACACATTAGCCTAAGGAAACTGTATTTACTTTGGGTTGTAGATAGATTTCTTAGTTTGAATATGGAAGATGCTGCTCCCTGATGCCTATCCTGGGAACATTAATAGTCAGATGAGTCTCAGCAAAGACTTAGGTATAGAGTTAGTCAGGAAATGTTGTTTTCCAGTGAGAACACTTAATCAAAATCACGCCTAGCATATTTTGGTTGCAATTTTAAATACTTCAGGGTTAAAATGTTAAATCACTGCCATACATTCCTCTTTTCACTTGCAAGTTGGATTCCCCTCCTAGATGTCAAATACTGTTGTATTCAATGGGACCACTCTCACAACCACGGGATTTTGCATCACATGACAGTTTGAGGAGTCACACAGAGTGTGGAACCTTGTGAAAAAGACACTAAAGTACCCCAGTACTGAAGACTCTTTTCAGCAATTGTTATTATTAGAAAAGTGCCTGTTTCTCAAAACAGAAATTAAAAAAAGGCAGCAGAGAAAATCTAGATTCTTCAGTCAAATACATTTGAAAGAAAATCTTTGGTACAGTCCCTGATATATTTCTATTTCCAATCTACTTGCTTGATGGATTCTCATTTTGCTATGAATATTTTACTAATAAACCTAAATTTTTTTATATGGTAACTCTCAGCTTCAGATGATAGTATTATGCCCACAAAAATGCAGAAACCACCAATGCCAGTACTGTTTCCAAGTCCTTTCTTTAAAGACTTTCCTTTTATCCATTAGAAGAACCAGAATTCTGAACCTTTTTTTTTTTTTTTTGGATCTTCAAATGTAGGGATCTTCCCTAACTTAAACGAAAATATACATTCCAGAAGAGAAGATCCATGTCCCAAATATACAAAAATCTAAACAATGTATGAGTTTGAAAAAGAAAACATTGTCATTACCTTTTCACAAAACATATTTCTGTGCCTATGAAGAGAGAGAAATCTGTGTTGTTAACTCCATGTAAGTCTGTCTTGTCATACTACTTTGCCTGATGGGGACCAACCAGGAGTGGCAATGAACTCACTTTTTGCAAAACTGCTGCTAATAGTCCACCACTGAAATCAAACATAGGGTTACAATAAGTCTTCACATTTTTAAGGAATCCTGAAAAAATGCCTACAAAACAGTAATACAATTTTGATTTTTCTGCTTGTAATTGAGGTTTTCTCTATAACAGCAAAGCTCTGTTTGCCACTCTTGTATTAACACCACTGAGTCATGAACTCTCTAAGAACAAGGGCATAAACCCAGGGAATTCACTCATGTCATACCTGGGGTTCAATCTTTGATATCTGGCATCACCCCAAGCAGTGCAGGACTTAAAGGCACGCTAATGTAGTATTTGCATGTGAGCCAAAAGACTTTTTTTGTCTCTGGCTTGCCTTTATTTACCTTATAGCTTAGGCATTCTTAAAATGCATCTGTGTTGACGAGCTAGTGCAAAGGAGATTATTAGTTCTTTTTGAGCAATGAAAACAAGCAAGCTAAGCAAAAAACACTTCTGAATTTTTCTAGCTTTACGTTGTAGGTTCATGGCTCCTTCCACATTGTGCTGTCAGCGTATTTTACTAGCCTATATCATTTTTATAGATCATGAACAGTAGAGGCCTAAATTTTGACCCCTGTCGGGCCCCAGTAAATCTAGTTTTCCACAATCTAACATAGCTCCTCTGTTTTCTGTTTTTCCATCAGCACTTTATCCACTCCCATGTACTTCCCTAGATCCTGGCAACTTTTAGCTTAAACAGAGACCAGTAGTATGGAACTTTGTCAAAATGTTCTGAAGATCCAAATAAATTATGCTGTGTTTTATCAGCTTTGTCTGCAGCCTCCTGCAGCATCAAGTTAGCCAAGACCTTTTCTTTCTAAATCATTCTTGTTATCTCTGTTAGTTTAGCACTCTGTATTTACTCTTATAACGTGTCCTTTACTATAGTCTGTATTAAATACCATAGTGATGGGACTGCAGTTTCTTGAGAATGCCCTTTTCAACTTTGTGCAGAGCTGTACTGTATTATCCATTCATTACAATTGTGGTATGTTAACTGAATAAAACAAGCTTTCCAGTACTCTACTGCAAGGCAACCCCAAGTGCTCCATGAATCCTAGGGCCTTTTTTTCCCCCTCAGATTTCTATTTAATACTCTACAGTTCCACAAAGATTTCCACTGCTGCTCCATAAAGTTTGTACAGATTCATCTTTGCAGATTTATACTGAATATTGTGAAGCCAATAAAATTTTTACAGCAGAAGTTTTCAAAATGTGCTCAGCAATGTATAAAACCTTTGAATGATAGTTGAAATATTGTAGACTATTGTTTTGTTGTCAGAGGACATCTATGCTGTGAGTTAAATGAGTTTTCATTACAACATGGATTACAAAATTTTGTAATGAATTTTGATTTGCCATCATTTATAAAGTGAGTTCTAACTGGGATAAAAATTATTTTTATAATGTTTAAAACTGGCTACTTTGTGAATCTCAGTGACTTAACATGAAGCCAAGTTTTGAAGAATATTGGAACAATTCAATTTTCCAAATGTATATAGGTGGAAAATTTCTGTTCTTAAAAATCCCTTCACAGAGCTCATTTTAAAAATATCTATGGATTTTTCATGTTTTAACTTTGAAACTGTCAGGTTTCTTAGGCTTTCATTTCAAAGCTAAGGTAAAGAATGACTAACAGTTACATCTCTTCTTTTTAGAACCATTGGAACTACTTTCAGATTCAACAGATTTTCTCGTATTAGAAACCAGCTGCACACACGATGGTCAGAATAAATTTTGCTTTGTTACATCAGTACTATCAGTGACATTAATGTGTCAAGTCAAACTGAGTCTGAAGCTACACTCCTGTTAGCTCTCAGAAGCCAGCAGAGTGTCCTTTATTAAATAAAGGACATGGTTTTGCTTAGAAGGCTCAATTCAGTTGTAATATGTAGATTTCCAGTGTCACTTGAGAAAATTCAGAATGCTCTCCAAAAAAAGTCCCCCAGAGAAGGATAGAAGTCACTTGTAGTTTTTGTGTCATGCCTACTGGGCCTTTGCAGATGTCTTTGGCAATCTGCTGTATCAGAAATGGCATGAGATAATTGAATTCACAACAAAGTTTTAAAGACTCCTATCTTTAGATACACTTACTGATGATGTTTTGTCTAGTCTCATAACCTTAGATACTATCTGTCTATCTATCTATCTATCTATCTATCTATCTATCTATCTATCTATCTATCATCTATCTATCTATCTATCTATCTATCTATCTATCTATCTATCTATCTATCTATCCATCTGTCATCTATTGTTTATGGTCTACTGAGAAATAGGCTCTTCTAGTGCACAACCCATCTTAACTTACTCTAGGAATCATTGAGGAGAAATCGATCATATCCAGGAGTCTTCTTTTCTCCCCTTTATTTGTCTGTTGGGTTCTGCATAGATCCTATGGTAAAGGTTTCACTGGTCTGTATGTGTAGTATGCCTCTGGTCAGGCAAAACAGCAAAGTCCATCACCAATGCAGTCCATGAGACACAGTGCAGCTCTTTAGCAGGAATGTGACAGTTCTCTAAAGTCCTGTAAAGGAAACTTTCCTGCCCAACCATCCAGGAGCCACTCTGGCAGCCACACCCCCACCATCTGAGCTGGAACTGAGGCCCCATTGCTCCAGTGAGCTAAAGGGTGTTTCACCTCAATGTCAAGCAACACAACTTGCAGAATTGGGAAATAACAAGTTTATGTTCATGTGTTCCTCATCCAAGGTACTAAACTCTACTGAGGACATCTATCCACATAGGAGCACATGGACAACCCATGGGGAAGTACCACTCTGCTAAACTCCTTTTGTTTAAAAAATTATTGTCTGCAATGAAGTTATTCAGAGGGCAAGTCTCTTAGTGATACTTCAATTTCTAAACAGAGAAGGGATTTCAGCCCAGGGTTAGACTACTTTAATTCTTGAGGTATTTTTCCTCCTGGAACTAGTACTGCAATATTACAGTCTACAAAGAAAATTTTACAGAGCTATATAAACAAAGGGCCATCTAGATGTGCTGCTTACTTTAACTGTATTCAAAGAAGCAGCAGCTGTAACACTTAAAAGCAAAATATCTAAATCCCTGATCAATTCACCCTCATCTTTCCTGTAGTACTGTATTTTATGGCTTTGATTGGCATGACTCAATAATTTAAGAAAAAATCTTGAGGTTACTGGCTGAACTATTGGCCTTTTGCTAGCTATGACATTGAAACTGCTATTTAAATTTTAATATGCAAGCCACCATCCAAAAGGGAAACAAAACAAAACAAACCAAAAACCAAATCCCAACCAAAAAAACACAAAAAACACCAAAAAAACCCCAACAACAAAAACACACCCACACACACACTCACACACAAAAACCCCCAAAACACAAAAAAAACCTCTAAAAAACCAAAACAAAATAACAAAAAAACCCTGACCAAAAAAAAAAAAAAAAATTAAATAAAAGGGTGAGGAAAAGGTGCTTAAGACAAGACTGGGAAAACAGGAAAAAAACTGACTCTGTTCAATAATCCCCACACGGTCATTAGCTGCAACATTTTATTTTGGCTTTTTTGTGTGAGAAAGTATAATAATCCTGCATTGATCTATGGACCTTATTCTTTGGGGAAATATGAGTCACAGATGAATAGTTTGGAGACACTCTTAAAAATATTATCTCTCAAGTGTTGTGTGAAGCTTTACAGACTTCTTCCTGCAAATCTTCTATGTCACTGTTAGAACCAAGTCCAAAATATTTACATCTAAACAACTTATGGCATCTGTCAATAAAAAATCGGTCTTCTCCAAAACATTTCTAAGTGCAACATTTAAAACTGCATAAACAGGAGAGAACTAGTAGCAGTCTAAAGTTGTCATCATTGACAGTTATGATTTATCTTAACTCTCCCTAGCCATTTGGCTAAAGTTTTAAGTAAACACTTTCAGTGTTCCTCATGTTCTCTTTACTGCCACCTCCCACTAATAAGAGATGTTGCCAAGAAAAGCAGCCAGACAGTTCATTTACCTCCCAAACTTGCCTGAAAGTAGCTTGCCTGGTTTAGACAAGGGTCGAAACTACTACTGCACATTTTCAACAGATGGAACAATGCTTCACAAATTATTTACATTGAAGTTATTTGCTTTCAGGATGTGTGTTTAACGAATGGTTGGTTGAATGAAATATTGCAGCTCAGACAGAGAATGCAAGCAATTCAAGCAAGCCATTTATGGTGATAGATGTAGCTGTGATCCTTAATTTTCTACAAAGCATTGTAGCATTTTGTCCTCATTCTTCACTAGCTCCTTGAATCTGACAAAAGCATGGTTTCTATTTTCACCCTCTTCCTCTGCTACCCACTACCCTGCAGGCATAGTTCCATTAATCAGCTGTGTTGCAATAATGCCTTACACTGATAAGATATTCTCTCATTAGCAGGTCTTCAGAGATCTTCAGAGATATGATGAAGAATTCATAATTATCCCCATTTAAAAAATGAAGACATAAAGACATTACAAAGTTTAATGTGTTAATTGAAGCCAGCCAACCAAATACAGACATGAAAGCTGAAAACCCAACTCCTCCTTCTCTGTCCAGTTTCACATACTGTGCTATTTTTCTTAAGAAAGCATTTGAAGTAATGCCACTGCTGCTAGCTTCCATCGCCATGGTTCTGAAACTTTAACTGGGAGAAAGAATTGCATAGGAACTTCATTTCTAGTAGCTGCTAAAGGAGAAAATCCATATGGAGTTTCTCCTGTCACAATATGCTTGAATTGCACAGCATATCACTGATACATAACATCCCATTTCTTCAAAACATTTATGAAAATAACAGAACCCAGCCATCAAACTTGCTTAGGTTACTTTTAGGCAGACTGGCATGTTGCAAGAAAATCAGAGAGTAACTTCAAAAAGAAGGAACACTCCATCTTGAAATATTTTCTTCTCCATATCAACCCAAAGCAAAAAAATTTTCCCATTTCATTTAGTTTTCTTGTTTAAAGGTGCCTGCAACATTCTGTTTGTCAGTAGACTAATAAATAATTTCTCTAAAATTTCAGGCTACTAATGGGATTAGTAAAAGTTTGTTCTCAGTCTATTGAAAACAATAGGAATGTTCCTGACATCAGTAGACTTCTGGTTGCATCTGCAGAGAGAGGAATGTCACATAGAATCCCAAATAAATGTTTAACATGCTGAAGAATGAACAAATACCAAGAAAGGATTTTCCTCATATTGTGGATTGCCATGTTACTTTCTGCTCTTCCAAGAGGAACATGAGATAACACTTGTCAGGAGGATCTTCTGCTTTTTCATTGGAACTTCATGGTTCTGCCACACTTGTAGGGAACACAAGGTGAAAACTAAGATTCTCCAGCCTTTCCTTGTGCTGTGGACATCAAAATGGGCTTGCCTGAAATATCCGTCTTGTATGAATTGGTGTCTCAAAGTTTTATTCTTCATGTCTTTGAAATTACCCCCAAATAATTTTACATCTTAGACAGATGTAAAAGTTTAGAATAGAAAAAATATGGGGTTTTTAACTAAAGAAAAAGGTTAAATTCCTCATGACAGACTTGGAAACATCTACAAAAGCATAGAAATAAAAAGCCTCATCCCAGCATAATTTAAAAATAACTTTAGCTGTTCCAGTATCTGAGCTTCCTTTCCACCCTGTATTCTTCCTTTCCTAAGGACAGTGTCACTGCTTCCTTCTTCATCTTTTCTTTCACCAGAATATTCTTTCATGACCTTTTATTCAGTAGGAATTTAGTTCTGCTGTGAAGACATACTTACTGTATGTGTCCTTTTCCCATTTTTTCAGCTTGGACGGGGTTTTCCTCTTTCTTGGTAGTTTGTTCTGAAATTATATTTATTAAAAGTTATATGCTTAGCTAGCATATTGTTGCTTTAGTGAGCAGTCTGTAGTATGCAACAATTTACAGGTGTTTTATTGATTTTATAGATCATATCTGAGACGGTTTCACAGAACGCCTGTTTTATCAAGCCTATAGGACAAATTCATGTGATCTAGCTTTAGGCAAAAAGTGCTAATCCCTTTAGGCTCCCTATATAAGAAATGGGCAGAGCTAGACCCCTCTACAGAGCAACTCGGTGTATGCAGCTTGGTGGGATGTGAACCCGTAAAGATCCTTAGAGGAACTCAATGCACCCTGGCAGTGATGAAGGCTTGCAGTGTACTGGGCTGTACTAACAGAAGCACAGCCGAAAGGGTTAGTGATGAGCTCGTATTTGGCACTCATTGGACCTCATCTGCAATACTACATTCAGTTTTGTGCCCCCTCCAGCTTAAAAAACATCAAAAACTTTGAGAGAGTACAGAGGAGGGCTACCAAGGTGGTCACGGCTGGAGTATGTAACTTAGGAGAAAAGCTGAGGGAACTGAGGTTTCTCCTCTTGGAGAAGAAATCACTCTGAGGAGCTAAGAGTGTCCTTCACATACCTACAGCAAGATCAGGCACCTCATTGAAATGTGTGGTGAGAGAGAACAAATTTTAAAAAATTACTGTTTCTATGTAACAATTCACCGAGAGTTGATTAAACCAATGTACTTGAACATACACAATCTAAGCACTTCTATCCTTTCATTGCATATTTTATAGCTGCTATGTAATCTTGAAAACAAATTAAAAACATCTGACAGTTTTGGGGGAATAATGTCTATATCTGGTCGACTGTGGTCATTGCTGTTGAAGTGTTTGGCCACAAATCACAAATTTCAAATAGCACATACTGATGTGCAATTGCTAAATCTTGTAGACCACTTCCCCTTCTTTGTATTTTTTTCTTGCATTTTGCAAGATGACACATGCTGGGATGAAACAGCAAGCCAACAGTTAATTTGCCCATTTGTTTTGTGCGTGCGGACAATGAAAACCACTGAAAGAGTGGAGAATCTCAATTTGGATCAGAATACTGTAGTTTAAGCCCAGTTTTTATGTTTTATCTTTGACTCACAGTATCATTATTAACAACAGGTTTTTGCAGTTTGTTGTGTCACTGTTATTATTTATATAGTATCATAAATGTACACCAAGGTTTAAAGCAATGATCCATAAACTGTGGCTGAATGAAAATGGGACAGAAATCAATCCTGGCACCTGAGCTGCTCTGAGCTTTGGAGAAATGCTGTTGAAAATGCAATGTTAATGGGAGAGCTTGAAACTTGGAGAGGCTGGATCAAACCCATGTACTTGAACTTTGGTAAAGTTTGGATCCAGACCTCAACTTTTCTAGTTCTCTGTGCACTTAACTCTGCAATGCATGGTTACCAAAGGTGGTGTCAAAAAACCTCCTCTACTTTTCAGCCATGTGCATTATGCAGAGGTGAAGCATTAATCCTCCGGTAAGTTCCATTATTATGGTCTTTTCAGGAACAAGTACTGAAATCACTGTTTGATGACACAAAGTGTTGAAATAAACGTGTATTAAATCATTAAAAACTAAACATAACTATCATCTTGGCTGCTTCTAGAGACCTCAGTGTGGTGTGGGATAAAAGTGATGTCCCTTGGTTTATTTCTCTGATGACTCTGTATCTCACCACTCTGAGGCAAGCTGGGCAGCTGCAGCATCCACATGAAAGTTATGGAATTAAATTTTCCAGCACTTAGAAAATGAGCTGACACATTTGCTTGACTGATTCTAATAAAGTCATTTCTGGGCCAGGTCTAGAGCAACCTGTGGGACTGTTTCATGCCCAGTTTGCTGGTGGCCTCTTCATTTTAACAGACCACTATATTATGACAGAATTTGTCTATCATATGTAAAAAGGATGAAGAATGGTTAAACAGCAAAATGAATTGAATCTTCAAAATTCTTTATGCCTTTGAGGGAAAAGTGGCACAGATAGTTTGAATCTGTTTTCCTACAATACAATTTTAAGTGAAGACATTTTATACTCTGTAAGATGAATAGTTTCCTAATGAAATGGTCCTGTAGCTTTTAAAAGCAAGTGTTCTACAGAAATAGACTAAGTTTCTGTAAATGTTGGTTGAAGTAGAAATTTATGAATAATCAGATATTTAAAACACCTCTAAATCATGTAGTGGAGGGGTTCTATGTGATGATTGCTTTGATAAAAACACTATTGAGGACATACTGTCTAATACTATGTTTGCTGTTGAAGTCTATCGATGTTCCCATAAATCTAACAAGAAAGCCTCTTGCCTTTTTTTTTCTCACTTGGAAAACAACCAAACCTTTCATCTAGTTAGAAAGAAGGGGATCCATGCCTCATAAACAAGTCAATTTTCAGGTCTCATAAAGTCAGAAATGCTAAAATGGAGCAAATAAGAATCATTTACTTTCACTAACTGGTAAAATCCTGGCTCAAGCTAGGATAATTATAAAAGTAACAGTAAAAAATTCTCAACAAGTCTGTTGTACTATGATTGAGATGTTTGTGCCTCAGACTGTCTCAATCTATGATGTTTAGCAGTTTTCCTGTAGACCAGATACAAGCATTCTGTATAAATATTTTAAAATATTTGCTAAAGAACAAAACCATATTGAAGACATATTTTAAAACTTACTTGAAACTGACTTTAGTATTTGCATAGCCACTGATGTTTATTCTTTGATCTGACACAGAAAATCTAAATCTTATTCATTTTCTGTCACCAGAGGTCATTTGAGACATCCATACAGTAAACCTCAGCTTTTGCCTATTCTCCAGTTGCTTAGTGGAGATAAAAGAAAGGAAGTGGGTAAAGAAGACCCAAGAAAATCTGAGCTTTCCCTGCTGGCCTTCCTTATTAACTTTCATTGCTTCAGAGCAAAAGACATCACCTCCAAAGCAGTTGGGAACTGGAGATGCTCGAGACAGAAAATCCTGCTCTGAGGAAGAGCAAGTGTGTGATGATATTGTTAGGTGTCTTTCTCACTAGCTGAAGGGGTGACTGTTCCCAAAAGACTGTGTAGATCTTGACTGTTTGGTTTTTGTTGTGTTCCTTCTTGAGGTCCAGCTCCTGGACTTGTGAGAAGGTGTTTTAATTTAAAAGGGAGAGGAAAGAAAGGACACGTCATGTTTCAGATTGTGAAGAAATGGTAAAAAAAAGTGACACCAGTCTGACCTAATGACTAAGAAAACAGAGGGCCTAATTTTTATCTTTCTTAAAATGAAAAAATTATTACTTTGTTTGCTGCATGGCTCGTGGTTTCTAAATGATTGAGGCCAGACCCAGGAGCTGTATCACCCCTCTACATTTCATTCATCCATTTGCATTGTACTTTTTAGTCCAGACTTGCAAGCACAGCTTTGAACCTGCAAGACCCTGTTTGTTAATATCTACTGGATTTACCTGTAACAGAATCTCAAGGTTTTCTGTCCATGCTTCCACATCCTCTTTCCATACCTGTTCAGCCCCTATGAAACATGCCAGCTTCTAACCTTAAGAAGCTGGAAAATAACAGGTTTCCCTGTAGGAAAACTTATTTTTTCAATGTTTCCCTTCTGCATATATTACATCAACTTTTCAAAATAATTTTTGCTTAAATTTCTGCATAGAAATTTTTGCTAAATAAAATCATATAGACATATCAAAGTGTCTGAAATCAGCTTGTATTTAAGCAATATCCACCTGAATCAGTGAAGTGTGTTAAAAGAGCCATAATTTTGGTTGCTCATGGTAACATTCTTATGTTTAAACCTATTTGTCTAAACTGTGTTTCTGAAAATGCACATGCTTTGATATTTTTATGTCATTTCTATAAGTTTTTCTCCTCTGGAAAAAAAAATTTCTGGAGAGTTTTGGTCTTAAATCATCCTTTAGCTAAGCTGTGATACACAATTCCAGGGATAAGCAGGGATGCACCTTCCCGTAAGAGAGGCATTACCCTCCTCAATATAAGATCTATTACTACTTATTAATTCTATTACAGTTATGTGTAGTAAATCCTAAAGAGCTTTAGAGTATAATCTTGGTACACATTAATATCCACAATGCTGGTACCTACCAGAAGCAGGTTTTAAGGACAGAAAAAGCAACACTGGGCTGACTGAAAATATAGATGATAATTTCTTCCCAAGCTTAAGGGGAAGTGGGAGAGGGTGCAGAGGCGTCTGTGATGATGATAAGAACTGGCACCATTAGTGAAGTGATGCTGAAAGTTGACTGAACAGTCCGACATTAGATTTGATAGGGGCTATACCAAGGATAAGCCAAGGCCAAGTGTTTGTGAAGAGAGTGGGAAATAGCTGAGACTGGAGCAATGCAGGATTTCTAGTTAAATTTAGATTTGTTATGAATTCACTGGAAACTGCAAATTCTAGCATGTATGTGTAGTACACATGCATGGAAGAGTGACGTTGTAAGACCAGAATAAAGTGCCACATTTGTATTCAAAATCTTAAAGACAGGATATTTTGGCATGGTCACAAAACACCTTTTTTCAATTCCCCCAACATGGAAATTTTAATAGTTTTATCATACCATCTAAGACATTACTAAAATGATAAATTCCTCCTGTATATTAGACAGTTCTAGCTCATCAATAATGATAATAATATGTGTCCCAAAGCACAGATCAGCATTTCCTGGGTACATGGATAATTGCTGGGCCAAAAAGTCACTTTCACTCTCTTGTATTCTCTCTTAATGATCATTTAAATGCACATAGTGATCTAACGCCATCATGAGAGTTTTCAGCCTCAGTGAAGTTGACTCAGTAATGAAGATACCCAGCTGCTTGCTGGTGACTTCGGTTCAAATCCACCCACTCTCAGCTTCAGAACACCATGTCTTCCTCCCACCCCTGTGCCCTGAAGTTGTATAAGATAAAGCACTTTTCTGGAAGAGGTAAAAGATGGCTTCTGATGCCCTGAAACAAAGTAGAGAATTGAGGCAGCTCCAGATATCTTACTGTGTTCTGCAGACCTCTGTGACTGGGTAGGAGAGAATTAGTGCTTCCTCCTCCCGTGGAGTTTGATCAATTCAGCCCTCACTTTCTATTATCTGTTGGAAATGAAAAAAGTTAACTATGGCCTGAAATAAACCTACTACACTAAACATTTATTGTATTTTCTCAATATGTCAAGATATGTAAAACCACTGACATTTGCTTCACTCTGTAAAGCCTGTTAAATTATATATTTTCACATAGTGTTCCTATAAACATAAAAAGACAAGTCTAATGAGTTAGTTTTCATTTTACTATCCAATTTTTATTTTTTTTTTTTTTAATATAAAAGTCACCAAAATATCCATCCATTTGCAACTTTTAAAAAGAAAGGCTCAGGACGTTTATCATGGAAGGCTGTAGGAAAATGGCTGAATGCCATTCCCAAGTGATATGAAGTCATACAAGTTTATTGCCTCTGATTTCAGCTACTATTATGTTACATTTTCAAAGTGTTCTGAGATGAATATGACAAAACTCAGGAAAACCTTCTGTAAGGTTTTCTTCCTTTTATGGGATGCTATTTTGTTCTGAAAAGTTTGTGGCAGAGAAACAATTAAACCAGCTATTCTAACTTTGCAATATAACTAAATCATAATTTTAACTTTTTTATGTTTAACTAATGCACTCTTTCCAGAAAAACATGATCTGGGGATGCTGTGAGCTAAAGCATTCACTAATTCTGTGGATCTGCAAAAAGTTGATTGGTGATTCTGCATTAATTTAACCTAAATTTCTTTTCCAGTTGCTTTCCACAAGCAGTACAATTCCATTGTTTAGCATCTTTCTTCTATATAAAGCTTATAAATCTTGACTTCGCTATTAATTTAATGTGAGTTTCTAAAATTCATCTGTAAGTAATTCTAAAATCATGTAACAGTTTTCTTTAACTTAGTAATCAACAGAGCTCAGGATCATCTGCCCTTGAAAGAAAGTTATTAAACGTTGAAATAGTGAATCTATTAGAGGATGAACTACAATGCCAATAATAAGAATGAATTAGCTTTAACAGGATTTTGAGCAATGTCAAGATGAAACTGAATTTTGAGATAAGAAATACCATTTGGTCTCTGTCTAATGCTCAGAATTAATTTGTCCAGTCATCTTTGACAATGCAGTGTATATTCCTGAACTTATGTGTACAGGCTTTGTTGTTATACTTGGCTATGGTAACAACAGCACTCAACATTTTTATCAGGAACACAGTGGACAGTGGTTTGGTCTTTTTCTGTCTCTTTCCACTTATAATATTTTTGTTCTTGTTGTTGTTTGGGATTTTTTTAAAATCTCTTCCCACTGTGCCATTTCAAAAAGCTTATATTCTGTGGTGACCCCTGGGACTCCCAGTCTTTCTCAATGCCACAGCTTGGCTCCGTGGTGACACAAAACAGGCTGCTCTGCTGAAATGGCCTGTGCAACCAGCTGCCACATTTTCTTCTGATCGTCTGTGTCTCATGTCTTGATGAAGCAGTCCTGATATCACATCCCCTTCTTTGGGAACTGTGCAGACCAAAATGCCACTCATAAAGACTGGGACAGTGGCTTAAATAACTGATAGGGAAATTCCCCTGTGGGTAACATTCCTGTTCAACCAGCAGCTTCCAAGTTGCATCAGGATTTTTATTTAGATTTTCCATACCCTGGTATAGCTGTGTTTGAGCCTTCAAGCCACTTTAAGACAGGTGTGGTTAAATAACATCTCGTCATACAACAAGGATCAGAGAAAATAGATCATTAAATCAGACACAAAATTAAATTTTTCATTAACAGAAAAAAAGTGCTGTGAAGAATAGTTGTGATCTTGTTTGAGAACAAAATTGTTAGACTTTCATATTTTGTATTTATAAAAGGTCAGTTAAATTTCAGGGAGTTCTTAGTTAATTTCCTTTTTGAATGGCTTTAATTTAATATAGGTATATTTTTAAATTAAATGTATTGGATGGTCAAACATCTTACCAGCTTCTTTCTGAGAAAAGTAATTCAGAAAAATCAAGATAAACTCATGAAAAGTTTTGGTTATTGGGGACCTGTATTGCAATAAACTTCCCAAAAGAAAAACAAATGCTTATATGTACTAAAAAGGTCTTTTTTTTTCTCTATAGCAAGCAAAACAGTTTACTATGACAGATTCTGATTTTTTCAAACAGAAATAGAAACATACATTTTCATACACTTTCCTAACTTACTGAGAAGCTTTTAATATGAAAGATAAAACGTGCAAAGCTGTCTAGAACTTTAGGAGGAAAAATACTATGAAATTTGACAGAAGTTTGTCTCTATGGGTCTGATCAAAATTTGAATATTACAGCTGCTAAAAAACACATGAATATAGATAAAGATGAATTACTTCTTGAAAATAATCTGACAACTTAATTGCAATAACAAAATGCAGATTTTCTTCTCGTAAAGTTTCTAACTGGATTATTAAAATGCAGCAAGCCTAATTAGTTATTAAGAAAGCAATGCAATCAAGACCAAAAACAATAGGTGGCAATATCTCCCAGCGAGCGTGATGTGTGAAGTTCAATGCCATGTGCACTCTGCTGCCATATCCACTATCAATACTTTCCCTCTGAGTCACATGCGAGCGCTGAGAACACAGAGTTCGTGTGTCCGTGGAACACAATGTGCATCCAGCAGCACGGCTGGGGCCCAACCCTATGGAAGGATGGACGTCACCGGGCTCTGCTGAAAGCCATTGGTGCCTCATTCAGGCAAGGGCAACTCATGAGCATTCAGGATCTGTGGCAAGCAAGAATTTGATGGGTTTTTGTTTTAAATAAATGCTGTTCTACCTATTTATGTAGAATAAGTACATGCCTCTCTGTTTTGCTGCATAACCACTACAGAGTCTCTAGCTCACTCACTTCAATTAAATAGCAGATGAAATAATTTTCTGCAAAGAGTTTATTTATCCCACAGCAGTTTCTAGGCTTCTTTCTGTCTGTCCTTCGTACTTTTTTCAGCTGACTGGTTCATATGGGAATGGACAGACCAAAGCAATTCATTTGGTGCTGTTAGCAGCACAGAGGTTCCTGGAGGACAACAGATCCAGATTTTATTCCTGGTTTTGTCACTGAACTGATCTTTTTTGACGCCTCCAACGCATTTTCTGGTCTATTTAGAATGTGATTCCTCTGGATTAGGGTTTTGGGGTTTGCTGTCTTTACTACACACCTGCACAGGACCTCCTGCAAAAGGGTCCTGATTTTGGCAGAAGTGTTTATTAACTCCTGGATGGCAACTCAGGGAAACTTTGCTGCCTTTGTGCTCCTGGAAGGCAGGATCCTTATTCAAACAGCAGTGAAATATGGGAAACCAAATATCATCCCTTATCTTCCCTTCTTGTTCACTAATTTCTACTGCATTCAAAGAGGTGACCATGCAAAGGACATTAGTAAAAAATCAGATAGCTCTCTCTGGATTTTCATCCTAATGTAAAATTCAAATAAGGATTTGTGATACAGAGAACAGCACTTTTTAGCTTTTAATCTGGCTGATAAAACACTTTTTGGGGAGAGAGGAGATACGTAGTAAAGTAAGGAAAGAACATAGGGACACAATTGACCCTCTCTATATATATCTCTGCAGCTTTGAAATAGATCCATAAATCCCTTTCAGACATAATAGGATTTTCCAGCAAGATCTACTCCTTTGTGCCTACTAACTGGCTGATTCAAAACAAACAAACAAACAAACAAACAAAACCCCATAACAAACAGCTGTCAAAAATGCTCCTTTTTGCAAGCCATAGATTCTGAGTTGACTAATTCTCCAGGATATTTTGCAGTATATGATCACAGTTAAACCAAGTACCAAAGAATCACTATCCTCCTGTCTTGTGCAGCTGTTTGTGTAGTGACCTCTGTCATAGAATGGCCACAGATGGATAAAGTTATACACCTTGTTTTCAAACCTTAAACTAAGGAACCAGTCTCCCATTTGAGTCTGAATTTTTGGCCCTCCATTTATCAATTTTGCTTTTCTTTCTCTCTCTTTAAAATTTAGTCCAGTTCAAGCCAAGTTGAAGGATGTGATTTCCAGAAATATTCACTAAGCTCACTACTTTCCAAAAAACTAAAGCAGATACCAGCATTCAGTGTTTTCAAAAATTCTTTAAATTAGTTGCCTAAAATGAAATTATTTAGGCTGCCAAATGAGTGTAGTAAAGAAAAGAACTCCTCGTAATATACTTTATTTAATCATTTAACCAGACCACTTTATGGTGGCACTACAGCCATTAAAATTCAGGTCTGAAAATCACAAACTGATTTTCATATTACCTCTATTGATATTCACATGATGCTACTACTTGACTCCAGGTTTTATTCTGAAAAAGGTTGACATGCAGTTTGAGAAAAGGAGTGTGAAACCAAGAGAAGTCTTTTGAAATTAGAAACATAGTAAAATGAACTTAAAATATGTACTTGTTACTTTAAAGTTTTATAGTAGATAAGATGTCCATGAAGTATAGGTGGAAAAAGAATTCCTTTTCCCTAGAGAGACAAGGATGAGTTTAAGAGCACACATTAAAAGAATAAAAGTAATGGCTGTTAGGATTCTGGTATTGCACAGGAGATTGGATTAGAAGATGGTGATAGTACCATGATACCTCAAGGCTGTATTTTTTCCTACTTCACTGTCCTTTAGAACAACCTTGACAAATGCATTAAAGGGTCATTCCCCATGTTTCTACAACATCATCTTCTAATATTAAAAGAAACTATGATCTACTGTAGGCTGGAGCTGGCATATCCCTGACAGCTTTAACCCGGTTAGTATGAAGCCAGTGGAGACTCTCAGAAAGCACCTGCACTCCTAACCCTTGTCACAGCAAACGATTTCATTGCAACTGTTACCCTTGCTCCTACATTCCAGCAATCATCCCAGCGTCTGGCCTGTAATTATAACCAGACCTCCATTTGATTACTCAGGGGTATCTCAACAGTGGCTTCATTAATGAAAACAGGCTGTTCTGTGTCCCTGGGAGAAGTGCAAGAGAAATATTGATTTGGTCTCCAGGTGGAAGTCTGGCCAAGCTTGGACAAAAACTGCAATCTGTTTTGGCTTTTGTGGTATGACAGGGCGAGAAAGATCTTAAGTAAGCAATGTGATGAAAAACTTTTTTTTTAAATTTTAATAGATATGGTTCATATGTATTATTTGTATTATCAGCTACTTCATATTTTTAATCAGTGACTGATTTAGGTAAGACAAAATGTGTTAAATGAGTTGTTTAGGTATCTTTGGAATAGAGTTTTGATTCAGTGCAAATCTCTTAAGCTCCTTTGAAAACCCAACTCTTAAGTTTCTTGGGAAAGTTGCTGTTCAAATTGAACAAGAAAAGGAAATGGGCCTGGGGGAGATTCATAGGGTGGGGACATATTAAAGGAAATGAAAAACTGAATGCAAATGAATGCTTTTCTTTCTGTAGCTTCACAAACTTTTGTTAGATATTTAATTAACTTCATATTTGTTTCTGCAGTCTGGATCCCACATTAGCAGCTGCAGTTGCTAAATATGCAAAATCCGAACAGTTATTACTGTTTTAATCAGCAAAATTGTTAAGTGTGTCCTCTTGATGTTGGTTAGGGAGGCCCCATGAAGTGGCACACAAACATCCAATGTCCTGCCTGTTTTGTTTCCTGTTTCAGCGGATTAATTCAGACACAGAAAGGAGACGAAATTCCTTACTTTTAATGAATTATTATATTGAGTAGTGATACTTATATTGAGACAAGTGCAGACTGTGAGACTTTCATGCTCTTGCTGGCTTTTTTTTTTTTTTCCTAAAACTTTTTTTTTCTTTTTCCACAGCACTCTTTTTACCTCAGGGGACAGAGCAGATCCACGAGCAACAGTGTGTGCTGGCGGCCACCCAGCTGCTCCACAGGGAAAAGGGGTCACCTAGTTCTGAATCTCTAAGAGATAGTTTGTGGGTTTTGTTGCCTTTTTTAGCTCTATCTTTATGATTTATGAAATTATCATGTCAACTTTCTACAATATAGGAATTTGTTACAGATTAACACTCAACTATCAGATCCAAATGGGGGAAAGGCGAACAGTTAATGCTGCCTAACTTGGAGAAATATCTGAAGAACTGCGCCTGTAGAGAGGATTAGAAGCCTGCAATGCTTGCCAGTGAAACCATAGCCTTTAATTTAATAAAAATAAGGCCTTGCTCTTATTTACTGCATGCTACAACTTAGTCATTGGCACCTCTCCTTCACTTTGGGGTTTGTTTCTGAAGCTGAAGGAACAGGGTTCTGGTCTTTAATTTATGTATATTGGGATACCAAAATATCTTTGTCCCACAGCACTCACTGATTTGTTCACTTGAGTTTCAAGTGACAAGACTGTTTTGTAGAAAACGAAACCCATACTTAGCCAAAGGTGACTCCATTCTCTCTGCAAATTAAATATAAATGTTAAATTTTCTCCAAACTCAAGCCTGTAGTTTACCTTTCAATGCAAGGACAGTCATTTGTATGCAGACTTTTCACGGTACAGCCAATAGTGGCTTTGACAATTTTGAGACTCTAGATATCATTGAAAAATTCACTTTAATATATTATTTCTTGCAAAAAATTTCACAAAGGTTATCCAGTTTTATGTATAGCAGACAAAACAATAAGCAGATATAAGGCTAAAAAGCATGTGTTTGTATAAAATAGGCTTAATTTATAGCTTTCTAGTTTTATGCTGCAGAAGCTGTTTGCCTGACAGGACTTGGGTGAACCTTGAGATCATGTTATGAAAGATTGGGAGAGACATGGGAAACTGTTAAGCTGACATTTTACTACTTTGATTCCTTAAGTATGTAAATTATACTGTGACTTGTATATGATTTTTATACAGTTGTTTAATTATAATTTAGAACTGTAAATATAAAATTTTAAAGCATTTTTATGTAGACAAATGCAAGTCTACATGGAATAAACTCAGATTTCTACCTTTTCTTTTTTTGATCTTTGCTTCACTCAGCTGGTACACTAAATATTTCTACCCTCACCACAAAATAGCTTAAAACATTTGGACATTCATTCTGTGAAGGAATATTTAGTATTTTTTAAAAAAGCTCTGTGCTGGATTTTTATCTCCTTTTTGTTTACCAGTTCCTCAGCCTGTATTAATATATTTCTTCATAAAGCCTAAATGCAATGCATGGACCATTTGTCAGGGTTCTTTTAGGAACAAGGCCATATCTAGTGTTCCTTGTCCACCTAAAACTCTTTTGTCAGTAGAAGAACTGGGAATATAGAAATGGATCCCAGGAGGGATATATAGTAGCTATGAATAGTATGTTAGCTGACCACAAAGCAGAGCTGTTACTGGCACAAAACAGAGACAGCTCATTAGAGAAAAGAATATTGTAGTAGTGGAAGAAGTTTTGCTTCAAATTGCTTTCCAAATGTGGCAGTCAGAAATGAGATGGACTACAACACCTAAAAAGGATGGATGATCTCTAGGTTAAGTTATGGGATTTCCAGGGGAGATCTTTGCCAGTGAGATTTGTGCTAATGGACACATTACAGGCTCTGCTCTGCCTTTGCATTTTTTTCTAAATGGAACTTATTCCACATGGGGGTACAGACTTTTTCTTCACTCTAAAGCCCTTAAATGGATTGTATGATACAGCTTCATATGTTCTCCTGTCTTCAAAAGAAAGAGTGAACCATGTAAAACTGGACAAAGACTTATAATTATTTACCTGGCATGTGGGTTACTTGTGAAAATATTTGTGCAGTAACATTTTACAGGGAGGTTTAAAAATGTGTTTGTTCTGTTGAACAAAATAAAAAAAATTTACAGCATTTTTCTGTTTTCAGAAACAACAGTCCTTTCGTACTTCCCAGGCCTCGGTACAGAACGTAACATGGCTTACTTGGTCACACAAAATTTCACAACATAGTTCCAGGAGTATAAAGAGGTCAATGCTTCAAAATAAAAAGTCTGCACAGTTCCTGGATGAAACCTGAGTTTTCCTATCCTTCCTACCCCAGACACAAAGGGATAAGTTATGTCTTCTTATGACAATGTGACCTATCTCTGACATTTACATGATCACTTAATGTGCTATAAACTACTTGACATATCATATAAAATTATTCTATTTCTCATTGTTTCCTCTTTCATTGTAGCTTTCAATATGAAAATGCAGTCACCTAAGTGTTGGACTTATTCCAAATTCAAATTAAATTTCTTACACACTTGGTATGCCCTCTCATTAATCCCTTTTCCGTGGTAGGCAACTGTAGATAATAACTAGAAATACTGCATTTCTAAAACCTACTTTTTTATGGTTCTAGTGTGCTTTGCAAACCTTTGGTCATTTATGAGCTCTTTTAACTGCATTTTCCTCATACCTTTTAAACTACATGCTTTATGTAGTACACAGTAGATCAGCTTTTTGTAACCCCCCAGAAATATTTGAACTGGGTCATAAGAGGCTCAGTCTAAATTGTTTAGCTTTTCCTTATCTTGTAAGCCTGTCTTTTCTCTAGCATTAAGTCTAGAGTCCTTTCTTTTGATGGTCACTTTGTTACATTTCAAAGTTTAAGTTATTTTTTCCTTCCCTTTACATTTTATGTTTGCAATGTTGAGATTAGTACCAGAGGAACACAGTGTCAGACCTTGGGTCCTTCTCTTCAAGCATTTGTCTCCAACAGTGTCCATAAGCAGATAGATCAAAAAATAATACAAGGTTTGGCTTTATTCAGTCTCACTAAAACAATGACATGTGGGGTAAATAAATTTTGTACTTTGCTAACTGTAGTAGAGTGAACAAATGGGATTCAATCTTTTAACTATAAACATCTCCAGTCTAGACATGCACATCTGAGCTTATCACTTTAGTCCCCTTATAGTCAGTAAGGAGAAATAGACCCTGCTAAAGTGCAACTCAGTTTATCCTAAAGTCAATGTCTAAAATGCCTAAGATGAATTGTATTAAACCATCTATTTTGCTCCATTGAATCTGAAGGGAGCTTGGGCTAAGATACAGACAGAAAGCTTTTGCATTTGGTCAGGTGACTTTCACTTGAGGTTTCAAACCTTGTTTTGTATTATGCCATCTGAGTCTTTTTACTGAAACTGCATTTTTAAAGACACAAATGTAAGTCATTTTGTTATGGAAATAAGACAAAACTTGGAGTTTTCAGAGTTAAAATGAAGCAGTTCTAGGTCCTATTTTATTGGAACATCCTTAAATGGTGGGAGTGTGGGAGTGTGCTGATCTCCTTTTTCTATACATTTATGATACCTTTACAGGAGTTTTTGTTGTCTATGAGTACCCTGAATGGATAGATTTCCTCACAACCTGGCATCTTGTTGTCCTACCTTCTTCCAAGAAACCTGAAGCCCCGGGGTGGTCAGACTGCTTCAAGACTTGCCTTCCTTGCCTGAGTTGGTCTCAGCTGTGAAAGCATGGTGATTAAAATACAAGCTTGGATCTACATATCAGTCCTTTCTCTATCCATCTCAAGACAATATCTGTAGATAGTCATTCACATATGTGTGGCATTGAAAATTTCAGTACAACTAATAGATCTCTTCCAAATAGTTTGCTTTGTATAAAGAAGTTTAGATGGCGAAAATTGACATTTTACGAAAATCTCAGATGACATGTTTGTTTGACAAGTAGGTCATATGAGTGAGCTGGCATAGTGACAGATATGCCATGCTACAGCAAGCAACAGAAGTTGGGTACCTCACAAAAATGTTTATGAAAATTCCGCCCTATATATTTTGATAACAAATTAATTCTTTGCTGATGCTGATTTTGTGCCATCACAGTCTAAAGGTCCAAGTCTCAGAGGGGTTGGGCATCTCATGTCTATGGGAGCTCAGCACCACAGAGAGTCTGAGCCCAGGCACACAGTCCAAAACTGTCAGGTTGACTGAAATCCCTCCAAGGGAGACTGAGAATAAATAACTCTGTCCTGCTGTAGCTCCAGTGACGACAAGGCTTGGCTGGCTAAATCCTTACCTCACTAGGATGCAAACCAAACTCAAAACTAGGGAGCTTGTGATGCCTCCGCCAGCCAGCAGTGCCCAACAGCCAGCTAGAACCACACTGTGCAGTAGAACTTCCCAGAGAAGTGTGAGGGAGAAAAGGGGTTTATTGGATAGGTTAATCCATTTATAAGAGAGAGGGGAACTACTCTCTCTTCCCTCTGGAACGGTATTTAGAATATTTGACATTGGAATTGTAATAAAGTGCAGCAATTTGGCATTTTTACCTTGGTAGACCACATATGTATTCTCAGTGGATTAAGTGGCAAATGCAACATGGGCTTCTGAAATATGAGATGGTCTTTTCCAACCTAAAATGATTCTTTGATTCTGTGTGTTCAAGCTGCTGGTGGCTGCAAGTGAGCAGTGGAAAATCTATGCAAACTCTTTCCAGTGTAATGTTCCGAATGCACAAACCTGCAGAAACACTTAAATATGAGTGCATAAAATTACATCTAAATGCATCATTTAACATATTTTTATTGTTGCATTTTTATTTTATAATTTGAGTCACTAAATGGTTTTAATAGAGAAAAGATCTAGTGCAATGTTTCTACAAGGTGAGTCAATGAAAGTATTAGTTATATAAAGAGAAGCTAGCAATTTCTCTCATAGCTATATGCTTGCAGACATTCATATAGTGCAGAAAAAAAACCCAGTACTTTTCTTATAATTAGATTTTTCAGGCAAAAATAATATTTTAATTTTGTGAGAACTTTAAGAATACAAATGCTTTAATACCTCTTAAACCCATCATATAAACATGGAAATAAAAATATTTTAGCAAGGAAAATATTGAAGTGTAGCCTATGTTTTGGTGGAAATAACTATGTGAAACAACAGATATAAGGGGCAATTAATCAGACATGCATGACCTGTCTGCTAAAAAAAGGTAATAAAGTACAAATAGTACTTTCAGCAACACCCTACAAAATGATACCATTGCAAAAACCCAAAAAGCTGAGTTCTGTGAGCCCTGTCAGGTTCTTCTTCAGGTACATTGGTGGAATCTCCCAAAAATTTAGATGAAAATTGTCATAAGCGCCACATTAATATTTATTTTTTCCTGAATACTCCTGCCTCATTTCCTGTGCTGTATAACTGTTGATCGTGGGTTTTCCTTATTTAATAATGTCTACCAAGAGATGGAGAAGGTTCCTTACTATGCAGGACTCACTGGTATCCCTAAAGAAAATATTGTGGATGACCTATGAGGTCAAAGCAAGGATAATAGGAAACACGGCAGCTATCAGATATTTCTGAAAACAGCTAACAATAGTGTTCTACACTTTGGGAAAATTAGTCAGTGAATGATAGTTCTGATGAGGTGATGTAATTCAGCTTTCTGGCTCTTCGTTTGCATGATAATGTTCTGGACCTGGGCAGAACTGGTTTGGTCCTACCTCAAGCTGTTCATTCAGCTGAAATACCTTCTTCCCTTGAGAAGAGCTGTTGCTGTTCTTTTTTAGCTCATACTCATAAGTGTTGGGAGAGATTGTTTGGAGTTTTAACATTCAGAGTCCACATGTGAGGAAAAAACAGTTCCCTCCAAACAAACTCATGGTTCCCTGGAGATTATTCCCTGGATCCAGATTACTAACAGTGGGAGGAAGGCCAACACAAAGGCATAAAATGTAATGGAATGACTAAAACAATGTGGCATGGTTTTTAGGATGAATTTCCATAACCCAGTATTCATGGATGTTGACTGTTTGTTGCACAAGATGTTAATTATTTTATTCATAATTGTTGAAAATATTCATTTAAGTTTCAAAATAAATGTGTTTATGCCTTCTTGGTTTGTTCCTGACTTCCATTGTCAGAATTAATTTATTCATGTGCTCTCCTACTATATATGCTCTCTCCTACTTGTTCCAAGTGTAGATTTTTGAAGTTCTGTACCAAGAACAAGATTTTCTATGTCGTCCACCAGCACAGGACTGTAGCTAAAGAAACTGTAGCTGTGAGCAGATCTGTTATAGAAAATCAAATTCCACACTGGAATGAAATATGCATGTAATATATACATACATGTATTACAGATATATATATATATATAGTGGAATACTTGATTTATAAGTTTAAGCAGGTAGGAATTGGAACCAATCAGTTGCCTAATTGGGCTAATTAATTAATTCAGATTTCTGTAGAGTGGTTCTACTTCATCAACCTGAAATTTCTCATTCAAAATGCTTCTGTATACTCTGAGTTTTTATTTGAGCACATACAGTAAAAGAATAAGCTCTTTAAAATGTTGCACAGAATGACAGAATATTCTGAGTTGGTGTCTTCAGATTAATATAAATACCCCAAACCAAGTTATGGTCCAAAAATGGCAGTCCACTGGCAGTTCTCTAGTGAGGCCACAAGTGCTTTGGTGTTGTGTCTGATCAGAGAAGTCCTTAAGAGAAAAGCCAGATGTTTTTTGCTCTGTTTGGTGAGCTCCTATTCTGCTGGGTCAGCAACTTGGAGACAAGGACAATTACAAAAGCTGACTCTTCCACCTCCCTTCAAAGGCAGAAAGAGGGGACAGGCAAGAAAAATCTGTAATGTGCTTGCCTAGCAGGTTCAGGATGTGACTGTGATTCTATAATTTTGTTCAAGGAGACTTTTTAAAATTCAATGACTTTTGGTGTAGCAAGGCCTGAGCTTCCAGACCCTAGTTACTTGTTCCTGGATCTGAGCTTTGAACAAAAATTTACTTGTAATAGAGAATCCGAGTTGAACTTCACTGCCCAAGTTGGATCCAAAACAGGAGGAGTGGAAACATCTTGGTGATGACAGAGTGTAGGGGCAGAGGCAGGAACCTACATGACCTTTGAAGCACTTTGTGAAAACTGAGCATTCAAAAATTAATCAAATTGGAGTTTATTTGTTGAACAGCAGTGGGGAGATGGACACCTGTCCCCTGGGAACAGCACTGAAATTGTTGTTGGAGACTCTTTCCATATATAAAACTTGAGAGATTTCAGACAGCATTCATTTGAGTTAAACCTCCACTTTCTTCCTAAAACCAAGTGGCACCCGTGCTTAGTGAGGGACTCAGAAGTGGACCTGAGCCTTTGCTGCTTGGCTGGTCTTGAGTAGAAATGCTTAATGGCTATGACCAAAGCTGGACAAGAATCAGAACAAAGTTAGCTGGTAAAATCTAAGGATTTAATTACTAATTCCTTGAACCATCCAACCTCTTTTGGACCGCATTTTGTGCCAATTTTCTCCCAGGTGACATTGTTTTGCCCCAATGTTCAAATTATTTAAGAAGCACCTCTTTAAGTGCACACAGAATTGTATAAGAAATACAAACCTTTTGAGATAAAGCTCAAATTTTCTCTTACTGTTTTAAAGTTATAAGGAAAAAAACCCAACTTAGACTCCTTCTATGCCAACAGAAAGACAAGAATTTTCCACCTTGCTGCTTAATTGGCAATATAATAGTTTAGAATGTACTTTTAAGAGGTTTGGAAACACTAGCTGGTCTTATCCCATCCAAATGGCATTAGTGCTTTGTTAACACTCACTCATGCTGCACTTGACATGCAAAGAACATTCTTGCTTCTATATCATAAGGTTAATTTCTAAAATGTCTCCAAAACATTAAACTGTTGCTTAGATGAAGACTTAAATGAAGCATTTGATGTAACTAAATAATCTGAAATAAAATATAAATCATTATTCTATAGGGGTTTTTTTCTAGTAGAAGTTTAATTTTTTTCTGGTCTGGCTTCATCAAGGTGTAGTTGAGCACATTCTGGCTGAAAATGATGTTCCCAAGTTCATGAGATGAATTTGCAGGCTCTAAGTATGCAGGCGTGAAATCTGGCACCTTCCAAGCTGCACATTTGTACTTACAAATTCACTCAAGATTTATAGTCATTACTTACAGATGATGTCATCAGCCATTGCACATATTCCCTACCTCATTTTCCCAAGGTAGGATTTAAATTTTTTTGAGGAATGAGGAACTGGCAATGAATACTGATAATGAGCAACAAATATCAAGGACAGTTTCAAAGTATTTTTAACACCAGAACACAATTCCTTTGCGGTTAATATTCTGCAAAACATTAATGCATCAGCAACTTTGTTACCATGTAAATGCATTTACCACGAAATTAAAAGATTTTTCCCATACCTATAATTTCAAAATTGTTAGTGCAGCAAGAAGGTGACCGGTTCAGAGAAGCTACCCTTCAGAGAACGGACATAAAATCAAATCCTGCCTTAATCAGGCAGAATTGCTTTTAAGATTACTAGAAAATTTTATATGAGTTAGTCAGGTAGGTCTTGGCCCATTTTCACTCTAAATAAGTATAATTTAACCATTAATTTATGGTAATGGACTCAATTCTGCTCTGTAGTGTTTGGGTAAATCTGGAGTCACTATGTAGCTGTTCAGTGGGCTTTTTTCTGGATGGTCACCAGTGCAAATAAGAGTAGAAGAATCTGGCTCTTTTTGCATAAGGTTGCTATTTATTCAAAATATGCTCCTACAGGCTGTTCACATTCTTTCTGCAAATATTTTAGTTGTGACTCAGGGCTATGGATTCAATGTGAAGAGAATCACAAAAATATCAGGCTTCTAATGAATACCTACAATAAAGATGAAATCTGCACTGAACAATGATTTTAAAAAGGGCAGAGACATTTTTTGCTGCCCATAAAGGGCAGTCATGAATCATGACTTACGCCGGTTTTATCATAACAGCCTGTTCTACCCAAAGCCTCTGTTTTCCCAAAAGCCTGTATTTTGAATGCACAGCATTAGTGTATAGTTCCAACATTGATCTTGAATTGGATTAGATCCTTGTTCTGAGCTGGCAGAAATGCTGAAGCAGTTCTTGGTAAATTCTTTGGCATAAATAATGTATTAAATATACTTATCTTTTATTCTGATTACTGGTGTTCCAATGACAGACTTTCAAAAAATATGTGTATTTTTCATCTGTAAAATAACTGTCAGTGTCTAGCTTTAAAGTTTTTAGTACTGAAAACCTAAATATTGAGTTAATGGTGGAAAACTTTTATAGAGCTATTTTGATTTTGCAACCATACTGAAAGATCATAACATACTGACTTACCTCATCTAATATTATGCTTCATTGACAGCAGAATTGCACTTCAAAGTCAATATATTCCTGGGACTGACCCCTGGAGATGTTCAATCTCTCCACTAGCTATAGAAGGGGATTAGAATGATTCCATTTGTCCCGTAGTAAGTACTTAAATTTTCTGGACTTAACTGCAACCAAAGTGTCTGAACTCAAATTTTATTTATACTGGAAATGGTTATGCTTACGGATACTGATATTTATAGACATACAAAACTACCACTTCAGAAAAGTGTCATCATCTTTTTAAATTACACCTAGATATTTCCATAATTTACTATGTCAGCTCATCAAAATAAAGTGTTATAGTTTGTCACGTGAGATATTGTCTGGTCAGGAAACTGAGAGTCATACAAAAGCATGGTTTAGGTCTCCAAAGCATGCAGGATTTTATGGATAGAAATGCTCACTGTTTACCCAAAGGGATTTTTTTGTTTCATTTTGTTTTGCTTCAGTGAGGGTTTTTGCTTGTTTGTTTGTTTTGGTTTATATTTGCAGTGAAAATTCAAAAGACGTTAATCAAAAATTTCTTCTGGGAATTTTTTTTCCATCTAGCTCTATAAATAAATAAATAGGAGATTTGGCTTTTTCCCATGTTACACATTAAAACCTATCAAACATAATAAGCATGACATACCAACACTAACTATGAACTCTAAGGCCTGTGAAGTATGAAACCTCTTACTGTGTTTGTTTGAATCACCAGTTCTTTTCGGGTAAACCTGATTGCAACACAAAATGCTGTTAATTAAAATATCAAAGTCATGGCCCAGATAGTCAGATGCTGTGAGCCATTTGAGACTCAGCCATTTAAACACTCTCAGGAAAGGGACCTCATTTTACAACCGCTTTCACTGTGACCCCTTATGGCTCTGGTTGCTAAAATTCTGCAAAAATAATTCCTCAGAACTGCACATTGTTCTTGTCTGTCTGTCTGTCTTTCTTTCTTTCTTTCTTTCTGAAGCCGTACTTCTTTCCTGCAGAAACCATCCATTATATTTTGTCAGCGTTCAGCTTGGGCACAGCCTTGTGTGACTCCGTTTCAGTTCAGAAGATCAGAAATGCACAACAGTCAGCTCTGTTCAGGCTTTCTGTCTGGTCCTCATATTACATCTTTTTTTTCTTCTGTGTACATCTGGTAAAGTAGTTTTCTAAATTTGTCGCTATTAGAGTAATGCAAACTATTTATGAGAAGATCTCCAAAACACATGGAACTCACCTGCTTCCATGTTTCATTACAGAGATGAAATTCAGCCCAGTTTCATCAAACATTGTACAAAGTTCACAAATCTTTCAGATACACCTGGCTGAGGTATCGTTCTGTGTTTAGGTTATCCAAAGCCCAGAGTGCATGTGAAGTCAAAGGGACCTCTTTAGTTTTTGCTTTTAAATTCAGTTTTGTTCTCTACTGGTTCAGCTTACTTGGGCTCCAGATTTGAAATAAAACTTTTCCTTCTCCTCGAACTTTAACCCAGCTTTTCTCTGTCCGCCAAAAATGTGATCAACAGGAATAGCTCTGACGACCTCACCTCAGGCAAAGCTCCCATTTCTGTGTTCCTCAAGGGAAGCTTCATCTGGCTAAGATGATAGATAATGAGCAAGACATAGTAGGGGCAGCCTCAAGTATTTTTAACACCAGAATGCTACTCCCATGTCATCAAGAGCATTCTGTGAAATGCATCAGCAATTTTGAAACTGTGAAAAAAATGCTTCCCAGCAGAAAGTCAGTATTTGTCTGCAGTTATTATTTGCTGTTTGTTTAGCACGGCCTGCTCAGCACAGTATAAGGCACAAGGATGTGCAATCTCTAACCAGTAACTCAGAGCATGAACTAACATAACAATACTTTTATCTGAGAGTTTAATGTGTTCAGGTTGATCTGGCAGGAAAGAGGCTTAGCAAACCCAATTTGTGTGTGTCCTAAAGCACCACACTAAAATACAGAAATTTTCTATTCCATTCAGTGCCAGGGAGAATCTTATTCTTCTTCATACCCCAATGCCTTTCTAAAGAGCATGTTCTCATGTAACTAGTAGCTGTCATATGCATTTTATCTCTCTGCAGGGTGAGGAGATACTCCATGCACATCATTGCATTTGGGTAACAGTTTTGGAGAGGAGGAGTGGGAGAGCTGAGTGATAAATGTGCTGGATGTATCTAGCGGAAAAGTGGGTTGGATGAACGGCATGTGATAGGCAGGACAACACGAGTTGTTGGGGGTTTTTCAACATTTCTTTTCCTGTGAGAATCAGTTCCAGAAACTTGGACCAATCTCTTGAAAGGAATGTTTTCTCCTCTGCTCAGACAAGTGTTACCTTCTGGGTAGAAAGCTTTGCAGTGAATGAGGAGGGGATTTTGCATCCCAGGTTCCTACCCCAGTGCCAGAGACATTCTTTGAAAGCCTGTCCACACTGCCAGCTGCAGACAGATTCACTCCTCCTGCGTTAACCCCAGAACCAGAAGGGTGGTTCTGGATAAGCTGCCAAATCAGGCCTGGAAGGAGAACAGTCACGTTCACACACAAAGGGCAGGGTATATTAGCTGGGCGTGGTGCCAAGTACATGCCGCTATACTGCTTCCAGATGCACACTGGTGAGTCCACAAAGTCCTGCTCTGCACTTGCCTGGACTCACTAATTTGGATCTCTGGACCAAGGGGAAAGACCTTCAACTCACTTTTTTTCCTTCTTGGAGGAAGCCAGTGGAGGGAGAGGATATTCTGGGATAGTTATAAAACTTGTGTTGGTGGGTTATGCTACTGCTTTTAGTTGCAGATTCCTGGGAGAGATGGCTTAGGGCCCAGGTATATCACGTTACTGAATTCCAGATGGGAGGTGAGAAAACCTTGTATAAACTCAGACCAAGGTCTTCATCTACCTGGAGAGATTGAACATACTTGTCAGAAATCAGGAGCAGAAGAAAAGAAAAACCAGTGTTGCACTGAACACTAAAAGTTTTGAGGATATTGGCTAAGAATTGAATGGACTTAAACAGAATTGAATAGAATAAAATAATTTCAGTTGGAAGGGACCTACAACAGTCACCTAGTTCAACTGTCTGACCACACAGAAACACAGAATAATTCAGGTTCAAAAGGACCCTGGAGATAATTTACTCACCCATAAACCTAAGACTGCCAAGATCCCCACTAAACCATGTCCCTAAGAGACACACCTAAACATCTTTTAAATACCTCCACAGATGGTGACTCAATTGCTCCTCTGGGCAACCTGTTCAGTGCTTGACCATTGTAAACCTCCCTTGACGCAACTTGAGGCTGTTTTCTCTCATTCATTCCTTCTGTGATGAAGTTGCTAAGGCCAGAGCAGCTGGGGGTGCACACTGATGACAGCACTGAGTTTGGCGTGGAAAGAAAGGTGGCAAAACACCAACCAGTATCAGCTTCATTATCTGGAAGAATTACAGAAATTCTACCAAATCTTTGCCTAAAATTATTTTCAGCCAGAGTAATTTTCCCATATACAAAAAAGGGGAAAAGAACATGGAATAAAAAACCAGTCCTGGGTCTCACATTGAAGAAGTCTTAGAGGATTCAGAGCAAATCACTGCCTGTCTGAGCAGAGTGGTTTCTTTTCTCTGTCCCCTCATCCTGACATGGGGATTTCAAGTTAATGAAAGCCAGTGGCATTTAACTCAAAATCATGCTGTATTCTTAATATCCAGGAAGTATCCTAGATGCCAAGGAGTAACTAAGATATGGTTTTATAGAAACAATTAGCTTTTTGTCCAAGAATGGGGCAAAGAAAGAAACTGATGACAGACAAAACAACAGGCAAGACTTGTTTCCTTCTAGAAATCTTCCAAGCTAAATAACCAAAACTAAATCTGAATCTTAAATTCTAACCACCTTTTAGAAACCAGCTTGAAAAGGGATACAACTACTCAGGAAACCACTTCGCTATCCTTCAGGCAAAAATGAGATATTGAAAACTTTCTTTTGGAGAATTAGGGTGAAAAAGCACAACTGAAAACAATATTCAGAATGTCCCACCCAATCTGTAGAAAGATTGTATTGTTCTGATAATCTCTAAACAGTTTATTTTAATTATGACCTAATAGTAGCTGAAATTATGAAACAAAAGGCTTGTGAAACTGAAAAGCTGATATTTTCCATTTTGAAATATTTAAATGTAATAGTTTCAAAAGTACTTTTAAAAATATGATTGTTGTCCAAGTGTTAAAAAGTTATTTCAAGTGATCTTTGTCCATAGAAAGTTTCAAACTGAAAATGGTAAACACACCAGCTTAAAATCTCTGTGAAATCCAGCATCAGCTGCAGAGGTAGCAGCAGGTAGAGATGCACAGATCATGGTCACCATCATTGGCTTTCACCTGCAATAGGCATCATTTTAGCAACCTCCCACTAATCTGGTCTTGTCATTACAATCCCACAATTTTCTCCTAGGGTCAATAAAATAACAGCCATAAGCTTCAGTCCCCAATGACATTCAGTCCCCAATGGCAACTCAGAAGCTAAAGCTAAGATTTCAAGACATAAACATTTTCAGCTTTGTGATGAAAATCCTCAGCTACTCTTAAAGTGGATTGGAGATTAGAGGAAGGGGAAGCAGATGTGTAAGGACTCACTCAGGAGAGGAAGGGGAAATCTCCTCTGCTCCCAACATCCACCTGCTTATTATCCACTAAGGTAAAAACTCCTCCTGCTTTAATCTGCTGTAACTACTAAACTGAAGGGGAACTAAGAGCATTTAGTTCCACAGAGGGCTGAGATGTTAAGAAATTACTTTTGTTCCACTCATTTTGTCAACACTAAAGGCAATGACAATTTTCCACTCTGTGTGCTTTGTTTTTTACATCTTGTTAAAGGCAACCCAGATTACTGGGGCTAGAAGGAAGAAGTTGGAAATTCTTTCATTCCAGGTCAAGATGAATGAAAAAAAGGAAACTGGAGAAAATTAGTTTAAAATGTAGTTTGTGTCGGTGACCAACAGACAGTACATCAGAGTTATAGCAAATACAACAATTTAAAACTGAGAGAAACCTGTGCATAATAGTCTATTTTCTTTTGAAAAGCACTGTTACTAAAAGCTATTGATATTATGAGCTTAATATGGTTCAGAAACGGAGTCTAGAATCTATATAAATCTAATAATAAATATTGTAGAAAAGGACTTTATTATGTCTGGAAAGAGCAAACATTCTTTTACTTGAGCTGCATGAATTTTGTGAAATCAAAACAGGGGGGTCATTCTTGGGCAAAATATGGTCTCGTCCTTCTGCAATGGTCACACATCCACTTTTCAGGTTCAGTTTATTCAGTTTTCACCTTTTTTTTTTTTCTTTTAAACATATAATACAATTCAAAAGACAGAACAGTATTCATGAGGCTTTGCATTAAGTCTGTCACGTAAGTTATTTTTAAACAGTGTAGGACACTGGTTTTTCAGAAAGAAGTTTTGTCATACAATTCTTATCAGATTCATCATAATACCAGGAAATTTCTGTGGCACCCTCATTATAACTAAGACCATGTGGAATTTGAACAGAATCATGATTATTTCATAAATAATTTGAACCTACCAAGAACTTCCAGCAAGGAGGATATTTGTATCTCTAGGCAATCAGTTCTTTCTTCAGTTACTGTGGCATACTATCACCTTTTTACAGAAGAACAGATTTCTTCACTGAAAACTGAAGGATAAAATTTGTATACGTTTGTAGGTATATAGTAACTAGCATGGATTTTGGAAACAGTTTTTCTGGTAGTAATTAAGTCTATTAAATATTGAATAGCTGATTGATAGTAAAAAATGAGAAAAAGACTCCAAAAGCCATAAAGTTTTTCTTTTCTAAATTTTTTTGGGAAAAAAAATATTAGCCTTTTGAGGATTTTAAACAATAATGAAGCCTAGTGTAATTACTTCAGTATTAACTACACTACTGACTTTAATGTATTTTCCAAGGAGAAATTAAAAATTAAAAATTTGAAGATTAGGGATCTTTGTTTGTTTCCTCTCTGCCACTCAGGAGAAAGAGAAACCCAAATGAAACAAAACAAAACAAAACAAAAAAAAACCCAAAACCAAAACAAAATAAAAAAACACCAAGCAAAACCCCAACTCAAGTTGAGATCTACAAAACACTGTCCAGGAGAAATTCTGCTAATTGCTTTGATTTGGTGCAATATACTGCGCAGTGCTGCAGCTCTAATTTGGATTTTAGACTGTCAATAACAGTAAAGCAGCACCTTAGGAATTGTTGTGAGCACTAGATTTGGCAGTGGAGGAGACGATTGGTAGTGAGGTGTCAGCTGAAGGTCACCGTGTAGCCTGCAAGCACAACAGCGAGAGGCATCTTCGAGGGAGGAATTCACCCCATCCTCAGATGTGCTTAGAAGCGGTGTTCTGGATCAGCAGGGGAGATGCCATTCCTCTCCACACCCTAAAGGGAAGTCTCAGTGTCAAACTGATAGATGCCAACCTTCTCAGTGACTATAGCCAGAGCAGGATATATTGCCTTCTGTTACAATTATGTTCTGAATTGTGTTTTGAATTACAGAGGGAAAAAGCTTGCAGACACCAGAGCTGCTTCTCAAGAAAACCAAACCAAAACCCTCATTTTAATTCAGAAGTGTTCACATTTTAATCAACGTTACAAAATTGCTGTTTTTCACACATCCACTGCACATTGTATAAATGCATCATAAAAATATTTTCCCATTATGAATTTCTATTGTAAGTAAACTACACAAACACAGCTTAATACCTAGGATTTGTCATATTTCTGAATGACATAGAGGTTGCCTGGGTTGAAAGTGTGACAACACTTGTATCCTGAATCTGAGTTTCTTCTGAAGAGGCAAAAATGACATGATTTTCTAAGTTTTGCTATTCAAGTGGATTCTTCTTCACATACATTTCCACCTGAAATAAGGACAAATCCTTTGACTCAGGCCAACTTGTGACTTGACCTGGAGTAGATGAAAAAACCTGCATATATTTTTTTGATTCATCCTTAATTGACACATTTCCCAACAGAGCACTCCTTAGACTATACAAGAGACAGAGATTAAGCTCATCATCATGACTTTCACAATTACTTGTAGAGAAGAATTATGACAACAGCTCTGGTACATCTAATATTAAAAAATACTAAAAATTAGAGCTGCATTTAAGTTTTGAAAAGTTGCAGTTTCAAGTTTTTGGATGAGATTTCAGAGAACCAGTTGTCTGGGTTTTTTAATAAAGACCATTGTGACAAATATTGCCTAATAGTGTGGCCCTCAGAGTGTTATTTCAAATAGTTTATCTCATTAATTGTTCCATTGGAGCTTCTAGCATCACACAGAAATGTAGCATGTAATAAATACTATTTTTAGCTAACACATAGCACTTTAATGCCATTCTTTGCATATAATATATTCTACACAGTCTGATATCAATTTTAGTTAGTACTGGGCACTCTGGAACACTGGCAAAACTAACAATCAGAATATTTTTGGTATTTTCCTCATAATTTGGCAAGCTGATCACCTGATGCAGGGAAGCTAAGACTACAAAATTCTTGTGGTACACTGAGAGCTGGCACAATGAAAAAACAAAGATATTTTCAACTATTAAACCAGTCAAATGGTGCACAGAAGTGTGAGACATTAATTAACAATATTAAAACTTTTACCAGGTTTTAATGTGAATTAAAAGCATAAGACAATGAAATTAATACAATAATTCTTCAAAATTGTATGGTATTTCCATAGTTAGATGTCCTATACTTCACAACAATTTTCTAATGATTATGGAACACCAAAGCAAAGACAAAAGAGTAACAAAAACATCATTGTTCGAATACATTCACCATGTCATTCATTATTTCCTAGCTTTGGTAAAACACCCTTAATAGTGAGAACTACAGAGAGGTCAAATTGCTATTGCTGCTAAAGACACACCAGGAACAAGCAGCAATATGAGGTAGCTGGTTGTGAGGAATGGAGTGGGTGGAATGGAGTGAGTGTGGGGTTCATGTGTGGGGTCAAAACTGAAAAATTAAAACAGAGGGGGGAATATAGACAAAGAAAGTAAACCAGGTGTGGTGTGTTCCAAATGTCAGCTAATGACGTAATTTTCTATGTGCTTTTTTTTTTTTGCACAAGACGCTAGTTACAAGGACACTGCATCACATGTCTGCCAAAGTATAGTACAAAGAATTCTGTGTACCTTGCTTGAAAAGCTCAAGTTATAGATGCCAGCAGCTGTTTATACCTCAAATATCCACCTTATAGTAAACCTAGACTGTCTTCCAGACCTGGAAAGATTAGGATAATTTGGTGACAGGTAATATTTATAAATGTGCAGTATGTTTAATCTTACCTTGAAATTTGTTCTTTGGAGCTTAACTGTATGCAGATGGTTGGAACAATCTTTCAAGTAATATCAGGTACATGAGGGGCAGAAAGAGGTGCAATATTGTTCCAGGAATTCAAAGGTGTCATGGAAGTTTACTACCTTTGTGGATCTGAAAGAAGATCTTGTTCCTTTAATATATTATCAAGTACAGGTTATGCAGTTACTCTACAGCAACCAAGAAATAAAAATTGGATCCAGCTTTCAGCTTATGTTATTTTTATAGCTCCATGATTTCAGTATACCTTAACCAGCTTGGCCAATAAAGACAACCAAAAGGAAAAGAAATTTTTCTTAGTACTGAAGGATGCTGTTGCTTGCTCTAGTTGTTCTTTTGGACCACCAATGATAACCAGTCCCTCACAATATTGTTAGTCTTTAGCAGAAATCTTACACATGTCTAAAAAACCAGGCAGCATGGCAGAAGGCAGACAACTCATCTTGGTTCCAGTCCCTTTGTAATTTTCTAGTGTTTCTAAAGGCCAACTGAAGACGTGCTTGGTGGGAATGGGTTTGGGTACTTACTACACCATTTCAGTGATTTTCACCTTTCAGTGTTGCCCTTGAATACTGATTCAGTCCACTCACAATTGTTATATTTTAGCATCTTAGGATGTTCCAGATTGTGCTGGATCCAAGCTGGGAAGACAAAAGAACCCATCCTTGGTTGTGTTCCTTCCACTACATGGCTCAGCCAAACCTGAAATTTGAAAGCATCAGTGAATAAAAACTACAGCACATGGTAAGCTGTAATCTCAGAATGATTTGGCTCACTCTGCAGGAGGAAGGAACCACCCACCCTAGAACTGTGATTTATTGTCATAAAAGTCAGTGGGAAAAATTTAACTTCAGTGAAGTTGGATCAAAGCTCTATATCTCTTTCCAACCTTTTCACTAATATTTTGGAGAGTAAATATTTCAGAGTTTGGAAATCTCCAACTATATATGTTGCATCTATATAACATATATTTCTATACTTAGCAGTGTTTATATGTCTTTATCAGGCTGATGAGAGCAGACTCCCTGTTAAACAGAGATATGCCAAAGAAACACATTGCCCAGGGTTTTTCACTTAATTATGTCTTCAGCAACCAGAAGGTAAGACCAGCTGTCCATTCCAACATTCACAGTGTTGTGGTCTGTAACTGAAATGTCCTGACAGCAGTAAAATTATACAGGGTTCAGTGACATGTTTTAATCCACTGGTCACTGTCTGGAGTGGATTTGACTGACCTTGCTATGTAGCAGAATGTTCTTTTGCCTTATAGAATTAGCAAATTACAAATCTTTCAAGATTGGATAAGGCTGAGATTAGGGGACAAAAGGCTACATTTTGTAGTATGCACACCAAGGCTTTTTCCTCCCTTAGTAGCTATTTTTGAGTATTCAATACAATGTTTTATTCAGGATGTTGCCTTTTAAAATTGTGTCATCACTTCCATTGAAAAAAATGTTTCCAGCAATATAATGTGGTTTGAAATTTCTGTCTACAAAGTCTATCTTTGAAATAAATTGTTTTTAATTGTAACAGGCATTTTTGCATTCTAAATTAAATTTACAGCAAGCAATGTCTTCATTATTTTTTCTTGGCTATATTAATCCATTTTCATAAAAATAAAAATCTGACAGTCAAGCTTGTATGAAAATGAGAAATGAGCCTGAACCAAATCCCAAGAGAAAAGCCTAAGCAAGAAGTTTGCAATCAAGCCATCATCTGCTTCTGAATCTTTCAGCTAGATAGAATCTTTAGTTTAAAACAATTCTGAATGTTTTAGGTGATGTTGGGATGAAAGTGTTACATCCAAATTGTGATCACTCTTTTCCTGTGTAGGTTAGATCTCCATAGGTACCAACGAAACATGACCTGCACAACGCTTGCCAAGCAGCCATGCAGCAAACAGGGAGCAGCTGCTCAGGTGGGGTGGCCCATGGTAGGACCAAAAGTCGAGAGCAGTGAACTCAATTTCAGATTGCAGTCTGGGCAAGGGGTGGGGTAATTGCTGGCTTCCTGCCACTAACGAAACGTTTATTTTTCTCTATAGTTGTAAGGGCAAGTTGTTCACAACACAACATTGGGAATATGGTGCCTCATCCTATAGGATATGACTTTCTGCTGAGACTATCCTCTTTCTTAGCTTCAAAGCAGGTATGGAAAGGGAATTCTAAGACTTAACAAATCTTGTCCTTTTCTTAAATGATGTTTGAGCTCTTTGTCTTTTATGTTTCACCTCCTTACATTGCTTAAAAATAAAAAATGAGAGCAGTTCATCCTGTCTGCTGTTCTGCTGCAGGAATCAACAGCAGTTTCACTGAAATGATACAAGAGATTGATTTAATCCTGTATATTTGTGACATTTTTTTTCATCCCTCACCCTGTTCTTTATATTTTGCTGCTCTGAACTGACAGGAGTCAAGAATGCTATTTATGGTGGGGGGGAGTTTTATATTTGTGGGACCTCTTTGCACCCTCCCACATCTCCTAGGTTTTCTGGACTTATTTGGCTAAGACACCATCCCCTGAAAGCTGGACTAGGGTGCTCTTGTCAAACCACTGGAATTGCTCACTTTGGAGTTGAGTAATGTTGCATAGTATTCTTTTGGGGTCATCCATTTGAAAAAAATTAAAGGACCAAAAAATCTCCCTTTTTTTCTGTTCCACATTAAAATCATTGACAGAGGATTGACGGTCTTGGTCAACAACAATCTGTGTGAGGCCAGTATTCACACCTGGAGAAAGGAAGAAACACGGATAACAACTGTTTTTCCCATACAAAGGATGCTACACCAATAATAATTAACAGAGAGAGTGGGAGTACAGACATGTATTATAAAGCATATTCTTTATTGTGATACTGTCAAGGCTTCTTTTGTACTGATTTTTACTGCTTTTCACCCTTTGGGATATCAACAGGGTTGCATCAATAACAATCCTATGACAAAATGTAACTTCATGTTTGATTTTTGTTACCTGAGGGTATAATGGATTTTATTTAAACACGTGAGTTTTCATATGCTGCCAATCATAAACCAGTTAAGTACACTAATGTGTCCCACACCTTTTATTCTTCTTTTTATATTTTTGATTGTAGTCTATTTAAGAGTTATAGACAGATCTCTGATAGGACCATAGCAACTGCTTTAGGTATTACATAGTTTTTGTGATAAGAGGGGGAGGACTTCCCACCTTGAACTTTCACTGTGGTGTCTACAGTGTGGATGCTTCACTAAATCCCCTTAGATATCTGTGGGTGAAATCTGTGGGGAGAAATAGGAACTATGAGAATGGCTATTCAGCTGGCTTGTTCTAGGTATCTAACTTAACCTGAGATAAAGCAAAGTCTGGAAGTGCCTTTTTTCTTTCCGCTGAATAGAGTGAGAGCTTATAAGGACCAGTTTAGATGTAAACATCTAAATTTGGCCAGATGGAATCCGTCTGGCTCTCATTATTTCTATGTATTGTCCAGAAGGCATCTAATTGCAGATGTTAAGCAACTAACAATAGTAACAAATTATTTACAGAGAATATAGCAGCAACAGGCTCTTTTGGACCCCGTGATGTGTGCTGACACTGGTCACAAGTCTCTATACACAAAAAAATAATCAAGCCTGTATGAATTCCTGGAAAGTCAAATGAGGTTTTCCTCTTTAAATGTTCATTGATAAATGAAAGCTCTGTAAGAAATCAAAATGTTTCTTTATTTCTTTTCACTTACATACCACCACTTATCACATTTTTAATGGTTAAAAAACCAGTTACAACTGCTCTGGCAATAAACTCTGTGTCTTGTGCTATTCGGAAGGGAAGAGCGGATGATCACATTGGCACACAAGCTCCAGAACGAGTCTGTGCAAACTGAGCAAAGAGCACTCCCCTTAGGACAGGATGATTTCTTTAGCAAGAGTGGGGATGGAATCCCAGCTCTAGCTCCATGCTTTCACTGAGCAGTCAGCACTGCACCTGTACTCTCAAACCTCATGAACTGTCTGTGTCTCTCTTGACTCACTTGCCTGATACGTGAATTCTTTTAAAATCTTTCCGAGACGATTTAAATCTTTCAGCATCAAGAGAGCTACTCCTTGTTGGACTGAGCCACAGTGCAACTTCTCTGTCAAAATTGCTCTAACAATGAGGTTTTGTGCTGGGTGTCTTTGAGAGGTATTTATTACTTGAGGCCATACAGTGTTTTACAGGCCAACATACGCTCTCATTGTTTTATGTGAAGAAAAATGTTACGCAAGGCTGGGTTGGAAGCTCCTTGGAAGCAAATAGAGAACTATTGTGTAATAACAGATGTTATTGTATAGCATTTTTCAACTTTTACTCTAGGCCAGAAAATAAGGACCCACTTTGAATGGGGGGCATTGCACTGACATGCCTACAAGTCAAGACTGAGCTTCCTTCAAGCACTTTTTAATAAAAAGAAAATTTATATCAAATATCTAACATGCACAACTCTGATAAAGTCACTAAATGGTAATCTAAAATATTGATAGTCACTGAATGGCATAAATGGGGGTGATATATATCTGCTAATAATTTCTGAAAGTTTTAGATTAAATGAATATAGTTTTGAATCTGTTGGCTGACTTTGGCACTGGAATACTGCGCAGGGATAGCTGTGAAGGATAACATTCCCAGGACAGGGATACAGTGTCACTCATGAAGTGAAATGGCACATATTCTGACAGTAGATGCAGAAGTATTTTTGAAAGGAGGTAATATGTGTTTGGGTTTTTTTATATCAACATCCCTATTTTTTCCCCTCCATTACTGAACACTGGACTCAGATTGCTTTTCATTTAAACTGACTTTACCACAAGCTGCAGAGAAAACCGTGAGTGCTACCGCTCAACTTGCACTGAGGCAGAGGATTAACCTGTCTTCTGAGAACCTCACAGTGTCCTTGGACCACCTGGCTATGAAGAGAGGGTTGTTTAAATAAACTGAGACACAGTTTCAGCCTTTGTACTTGTATTAGTAACTCACACATCCTTCCCTTGCTCTGTTTCCATCTGCATGAACTCAAATCATAGGACATTTTTCAAAGCACCCAAAAAGAGCCTAGTGTGAGCTTAAATTTGATATGTCTAAAGCACGAATCTCTACAAAACATGCCTAGACTTATTTTTAGTTTCTACAGAAAACAACTTGGCACTATCTACTTACTGTGAAACAGCAGTCATAGCTGAGTTAGAATTTTTTCTGGATGCAGCATTTGCCCATATTGAATATTTTAAAGCTTGTAGCTTCTGGTAGCACACCAATAACTTTAAATGTACTAATTTACCCTGCTTTTCAGCTTACAATTAATCTTTTTCTGTCATGAGTTCATTTAAAGATATTTCAGATAACTCTAACTTGCATTTCATTCTGTTCCACAAGGGTTTTTTTCTCCATAACCAATATATATCAGGCAGAATCAAAAAGTTGTATGTCAATACAAACTAGGACCTTCTAGTTTCCGTTCTCTCCCCTTTTGTAGTTTTGATATAAATATATCCTCTTTCACTTAAGTCTTTCAGAAGACTGTTCCAAACATCATTTTGTTGGTTGTTCCAGACCAAAATTTTTGTCTTTTAAAATTTCAACTTATTCTCTTTCAGATCCTGCTCCTCTCTTAGTTCTTCATCTTTCGCTGACAACAAAATGTCACCTGCCAGCTCCACCTTCATGACAATCAGCTGAGGGGCTGGAAGTCTGTAACCTGTGTGTTACCCACCCACTGTGGCCCATGTTCCAGTATCAGCTGATGTGGGAGCAAAATTGACAATAGTGCTTTAACACCCCAACAGTGTTTTTTCTGTCCCAAATGATCCCCAACTACACCTTCTGCCAGTCCAATTTTACCAAGAATGTCTTGAGGCTTTATTCTTGCTACTTTTGTGTGGAAGAAGCATCCACGCATATCAGGACATATCAGGATCCTCTTCAAACAGCTTCTCTTCCATAACACCCTCAAACAACATGATAATGACTGGCCTAAAAATCACAAGTATTCTTTTCATGCTGTCAATAACAAACTCACTTCTTCCTGTGTTTCAAGCTCTTCAGGTATGGGCCTATGTTTCACTATGTGTTTGTACAGTACTTAACACAACCTTGCTGACTGCCAGCAGTGGGTAGCAGTTCAAGCAGAGACTGAAACACAGGAAGCAGAACTTGAACAAGATGATCCAAGGGAAAAGAATATCATGTTACTTCTCCTGTTACATATGCTCTGTGGGACAGCTTCTCATTTCAGCCACCGCAGTGTAAATCTGGAATAATTCCACTGGAAAGCTGCTCTTCTGCACCAGAACATGGTGTATTGTATCTACTGTTTGCTGTTAAACACAGGGGATGACTTTTCCATTTATACATCATTTCTTTCAAGCTTTAACATTATTTCAGGCTTTGCATGCTAGGCTAGTTATGATTCATATGGCACCAAAATAAATCTCTTCCTCCTGCTTCTGCCTTTTTTTCTTATTCAACAGAGGGGAAGATGTGTTAATTAAGTCCCTTCTTTATTGAAGACAGATGCACATTTTCAGCAGTTTACTGGAAGTGTCATTTCTAAAAAATATGGGAAAGTGCAAAAAAAATCATCACTTCAAATATGACTACAGGAAGAAGGGATACTTCTTATCTGCTATTCATAAGTACTTCTGTAGTACTAACAGCAATTGCTATTGGGTTTCACCTACCCCAGGCAGATCCTGTCCCCATGGGATCCATCTCAGTTTTGCTTATGTCCATCCCATGCCTAGGTATGTTCTTCCAAAGCTGTCAGTAAATGTTGACAAGGGCTTGCCAGTGGCAGGAGCAGCTACTGGTTGTCCATTGGAGTGTGAAAAACTTTGGAGGTTTGGCTGTCAGAGCTAGTATAGGAGAAAGGAGGAGGGTGGATGTGGATAGCAACAAGAAGTGTCAGCTGGCAGGGACCTGGGCAGAAAGGACAAGGGAGTAGGCTGGGAGCAACACAGAGATGTCTCATGGGGAGCTAGGAGAGTCCACAGTAGATGTGTTGCTTTGGAGCAGGAAGGGTCACTGGGGGTTTGGAATGAGAAGAGAAAGTGGCAGAAGCTCAGAGCTGGTAAGAAACTTTGATTCAGAGGCAGAGACACAGAGAAACCTGCTCTCTTCTCACTTTTCATTCCATGAGTTTTGCCTTTGCTAGTAGGACACTGACAACTGCCATTATTAGTCAAGTGATGTCACCAGACAGTAACAGTGCTCAGTTCTGACTGCAGTTGGAGCTGGGGGTCTGCAGTGCAGTATGTTGAATTACAGGAAACTGCGTGTGAAGTGCTGGGATCCTTCAGGTTGTCCTGAGACTCTGAGAAGTCAGGTGCTAAAAGAGTTATGTTGATTTTAAACCATAAAGTTCCCCAAACTATTCTTATTTAATAAACTAAATTGGTCAACCTTGATAAAAAAATGAATAATAATCAGAAATAAGGGATAACACCACTGATTTTTTAAAATTAATTTATTTCTAGACAGATGTCTTCTAAAATGTCACTGATTAATTTAGACAACAGAACTAGTATCTTTTTTTTCCCCAAGATTTCAAGATATTCTGTCCAGTGTCCATGAAAGAAAGACAGGAGTGTCATCTGGGATGACACCTTTTTACCCCAGTGTCATGCGGGAAAGAAAGGCACTTTGGTAATTCTATTTATTTTTTCTGGTAACATCCATTTGGCAAGTCAATTAAAAAAATAACAAAAAAAAATTAACAACAAGAATTACAAGTGTAATTATTCACAAAACAGAAGAGTAAATAACATTTCATAGAAAACAACAAAATAATGACAAATGTTTCAACATCTGATTAGAAATTGTAAATGTTTTGATGATGTTCTAACCGGAGAGATTTTTAGTCAGAGAAAGCACTGGGGTTGCCAACAAAGTACCACAAAGGGACTTCTGAAAACTTCAGGGGTGTATTGGCACAAGAACAGGTTTGTGAATATGTCTTGAATTTCTTGGTGCCAGTTATCTTCTCTGATCTGTGCAACTTTCAATGTACAAACCACACTGTGCAAGCATTTTAAACGTCCTGTGCAACTATAAAAGTTAAAGTTTAAACTGTGTCCTTTCCAAAAAGCATGTGGAGACTTAACAATCAGACAAAGTAGTGGCTATAGCCAAATGTTAGAAAGAAGCTCCTAAGATCTATAAATAAGCAAAACCTGACAGATTAGCTGAGAGGAGCAAATGCATGTCTCTGCTGACTCAAATATTCACTCCTGCTACTAAATAGTGCTTTTATAAAGAAGCAATAAACTATATCCACTAACTGTCAATGTCTCTATTCTCAACTCTATGTTATGGAGATCTCTATCTAGGAATAAACTTCCTCTAAGATAAAACAAGACTGTGAGTTTTGGAGACAATAGATAGATTGTCCCTCTAGCTGAAGAGACTAATCCTTAAGCATTTTAAAGAATACAGTGTATTCTTCAGATTGTACCTAACACAATTACACTTTGTTAAAAATTGGCTCCTGGTAATGTGGGGGATGGAGGAATAGGTACAGTTCTACCTTTTTTTTTCTTTCAAAAGACCACGTGGCCACATTTTGCCTCTGATTATCCTTTATTGTCTTCCCAAAGCTGTATATATGTACATTCAGGGATATTTTTCCATATGGCTTTAGGAAGCTTAGTACACAAAAACATTTTCATTAAATTAGTGACTCTGATACAGACAGTTGGCATTAGATTATTGCAGTTTACACAAATGAATGTAGACAATATAAATCTAAGCTACACATCAAGAATATAAAAAGAAAAAAAAATCATGTTACAATAACTGCTTTTGCCAGTAATGCAGCTGGAAATACAGCTGTGACTTTGCAGAAAATAACTTTTATCTGCAGTCTTTTTATGTAGAGCAACAATTAAGTAAAATAGAACCATATGATATTACTGATGGGAAAGGGTTCTTTGAAATACTTTTACTTTAAAAAAAAAAAAGAAAAAATATGAAAATTTGTCTTAATATGCACTGGTTCCACTAGATCAATGTCAAAAAGCGAAGGGGACAATACAGCAGTCTGAGACTGATGAAATGCAATTGGCTCTGCTCTGCCTGTGGCACGTGTAGAACTTATGCCGCTGCATAGTTTGAGCTACTTGTATACTGTGACATTTCTAACTGCTCCATCTCCAGCTTTGTCACACCCATGGTGCTTCCTGCCTGGGAGCTACCCTCCATGCAGCACACAGGTCCCATTGATCTGCTCTGCTCCATGAAGTCAGGATGTCCTGCAGCTCTGCTGATGCTGAGCTGCTTGTGTCCTGCAGCTTTTGGAGGGCAGGGTGTGTTCAGCCTCTCTGGAACCTGGGAGGTACATGTGCTCTAGTACAGGTGCTGATGGTCACTGTCAGACAAAAGATTTCAGCTCTTCAAGTATCTGAACACCATGGGTGGTGTGTTGCCTAAACACAGCTCTTCCTGCCCCACAGCCGTGTGTGCATGTGTACCAGAGTACAGATGTGTAGTTGCCCGGGCCAGAACAGCAGTGACATGGCACAGACAAACTCCTCACGTCAGAAGGAGGGCCTGGTGGAGCTTCCCATGGAGCTGTGCTGGAGTTTTCTGGGGTAGAGTTAATTTTCTTCATAGCAACTGGTATGGGCATGTGTTATGGAATTGTGCTGGAAACAGTGCTGATAACACAGGGATGTTTTCATTATTGCTGAGCGGGGCTCTCAGGGAGTTAAGGCCTTTTCTGCTCCTCACCCCACCCCACCAGTGAGGGGTGCACAAGGAGCTGGGAAGGGACACAGCCAGGACGAATGTCCCGTGGGATATCCCAGACCATATGGCATCATGCTCAGCATATGGAGCTGGGGGAACAAGAAGGAAGTGGGAGATGTTCCGAGTGAAGGCGTTTGTGTTCCCAAGTCACTGTTAGTCATGATGGAGCCCTGCCTTCCTGGGGGTGGCTGAACACCTGCCAGCCCGGTGTCAAATGAATTCCTTGTTTCACTTTGCTTGTGCGTGTGTACCTTTTACTTTCCCTATTAAACTGGCTTTATCTCAACCCACAAGTTTGTTCACTCTTCCCCTTTCGATTTTCTCCCCTATTCCACCATTGGGGAGTGAGCGAGTGGCTGTGTGGGGCTGGGGTTAAATCACTGCAGAGGCACATCTAAGCCATGGTGAAGTAAACAGCTCCAGTACCCCCAGCAGCCAAATTCAGTGGTGAATATGAAAGGTGCTCCACATTGGCAAACTCTTACAAAAAGTGTTTTGCCTACTATAAAACAGAAGGCAGCTGAAAACAATGGCTGACAGTGTGAAGGAATTGTCTAAATTTTCTAATTTCTGCACTTTCTAAGTTATAATTCACATATGAACAAAAATGTCAAAAAAAAAAAAAAAAAAGTCATCTTCTTCATTTTTATCCAAGCAATGGTTGCCTCTGCAATGGTAGTTTGCAATGCCACATATATCAATCAATTCAGCATTAGAGAACATTGATATTAAAAAGTTTTGAGGACTTGTTCATGTGTGCAAGTGAGTTTGATGTAGGTCCTGGACAGACATTAGCTTTTCAGAGGCAAGGGGATCTTGTGTCACAGCAAAAGTGTTATGACACCAGATGAGATTGAGCCATTTCTGTCCTCCAAAATGTCGTAACACACATCAGCGTGAAGAGCAAGTGAAATAACTCTGTCCATGTTGCGAAGCTGCTGCAAAGCTGGCTGGTGGACTGCAAGCGTTTGCTCACATAACAGGTCTGTCAGATTTGAGCACATCATGTGGGTCTGAGACAATCATCGACGGGCTTTGGTTCTTGTCAACTTGTGACTTACACAACTCTGTTCCCATATGTTTTGCATTATTTGAAAGAAAGCTGGATCCATTTTACTTCAGATGAATTCTAAAAGAGATAAACATGTATAAATCTGAGAAAGGAAAATAATTTGGTATTTTGTCTTGCAACACTGACCTCCTGAGATGTGGAGAAAGGCATCTCCCCCGTCAGGAGCAGTGCTAGCATGGACTAAAGGTTATATCCTAAAAGTCACTGTGGGATGTAAAATTGTGTCAATGCAAAGTCACCTTCTTGGTCCAGTCTGGGAGTAGGGTTTTCTCTCATTTTAAGTTATGAGAAAACTCCTGGAGCAGCTTTTATTTTCTCTTTTCTATGTATCAGCTTTGTCAAGACTCACCTAAGTTTTCAACATATGGAAATATTCTGCATTTCACCCCAACCAAAGCTTCATGACAAATCAGGAAATGTGTAGGCCTTTCCAGAGCACAGAAAGCCAGCTTTCTGTAAAATATCCACTCTGATCTTAAATTAATGCAAAAAAACGTGTTTTCAGTGTTCTAAGGAAAATCTAAGCCCCGAAGTGCGTCAGAATTTAAAATTGCATTGGGATTTTTGTGGGATCTTTTTCTCTTCCAGAAGGGCTCTATAGCCAAGGAAACCAATAACATTTTGCTTGACTAAGTTTGTTTGTTTTGAACTGGGCTGACTCAAACAGTAAACTTCACAACTTTGTTTTTTCTTAATTGTATTGCACATGTTTTGCCAAATGTTCTTACTGATAATCAAGGCAGTGATCTCTCCTCAGAATCTGGCAGGGCCGTTTTCTGCTGCAGATCTGTAGATGCTCAACCAAAATATATGTTTGAGCATAAGAGAGCAAATCTGAAGCTGAAATCCTCATCTATCAGAAGCAGGTGCCACTTGATCTCAAACATTCTGCTCCCACAGCCCAGCCCTGCATGGCTGGGGCCCACAACGAGGCAAAGCATTGCAGATGAGGCCAATGGCAGCTGCCCTTACTGGGTGGAAATGCAGGCATTGACCATCTTATTTGAAAAAAGATGATTGAAACCTTTTGGGTCGCAATTGGATATTTTCTTTTTTTGTTTGGTGGAAAGGGAAAAGGCCAAGGAGAGATCTTGTGCACTTTTAGTTTTATAATGAAGATTATTTTAGAATAGCTTGCTTAAACTGTAAAAGTATGATTATTAGCTGGGAGCTCTTAGCTATAAAGGGAAAATTGCAACAGGACAAAAGTAGAGTTTGGTTCCTAGAAACATTCTGAAATTTCATATTATTTCACCCTGCATTTAGTGTTAAAATTTTAAATATTGAAATTATTTTCCACGGGAGAGGCTCCAACTAGCTGTGAGTCATTAATTGATCACTATTATGTTCTGATATTCTGACACACTTTTTTGAAAAATAAATTGATATCTCTGAAACTCAGTGCTTCAGTTTGATTTATTGAGCAAAGAAGTATGCCTGGTATTCCAAACCAGTTTCACTTCAACTGTATCACTCCTAGAACCCTATTGATCTACTCAAGCTTCTTTGCTTAAAAAAATCTTTGGTTTTAACATGTGGATCAAACTTTTAGGTCTCAGTATGTTTCCTGAAATGTATTATCAGTTTTATCAAAGTGAGACTGTAAACACTTGATTTAAATATGAATGTTTTGTGTCAAGCCAACAAACTAGCAATGCCAAAACTCAAGGAAATCTGGGTTGGACAGACCTGAAGCAAAATTTTGAGCATTGGCTTTCCCAGTGAAAATTTTTTTTTTTTTTCCCTGTAACATTGAAATTTATTTATGGAAATGTGAACAGTACACTAACAATAACGGTTCATGAGCTCTCATGTAAATCATGTGCATGAACTACACAGGCACTTGATTTACTGTATAAGACTGGTTATATCCCCCTGAAAATCAGGGGTATATATTATATATATGTATGTATCAGGTCTTATTATACTTTTTCTAATTATATAATGTTAAGTCACATCAGAGGCAAAAAAGCCATGTGTGTCCTTACAAGAATACAAAGAAAGGTAAACAAGACTTTCTCATTGTTTTGAAATGAGAAACTCCACCAAAAATTTTGTTGGATAATTTATCACGCTGACATTACCATTTCGGCAATGTTTTATTTTTGTAAAAGACTTTTAAAACCAGTTTTTATCTCACTCTTGGTAGCAAAAGACACTCTGAAACCAGTGAATGTATGTTAGAAAATGTTTACTTGAACTTTCTAAAACAAACTGTTCATCTTGGGTGTAACAGAAATGCTCTCTTTTATATTGCTGTTCCCACGTCACTCCACAGCAACTGGCCAACCAAAACACCTACTTACAAAGATGAACTATACCATTGCAAGCTCCTTGGCTACTCTACCATTGAATTTCAGTCGATAAATTTGCATTTAGCTTATAATTTGTTCAATATGCCTTACTAATTTGGCAATATTTATTTTGGCACATAAAATAGAAGGCAGCTGCTTTAAATGTCCTGCTAAGTTCTTTGTTTTGTTTTGAGAGGTTTCTTTTTTCTTTTTCTTTTTTTTTTTCCCTTACCCTTTTCTTTTTCCTTCGTAAAAGGATCTAAGATATGAAAAAGCTCCAGTGTTGTGGACAGGGCTGAGTTTCCTGTTTATGAGTCACCATAAATATGAAAGGTGCTGGTTGACATTTCTCAGCTGAGGGATTCGACACAAGTCTGTGTTGAGAGCAAATCCCCAAGCAGGGTGGTCTTGCGTTGACTTGTCGACCTTGTACATTGTTGAATGGAATCACTTTTAAAGAACAGTAGTTAAAGGGAAAGTCAGCTCCTCTAGCAGCTCTTCTTACTGTTACTCTATTTAGAAAAGTGTGTTATTGTATCTTTGCTGTGTAGGAGTGATTGGTGAAGCACAGCTTTTAAAGAGAGAGCAATTAGCAACATATACTTGGATTTATTCTTGCAGAGACCTTAATTTCCCTCATTTTCTAGTGTTTTTACATTCCTTCTCAAAACTGAAGTAGCCAAAGCATTGTGTAACTGTTACTAGTGGGCAACCAAGGTAAACACAAGTAAAATTTTTTGTGTATTTTGTGGGCACACCTGCCTGGTGTGTCTCTCAGCCACACCAGTGTTTTCATTACAGGGATTTCTTTAGCCTATTAATTGCAGGTGCAAAGGGGGAATGTAGATACGGTTAATGTCTGCTGAAAACACTGAGCTAGATAGAGGAGATGTTGTAAAGAGCGTACATGAAGGCTTGTGCTAGGATGTGACTGAGTCATAAGTGTAAGTAAGGAATGTGTACTGGTAAGAGTGTCACTCAAATTGTCTGCTCTCCAGACTTTGTAAGATACAAATTGCTGTGAGTGGGAGTGATTTTTCCATCTAAATGTCAGAATTTTTGGGTTTAGAATTAAATAAACCTGGTACCATTCCCTTTACGGCAGCATGATGCTGCAATATATCAGTAATTAAATCAGCAGCAGGTATAGAACATATAAGAATACATGTTGGAAGACACCCTGTGAGATACCTCCAGTAAGCTCTGAGCAACATTTCTTTAACATACACGTGGAAGGGAATGTTTCGTGTCAGTGGCCACAGCAGCAAGAAAAAAATACTTACAGGACTTTCGTATTCCTTGATTTTATTCTACATGTTCAAGCAAAAAGCCAAGCATGTATTTTTGGTCCATAGTACTTTGAAGGTGAGCAGCTCNACTCTCCAATAAGAATGTATGTTGCAGGCTGCAAAATTAAGAAGATGGAATAGGGAGGAAAAGATTGAACTAAGTATCTGTCTAAAAGAAAATGACACAGGCAATAATCTGACAGGGGTGTGAGCTAAGCTATTTTGGAAGAAAGACCAGCAATGGTTAGCAGCAGTCATAGTTAACTCTTCCAGTTTCAGAAAACTAAATTTATTGCCTTCTTTAAAACTGATGAAAATTTAAGGATAATTTAAATAAATTATATATTTAAATTAAATTTCTAATGCATATTCAAAGCAAAATTTAAAATGGATACTGTCAATATTCAAAATAATATTTAAAATTCAAGTATTATTAACATGATAAATTTATCATAATATGTAATATTTTTGCTAATATAAGTATATTGTTATTTTATATTCAGATTAAAATTTTATATTCAGATTAAAATTTAAAATATAAATCTTACTATCTGTCTGTAAAGGTACAAGTTTTCTGCATTTAATTATTAGCAGAATAATACCTCCTTTTTTATTTACCTTTTCTTCTCTTTCTCCTAGAGTATGTCAGTTAGCATATGCAGGTGATATTCCAAACAACTAAGGCTTTGATTCTCATATAGCCAACATATGGCTGAAAAACTCAAGTACCAATATATTATAAGCTTCCTCCTGATCTTGCCTTTATTACTTACACTTGTTCATTAGATAAACATGGTAAATTTATATTTCTGAGTAAGAAATAGAAAAAAAATATCTAAAACCACTTTGGATGTTCATTTGACATGGATTAAGAACATGGAAATATCACGATACTACCTCCCTGCTGTCATAATTCCATTCTATTGGATGATACATGAACTGTGATCCAAACAGACTACATCTACCATCATTCACAGGACAATTTCCTTGACAGTAAAATTATCCTTCTGGAGAAATGTTCACAGGGTTGGGACATATAATTTTAATGTGTTCTGGAGTGGGAGGGAGGAAAGTTCCTCACTTTCTATCTTTTTATTTTTCCTAGTGTTCCCTAATAACTTCTCCTGTTCATTATTACATATTTTTGTTTATGCTACCCTAAATAAAATTATTTTTAAAATACTAAATCCAGAATTCAGCAACATCAAGGATTCTTTCCTCCTTGTGTATGATTGAAAACAAGTACTCAGTGAAATGGTGCCAGGGTCAAATAGCTTGACTGCCAGCATCTGCCCATGTCAAGACAAAGCATCCCAGGATATTTTCATATTTTGAAAGAGGTAATCTGTTTTTCTTTCCCAGCTTTGGCCCAAGTCTTTCTTTGATTTATAAAGCCTGAGTAAGTGGGTAATAGTTTTACACATACTCCTGCAATATATTCACAGCACAAGAGAAAACATGTTATTCAAACCAAGGAAAAACTTCCAAAAGGGCATAGTTGGCCTCACTCCATCTTAGGGATCCAAAATGCTGTTCTCATTCCTATTCTCCACCATGAGATGCAGTGTCCATAATATAACACATAAGAGGAAAAAGCTGAAAGGCAATTTATGTGAAAGCTCCTTGGTTTATGTAGACGCATTATGAGGAAAAAAAATTGTCATCTTAAGTGTTCTGTCTTTCATATATATCCTAACTATGTTCCTGTAGTTAAGCTAAGGGAAATTTTAATGGGAAATCATAATTAAATATTACTGCCTTGTAACCTGAATGTAATATTCTTCAGTTTCAAATATCTGTTATCTAAAGATAACACATTTTGCTCACCAGTCATTTTAGTCCTTATAATGAAACACTATATTAAATAATTCCAGGTAAGAGAAGAGTCAAATTCTGGTCAAATCTAAAATATCCTACAAATAAAACTAATTCCATATAATTAATTTGCATTCCATGTTTTATTGGTCAGATTGTGGCTGCTGCGACATAAAAGCAAAACTTCCCACAACGGTGGAATATTTCCTGGCTTTAAGAGATTAGTTCAAGTTTTTTTACCGTTCTTACTAGCTGCTGAATTGAGAAAAAATACAATATGGATCAGATCCTGCAAGTATTTCAGGGAAATTACTCGGAGTAGTTTCTGATAGCACAACCCTAAAGAAACAGAAAATACATTTCTTTTGATGGTCTGACAATGACAACATGTAGCTCTGGATCCCTGCATGCTCTATTGATATGACCCATAAAAGGCCCATGGTTCCATCTCTTGTTTGTATTCTTCATTTTATTATCATTCTCTCTCTAAGGTCAGCGGTGCTGGTCTCCCAGAGACCATTAGCATGCTTTTGCTTATTTAATTCACTAACTGCTGAAGTGCATGCTGCTTTTAGTGGCACTCATACAACTCCAAGCACTGAAAGGTTTGGTTTCATGTACTTGAACTCAAGTGACACAAATATTTCAGTGATGAATCAATACTGGGAAAGGATGGTCAGTAAGGTAGGGAGTGTTTATAGAAGATGTTTCATCACTACTAGTAAAACATGTCTTATTGTTAGTTCAGGAGGTGCTGGTATTTAGCTCTTTGAAGGAGGCTTCTGACAAGCCAACAACTCTCAGCCTGCTAGTAAAACAAAATTTTAAAAATTGTACAGGCCTAGAAATGTAGCTTTTTGCAAAATGTCTGCAAATTAACTATTTAGGAATTCTGATTTCCATAAAAAGAGACAATTTCTGTTCCCTCCCCATGAGCAACACTAACTATATGTAAATGTGGAACATAAAGTACTTTTGCCTATTTCATTTGCTGTGATTAATAAATGAATACTTAATTTTTCCCTACAAAAGCCATGTTGTAACATTTTTAGGAGCACCTGGAAGTGTGGTTGTCTCACAGGACAATCCTAGCTGGAACAGGAACAACATTCCTGTTACCAGCTCCAAAACCAGGCTTCTACTGCTGCATTCATAATGAAACACCAGTAGCTGTTAAGGCAGTTCTGATTCAGAAATGGCATTTGAGGGAATTTGTTCAGCTCTACAATAGCCATCTCCCTGCCATATAAAGAAACCCATACAAATTATTTCATACCAAAGACAGCTATCTGCTTTTTGCAGAACTACTTCAACTTAATATGACCTTTTATATTTTTTGAGAGAAGACAGACAGAAAAACGGAAGCAATACTATAAAATATTTGAGTATATTAGCATTATACCTGGACTGAATAAATTAGACTGAGGCGAATCAAAAGCTATTTTTGATTTCCTGTTAACACCACGAGGAACTGAAGCCCTTGAAGCACACTTGTGGCTTATCTTGGGTAATATAGCTGGCAGAGGGACCAAAAGAAGATTACAGTTATAAAAACACAAGGAGGCCTTTGCCAAGAAATGCAAACAAAAAGGAAATATTTTAAGAAAATAAACAAAGCTACCGAGTAAAACATACACAGCGAGGAAAAAGGGAACAAAAGAACATTTGAGTCTTGATGTCTTAACATTTTGTGGCAACATATGTGATAGTCCAGCCAGAGTGTGTGAAAGAACGTTACAGCTGTGTAAGCTATGAGATATCCACACACGCCTTGAGATCAGCAAGCCATCAGGAAAGCCCACCTAGTCTGCCAGCTTTGCAGGTCTTCTCTGATTCTACTAAAAATAATAAGTTCCATCCAGTGCCATCCATGTGATTGCAAAAGCTACACAGCAAGTCAAGGGGCTGTTTGCAAAGGCAGCTTTAAATAGAAACCCCTACTCTTTTTCCAAGGTGCAATGTTTTATAGCAATTTCCTGAGGCTATAAAATATATATTTTAAAAGAGGACAATCTTCTTCTGTTCCAGCTAGACCATGTTATTCTACTGTTATTGTGGCTATCTGCTGCAGATCAACAAATGGTTATTGGAGACAGAAGGCTATCACTATTATTTGGTCAATTGTACAGCAGGCCATGGCAGGTGAATGGTGTTATACAGTGCATTAAGGGAAGAATCAAATCTGCAAATATTATGCCCCCCAAAAAATGAAATACACTAGAGAATCCTCACATGTCAAATTTTCCATCCATCTCCATGGTCTCCCAGACAACATCTGTATCATCAGAAGCTGATCAGGAGCCCAGTCTCAGATTGAACACATTGCCTGGAAACTGCTTTATGCTTGGGCTTCTATTTAGAGAAAGCATTTTGCTGCTTTCTCCCAGACTCACTCCAGCTTGGGCCCTGTGAACGCAGCAGTCTCCAGCTCACAGTCTCAGTCTTGGCTGGTGTGGGCTGGACTTTGGCTGCCCAAGGGACTGAACAGCAACCACATCACTGTGGTGCAACTCAAAGTTTGCACTTTTTGTCCAGAAACCTATGAAAAAAGCACCTGGTTTTAGAGATAAATTAATCCAATTGAAGATCACAGATCAGTATCTTAATCTTTCCTTTCTCTAGGCTATAAAGCACGGGACACCAGGCCAGGGTGGAAGAATGAAAGAAAACAGACTGGAATTAAAGACAAAATATTTCTGTAGCTGCTGTTTGCTTTAAAAATATGTGTATAAGGAATAACACAGAAGCTTATTTTTAGTGTTTTACCAGAAGGTTTGGATTTTTTGGTGTATTTTGTCATTTTTGCAGCAATTTATTAAAAGATTCCATTGTACTTTACACTATTTCAGCTGGGTTTTTTTTTATAATGTAACTCATACATGTTTTTAGTTCTTACTTGCTCTGGACTTTAGAATTCTGAAAAGTTATATGTTCTCACTATCCAGGACAGGGTATCTTACAGTTCTGATGCAGCAGAGGTCCTCCAGAATTATCAAAAAAACTGTGTTGAGGAAGTGCATTATCAAAGTCTTTGTAGTATAGCCAAAGAAAAGGAGACAGAGAGAAGAAAAACAACTTTTTGTATATTCATATCCTATCCTTTATTCTTGCACTCTTTCTAAACCATAAATGAAGATTTGTGACATAACAGTAGGAGAAAATTGATGTCTGGAGAGGCACTGCCTATATGCGAATAAATGAGCACTACTGTGATTTGAACTTTGTCTGAAAATATTCTTAATATTGCTTCCTTTTTTTTATTTTTTCATGGTCTGAATATCAAATTTTTAATATAGAATACTGCAATCAAACCTGGCAGATAGCTAGAAGAACTGAAAGGTGTGAAAGATATGGGACTAAAAGGACCTATTTCTCTGTCATACATTTTCCATATGAGTCAAAGACATTTTTAGCTATGTCAATTTAGTTGAATTCTTTTCCACAAAAATATTTATTTTAGACTAAATTTCTAATAAATTTACTATTATGCAAAGATGAAGCAGGCAATATTTGTTCAGTGCCAGAGAATGGAAGGCTAAGGCTGGATTTTGTGTTTTACTGGAGACTTCCCACTGAGGAATTGTTTTGCTCATGTTTGTTTTTTTCCTGTAAATTGAGAGTAACAATCATCCTCTGCCTCACAAGGAGGATAAAAATGACTAAAACACTAAACTTAGATGACAATAAGAAGTTTAAAAATTCATATTTCAGTTTAAATCCTTTTCATTTGTCATTAATTTGAATGTATTAAATTTTTATACTTATGCAAGAGTAAAATTCAGCTGCCTAAGCACAAAAAACAAGAAGCACTTAAAATTTCCAAGCTTAAGTTCCCAACATACGTGACCTAGCCAAGGCTGGCTGATAACTTGTGGAGCTTGTAGATTATTTGAATGGTAGCCTTGCAGGTTGTCACAGGGAATTTCAAATGGTGTGGGTTGCAATCCCACCCTCCACAAGCAATAAGAGACCCTCAAGACCCTGACTTATCTGCAAACTCTTCTACAGTGTCAGCACAGCCTCAGACTGGATCGACCCAGGACACCTGGGTAACTTTGTGAGTCCTCTGAAAACAGCTCCCGTTACTGACAACAGGGTCCTTGTGCTTAAGCGTATGAAGACTTTGGAGTTTTAAAACTTTATCCTGCACGAGAAAAGATGGCCAAATCCATCCACGTACATACAAACTGACCTTGCCCTCAAGTTGGTGCTATCATAGATAAATAGACAGAATACTGGAAAAGAGGTTGACTTAATGTGAGAGGTGGCAATTCACAAGTCCATATATTTTACAGCCAAGAGGAATACTTATCCACATCTACCACAGTGATTTTAGATTGTTTGTTGCTGTTGATGTTTGCAGCTACAGTAAACATACAAAGGACAGTAGGATTATTTCAAATTTTACTAACAGCCAAGATAACTATTTCAGCTGTGGCCCTACTTGGGACTTGCTGATATCATTTCATTTGGCATTGAGCATAAAATAGACCCAAAAATTCAGTTCTTTTTCAGTTCATAATTTCTATTTTAGGCACAGTGTATTTTTTGAACTGGCCATTCTGGACTTCTCAAATTTCTGAAAGGTAAGACAATTTAACATATCCTTATTTAAATTGTACCAGCTTAATGTCAAAAAATATCTGTTGACTTGCTACAGTGAACCAAAGTTCAGTATACAAAATGTTTGATAAGTTGTTCCTTATTAAACATCAAAATCTTTGGAAATACTTCACAGTCATAGCTCTCACTCCACTATTTAATTGTTTCAGCTTCTTCAGTGTCATTAAAAAGCATGTTTTCCAAACCTTGTTTTTAACCCTGTTTTTATAGATTTTTTTCCAGCTTACAAGTCTTTAAGACCTTGGCACTAGGAGCTTGATTAACTTGGTTTTTACTCCTATAAAAGTTTTACCTATCACAACTGGCTTTAAGCTACAATTCCAGAAGAAAAGAAGCCGCCTTTAGATCTGGGCTGCATCTGCTACTCCTGCATGGACATCTAAGGTGTTAGGAACCACCAGGTGTTAGTGGCTCAAAAGACACTGGGTGTCTCTTTTTAACAATGGACCCAAGCTGAAGAAATATTGAGAGCACTGCAAGTATTGCCTGCAGACTTTGCATAATGTGCCACACCTGTATTATGTGTGCCCTGTGTGTGAAAACAGCCTTTGTTTCCAGGGTACAGCTCAGCAAGGGCTTGACTGGTTACCCGTAATGGCCAAAAGGTTCTGCTCTAGTAAGTCCTTTCTGAAAAGACTTTCATTTTTTTACAGCTGTGATTCTCATTTTGTTGCCTGGACACTCAGCTTCAGTAGGAAAATGATCTTAGATCAAAGTCTTAGATCTGGAAATGTAAAGATCTATTACTTTGGCTTACCTGCTTTTCTGATAATATTTTTGGCATTCAAAGCTTTCTTTGTCAACAAATGTAGGGATTTTTCTCTCATATTTCTGTCTTGCTTCATTTCAAGACCATCATTTCTTGCACTGTCCTAAGTGGACAAGGAGAACAAATTATTGCCCAATTCTTTGAAGCACAATTGTACATATTTGAACACTGTTATCACGTCTCCCCTTTGTCTTCTCTTCTCTAGACTAAACAAATTCTCTTCTCTCAATCTCTCCTCAGAGGTCACGTTTTCTAGACCTCAGATCTCTGTGCTGGTCACTGTCTAAGGCTAAATGTTCTCCCCAATGTGTGGGTTCCTAAAACCCAGAAAAGTTTTAGAAAAGGATTAACAGTGCAAAGTAAAGGGATTACAAGCCTTACACTGAACTTATCTTGTGTGTATTCTTTATAAATTATTCTTGCCTTTTTTTCAAAACACTATTACATCATGTTCTCAGCATCTCTTACAGGAGATGGCCAAAACCAGACTGTAAAAGTATTTTAAGATGGAGTAAAATGCCAGCTGAGAATTTTTATTAGTATTTGGCACTAGTATAGAGTTGAATCACATACAAGACCATAAGCATTTCTCCTAGCACTGGAGTTATATTTTCATGACATTCTGGTTTTCCGTCAAAAGAAAATCATCTTCATGGAAAAAGAAAAAAAAAGCAGAAGCATTTGTAGGGTTCAGTAAGACTGAAAAGGCATTTTACATCACAACTATAGTTAATCTAAATAAATTAATTTTTTTTTTCCTGAAAGTAATTTAGCGACAAAATTTCCCCATAGCGGAGAGAAGTATATTTGTGTTTTTCATATTAAATGTCAAAAGGATTTCTGCTTTGTTATAGTACTATAGTACTTGCCATGTAGAAAGAAGGAATATATTACTTTTTATATATTATTAATTTTTAAAATACTTGACCTCTGAAGATATTTAGGTGATTGCAATAACTTTCATCTTAAATGACATTAAGAAATAAATTTACTTCTCAAATCTCAATCTTTTTCCTAAAAAAAAAAGGAAATTAAGGGAATTTGCACATGGAGAAAAGGAAATTCCCTGTGGAATCAAAGGTGACTCATTCACCTACTCCATGAGTGTTCGTTTGTTATTTTGACCATTGTGCAGAACTGAAATGCAGCAACATTTCTTCTGCATGTTTGTTGCAAACTTTTCTGTCTGACATGTATATTGTATTATTCCTTGTTCTTATTTAACTACAGATTACTTTAACCTTAATCTATGCACTTAGAATGAATACAAAAGAATTTGACTCAATACATCTTTCCACAACTATTTTAATGTGAAATGGCAAGCTTAGCCAGCACCCCTCATCCTTGTCCTTCAGACACTGATACATATGGCTAACTATGTCCATATGAGTGGTCCCACTGACTTCAGACAGGACTTTCAGACGCTCTGAAGTCACTTAACTCAATCCTGCCCGTCACTGGGAAGCATTATGGACCTGGCAGGGAGGGCCGAGGAGTGAACCTGCCACACACTGAACACGTCCTGGTCAAGCAGAAAGTGGGGGTAGGTTGTGTATCTTGAGCTGAGTCAGGGGTCACTGTTCTGGGTGTAAGAATCCCAGCACCCAGCAGTCTGTATTGAAGTGCAGACAATTAGCAAGAATAATGTAAACACATGCTTTGCTTTGGCTTTTATTCACTTAATGAAAACTGTGCCATTAATAAGCAAGGATTTCTTGTTTCTTAAAACCATGGGATTTATAAAATGTGTTGCTTCCTCTGAAGTTTTAGAAATGAAATTACAGAAACGATGTTACAACTAGTCCCAGTTCAACAGCAGATACACCTGAATTAAGGTATCACATGCCATATTAAAGAGACATTTACAAAAACAAGATACTGTCTCTGGAGCAGAAAAGATACTGGACTTTTGAGGTTCTATCCACGTATAAATAATTATAAAGTAATTATTAATTGCAAGTATGAATGGATTACAAGCCACCATTTCTCTAAGTAAATTTAAACAGTACCCTTGATCTCTATCAGTAAGTTTTTTTCTGTTAACTAATAACACATTGAAGCCAAACCTTTCACTGCCATCTGTTCAAATGGAAACATGTGGTGGTAGAGCTCTAATACTGTGCCCTTGGTAAAGATATACCTTGGAGATTTCTTTTGGAAAACTTCATCGTTAGCAAACAATTTGCGGGCAGTTAATTTGCTCCCTTGCTGGGCTTTGCATTCCCACGTGTGAAATGTGCTATTCTGATGGTGATGTTAAATTAAACAAATGTACACAGGACCATATTTACATAATATGGATTGTATTTGCTCTGTGGGAAACTTGACTGTCCTGCAAAATATCATTACTGAACAGAACTGAGAGCATTTGAATTTATTTTTGTTGTTCTTGAGCTCTTCCTGTAGCATACAGTTGTAGAACGAAACGTCCTCTTCTTGCACCAGTTCAAGCCATATTACATTCGTAGAAATGAAAAACACCTTCAATATATGCACACACACATGGAGCCACACACACTCATCTTGCAGTACAAATTCTCAGGGGGCTATGCAGACTGAAAAAGCATAATGTATTCACACCATAAACACATTTCCTTTGTTGTTGTGGTTTTTTTCTTTTTCCTAACAATCACAAAACAAACTATTTTAAGAACATCTTCAAAAAGTAATGCCAGATTGTGACACATGGTGAACAGTGTGTTTCCTCAAGCAGCAAAGTTCTTCTCCTGTGAGTGTGGCATCACAGTTCTAGTAATTATCTTAGAAGTTGAATAGATACAACAATAAATATATTTTGTGATCAAAGGTTATCGACAGTAAAAGCTAATAGTTTTGACATCACACAGCTTACTGACCATGTTTAACAAAAGAAAATGAAGATTTAACAATGCACACAAACATTCTGCAAACACTGTTAAGTACTTGTTTTAATAGAAAGAAAAAGTTTTGTTCTTCAAGGCCTGCGATTTATAAATTAATTCAACAGATCACCTGGTCATTACCAAACTAGTAGTTCAAGAAGTTACAAAAATGTTTAAAATTGATTTAAAATTTCTGTGGGTTCCAGAAAATAAGTGCCACAACTGTGGTTACAGTTCTCATGTTCTTGCCTTCCAGACCTACCTTTTGTATAGGGGGCAATGCAGCCCTTTCTTTTATGTCAAATGTTTGGGCCCAGCCCTGCACCTGCCAAAACATCACCTGCCAGCACCCCTGGATGAAGACCATTACTAGCAGGGGAAACTGGGGGAAGGAGTATAGCAAGAACAACCTGCAGGAGTATTTCTTTTGTTACATCTTAATTCCATTTTCCAGCAATCAATAGCTTAAAGGCTCCAAAGAAGACAGTCTGTATCTACATTTCCAAATCTAATTCTTCCATGATTTTTAAATAGTTTTTAAACCCCTCTACACTTTTTATTTATCTGTATTATTTATATACAGCAATGAGCTTCCATGTTTCAAGAAAAATCTTTCTTTGACAGCCTTTTTTACAAGGTCATGAAAGCAGGACATATTCTTATTTGCCATCACTGTAACTTTCTGATAGAAAATCCCCATGCATTATGTTTTCAGAGGAATGTTAACAAAGTCTCTCCCTTTAATAATAATATTGCCACTCTTTGAGGTAGCAGAATTTCTACCACGCAGATTAGACAGGGCTCGTTTCTCTAATGAGGTGCCACTCATGAGTGACGTGACCTAGAGAAAATTGTCCCCGCTCATGGCAGGGGCACTGGAAATAAATGATCTTCAAGTTCCCTTCCAAGCCCTTTCATTCTGTGACTTTATGATTACCTTGCCCCTCCCTCTCAGGCTGATTCCTGCCCTTGCTGTGTTTGCCCATGCAGCTGCCCTTCTCTCATATTTGGCAGCTACACTCTCAGCGATCTTCATGGAAATGTTTCTTGTTGTCTGTAAACTAGGAAGTGAAGAAGAAGTAAAGCACCATTGGGGTGCAACCTTACATCTTAAAGATAGTATAATATTCACTGAAATGAAAATGTTACTGGGAACATACTTTTCTTAATACAAAGAGTGTGGTTTGGGGAGTTTACATGAGAATATGCAGACAAACTTTTTTATGAATTCAAGTTTTCTTTGCTAAAGAAATATCCCAATGAATACATAAAATGCATAGGCTTACAAAGAATTTAACTGAAAACTGCCTTTACTGAATACCATTTCTGCAACTTTTGCACATGAAGTTTTCTTGCTTTGATTTTAAGTGATATCCTTGACATTTACAAACAGAACTTTCCAGCAAAAGTAACAGTTGAAAAAGCCACATATTTCTCAAAGCCGATCTGACCTAACACAATGTTAGACTGAAGTTACATTTACATGACATGCTATTTTGTTTGTTTTCAGTGGGGTTACCATCTTATAACAACATTTGGAAATGATAAAAGGATAAAGTGAGGACCCCCTGTCTGTTTATACTAACACTGTATATTCATAAACAGGAACAAATCAGTGAGTACAAATCCCCTTAATTGTTTTATGGTTTTATTTATTTTTACTGCATTTTATGTATCCCAATGAGAAGCACTAGGTTATTAATCATGTAGTAAGCCACATTATGTATTAACAGAACTGTATGTAAAATGCTTTCCAGTTTGTTTGGCTGCCAAAAAGATTACTCTAAATCATCTATAAAATAACTCCATTCCTCGCATTTATTACAAATTGGCTAATATCACTAGTGTATTAAGTATTTATGGTATTTTCTAAAGTCATTGCTCTTCATAGAGAAATAATTGCTCATTGCTCATCATATAAGAAATAATGAAGATCTGAAGTATTTCTAAGATCTCAAAATCCTGAAATTCTGGCACTATTCTTAGCACAATTTCTTATCTGAAACTTAAATCAGCCCCTGGGGATTTCACAAACTATATTGGCATTATAATCTTTTTTCAGGAGAACGTGGGAAGGGGATCATAATGTATGTCAGAGACTCTGTGCTGCCTTTGTCAGCAATATTCAGTTAGGCGAAGAGTCTTCACATGCTAAGAATAAAATTTAGTCTGAGAGAGAATATACTGACAACCCTGTGTGCATGTGATGCAGATGGACTGGTGATAATTATGCATGTACTAGAAATGTGGTGGATTTAGGTAGACATGAGAATAGCACTTTTTCATTTATTAAACTCAATATTCTGACATTGACCATATAGGAACTCACACTGATTTATTTGAGGCAATTAAATGTAATTTAATAAATCATGAGCTGGTTCATATATGAATAATATCTGTTCAGCATTACAGGCTGAACTGTATTATCTGGCAGAAGAATGTCTTAGAAGGCAGGTTTGTTATTAATCTACTGACCCAGAGCATCAGGCTTTGAGGTGTACAGCAATAACTGTTTTAACAGTGAACAGGAAAACTCAAGAAGAGCTTTGATATAAAGTAAAGAATGAGCAATACTGAAAACAGATGAAAACTCAGGGTTGCTTTTAGAAAATGTGAATATAATCTCCCAAAATATTAAAACTGTTAGGATAAACAACCTTTCCCATACAAAAAGTACTGTTGGATCTTTAACAACAAGATAGCTGGACCTCATTTCTATGAAATGCTCTCCAGCTTTCACCAGGTGTTGGAATTATTTCAAAAAGAAAGACGCTTTTTTACTTCTTGCAAACTACCATTGTGGCCAATGGAAAGCAAGCAATCATCACAAATTGATTTGCTCTGGGAAGAAAACAATTCTGTGTTTGGGTGTAGAGTGGGTAGTCACATTTTTATAGCTCTGACTCATTACAATGCTTGATCATTCAAATAGAGTAAGGGATCATTTACTGTATGACAGAGCCAATTCTTACTTCAGAGGTATGGAATAATTTTATTCTTGTCTGCCTGGGCAGTCAAGGCACCTGTGATGTCCTCATCACTATAACACTGACAGTAGTGTTTACTACTTTTGTAGGGTTGTTTTCCTAAACTTATTTAGCTACAAAATCATTCCTATTTTGTCATCAAATCATGCATTTCAAGTACATCTTCAAATAGATTTTAGTAGCATCAGTGATCAAGTAAAGTGAGCACTCATGGAAATTTAATTTTAAAATATTGTGGATTAATCAAAGAATATAAATATTTAAGGAAAAAAACAGATTAGATTATTCCAATCAATTACAGCTTAGCATTACAAGAAAATGTGAACTTACATAGCAAAGCTTCATAACAAATAATTTCAGTAGAGAAAAATCTGTTCACTGACATCTCTGGAGGAAAAAAAAGAAAGTAAAATAATTTGAAAACTTTTATTCTCATCTATTTACTTAGCTTCAAAACAAACCATAAAGAACCTAGCACCATCTCTGACATGTTACTGCACTTGTAAGAGAAAGATTCTTATTAATTATTATGCACAATCTTCAGTTCTATAAATACCAGGGTTTTTTCTGAGGACTTGTGGCTCATTTGGTGCACAAAGAAAGTCACTAAAGGTTTGCCTACATCATTAATGCTTTTTAACTTTGACTATGCCACAAAAGTATCGCTTCTTGTTCAGTTGACTCGTTAAGTAATGTACTCCGAGTCACAACGGAAATTAGAAGTTCTGACAAAAAAAAAAAAAAGAGAATTTATGTTCTGAAATCCATTCCTTCACAAGTTCTTGCTGGGAAGGCACTGCATGCATGCCTGGGATCCTGCACAGAGTCAGTGTAAAATACTGTTTCCCCCACTGCTAACACCCACATGGTTGCAATTGGAGTGGGTTGAGAGAAGAAGCTCTTCAAATACCAATTAAAACATCACTGAGCAAATGCTTTCCCACATCATTAAATAACTTCATCTTATTTTACTAATGTATGTTCATTTATGTTTGTTCTTTATCCTTTGCACTCTACTGCACTAATATTGTTGGCACTGGAGATGCAGCCTCAGGAAACTGTGGCATATGGTGCAGAGATCCTCAAGGAATCAGCTGGAGGGGAAGAGAGTTTCCCTGAGAGGCTGAGGGGTGGGAAGCAGAGCTCTTTCTTTCAGGCACAGCACAGAGACACCTGGGCAGCATTACCTGTGCCCTGCCGGCAGGCAGACCTAAGGTGTGGTCATCCTTCCATGGAACGTGGTGTCACCTCTGCTGGCTTGGCACAACCCTGATGCAAAGACGAGACGATTTAGAAGAGTTATTAGATGATTTCACAGTGCCAGAGTTATATAAAAGTGTCTTTGTTTTAGCATATTTGAGCCAGCATCACAGACGTTCTAAATCTATTTAAAGAAACTAGTCCTGTGATTCTGATCTTTTGGTTTCCTAATAGTTAAATTCCACTGGAGCTGCTTTTGATTTGCAAGGGTGCATTAACAAAAGGAATCAGGCTAAAGCTGTGCTTCCCAATCTCTCTCATACATCTTTGTACCTTTAAAAATATTTGTAGTTCTTAAAAAGAAATTCCACTTGATGTTGGAGGGAATAAAAAGTTTCCAAAACACATTATTCCCCCAGACTTATTTTGTTTCCGGCAAATGTAGAACAATGCTCAGAACTGGACTGGAATAGCAAGTGTCTTTTATTTGAACAGAATGCTTACATTGTTACATGCAGTGTTGAGTCTGCATAATAGGAAATCATGAATTTTGCATCCTAGATCAGTAAAACACTCAAGCGTTTGCTTAAAATTAAACTCAGGCATGTGGTTAAGTGCTTTTCTGAGTCCTTAGCACTAATAAAGATTCAATCTGAGTAGGTAAGCAGCAAGACCTGTAAGATTTTCAAGTTTTTATTCAGTGGGTCTAAGCTGGTGTATAGCAGTGGAAGGTTTCAGCTCCCTGGTAAAAGCTTGTTTAGAGATCTTTGATATTTTAATAATCTACAGAGCTGCAGGCTTTTATCCATTTTATTAATTTCCTCAGTTTTCCTATCATTAATTTCTTGTGTGAGCTTAAGATTGAGGGTAAACTATCAAAGACATCTCATAAGATTTATAAAAATTCCTTAGCAAGCTGAACATCCTTAGAGATATTTTTAGTATTATTTGTGCACTTTAATACTTTAAAGTATTATTTGTGCACTAGTCCAACATATTTTCCTCCAGGGCTAAAATTATTATGACACACCTAAAGATAACCTAAGTAATACTATTCCCTTCATAATTTTACTAAGTATCATTAACATCATTAATCTCCAAAAAATTTTCATGAGATTGGCCATAAGAATATTTTTAAAAATACAGAAATTGATGCTGCATAACTATCTAAAATAATAGTTAAAATAATTGTTACGATAATATCATTGTGATAGCACTGTGACATTCAGAGTCTAATACTTAGAATTACTGAACATTTTAGCCTGAAAGGGATTTGAGGAGGCCAGTGGCACTTCATGAAAGTGGTAGTTTCAACATAAGAATAGTTTTCAAGCTACTTTGGGGACCTGTTTGTTCTTGCTTCACTGTGGGATAAGTATTAGGGAATCATAGAATCATAAAATGGTTTGGGACTTTAAAGCTTATCTTTTTCCGAACCCCCTGCCATGGGCACGGATGCCAATCACTAGATCAGGCTGCTCGAAACCACATCCAGCCTTGCCTTGAACTCTTCCAGGGATGGGGTACCCACAGCTTCTCTGGGCAACCTGTTCCCACGCCTCATTACCCTCACATTAAAGAATTTCTTCATTAGAGCTAATCTAAACCTGACCTCTTTCAATTTAAAATCTTTGCCCCTTGTCCTGTCACAATCTGCCCTTAGAAAAAATTCCCTCTCCCTCCATTTTGTAAGGCCCCTTTCAACTCTGGAGGGTGAAATAAGGACTCCCTGCAGCCTTCTCCAGGCTGAACAGCCCCAGCTCTCCCAGCCTGTCTCCACTGGAGATGTGATCCAGCCCTGTGATCACCTTCCTTGCCCCCTCTGGACTGGCTCCAACAGGTCCGTGTCTGCCCTGTGCTGGGACCCAGAGCTGGATGCAGAGTTTTGTTTTACAAGTGCAGAGCACAGGGGCAGGATTCCCTCTCTCAATTTGCTGCCCTCACTGCTGGGGAGGCAGCCCAGGATGAGGCAGTGCTGTAGTAGCTCTCTGTTCCTCAATATCTCACGGGAGCAGGGGTGGCTGTGTCACTGCTTCCTGCTTATGCACCTTGTTCATCTTCGTGAACCAGCCCTTGGTTCCCTTGTTACCCTTCCTGGCAGTATTCCACAGTGTCGAGCCTTAGCACAGAAAATGAGGCCTCCCTTTTGCAGCACATAAACCTCAAATTGTATTCATATTACTTTCCTTGCTCTAATGCATTGCAGACTCACTTACAATGCTGATCTCCATGGTTCTGGCTCCCTTTGATTATTAGGGCTAACGTAATTTTTCACATGATGCCTTTGTATATTTTCCAAGATGAATCTCGTTTTGTCACTCTTCCTGTTCATCCTTCTAATATTTCTGCTGATTTCTTCCAAAACTTATTGAAGCCAGTGTGAACCTTAGATCCATGTCCAGGTTACTTTTTGCTGTCTGACTTTCATCACCTTTTGCAACTGCACCCTCTTATTCATCATAGGGGACTTCCATTATTGGGTGACTTACTTCTCCTAGATCATTAGAGAAAATGTTAAATACAACCATACTGAATACAGATCCCTGAAGTACCTCACTAGGAAAAGGCCTTCCCACAGATCCATATTTTAATATTTTGTCTCCTGCTTTTGTTTATAGTCCTTCAGCCACTTTTCATTCCACAAGATAAAGCTCATGCACCAGAAAATTTAAATTAATTCAGCATTTTCTATCAAATAGTTTCCACATCCTGGGCCAAACTCTTCCCCAGTTATTTATGCCCATACTTCTTGATGTCAGTGGAATTACATACAAGCAATGTATGAAAGAATCTGGTCTTTCCTCTCAATTATAGATTTTCAATTTTGTTTTACAATAATCTGTAATTTTAAAATCAACATATCTGTTCTCTGCATTTTCTGAGAGCATATTGCAGACTTTTATCCAAGTAGATAGGATAATCTGATTGTGCCACAATAATAAGAAAATATTTTATTGATCTCTAACATGTGGGCTTATTTTATGATAAAAAACATGATAAAAATTGAACTCATTTCTTACATACTTGAATAATTGTATATATATATATATATTAGAAACAAAAATTCTTCTCTTTCTACATTCTAATTAATTATATGGCAATAAACATTTTTGAAGCTGAATTATCATTTGGAAGAGTGATGCCTACACTCAAATTAATATTTGGAACTTTCTGAAGTACTGGAATGCAGTTGGGTTTTCCCCCAACTTCTTGTATGTGTTGGAATAACTTCATTGTCATTATATGGGTCAGACACACTGCAGAAGATGCATCTTGAAATATTTTAAGTGACAATCTGAGAGAAATGGAATCTGAGTCAGAAACCATAAAATTTACCATAAGATCAGCCAACACAATGCCCTTTTAATTAGCATCCGATCTGGATACTTAAATAGTATCCCCAATTAGTATTAATGAAACTTGTCTAAAACCAGATCTAGCTGGAATAGCTGAGGAGTCTGTTGGTAAAGTTCCTCGGTCACTGATTAAATCCAGTACAGATCAGTAACCACTGAAAATTATGTTTGGAACCAAACATGGAACATTTTGCTTTATGCAGCTTAGTATCCAGTACAAAGCTGATAATATAATTTAAAAAGACATATTTAAAACTATTGCTACCCTTGGGAATATCTCCACAGAATACAAAGCTTGCAGGGGACTTTCCTGTGATCACAACAGAGAAGTCACAAGTTGCAAGATGCAAAATATTAGCAAATAATCTTGCCCAGCTGGAGTCTCCTCTTTCTCTGCTATGTTCATCAACACATAGGAGTTGAATTAGGTAAAAAAAATCACCATCTATTGGTCTTCAAAGGCACCTATCTCTCCTCTTTAACTACATAGGGAAATTAGTCACTTATTTTATGTAAATGTCTTCATTTGGAATCTTAAATTTGAGTGCAAATCATGTACCTAAACTGGGGAAACTGAGTCCAATCTGGAAAAGAATTTTCAGATGTGTCTATTCAGATGAACAGCCCTAATCCACTTCATTAAATGTTTAGGTTCTATGTTGAAAGTTTCTTTCTGTGAGGAAAGGCAAGCAGACCTTCATGCTACTTTCATTAGTTTCATATTCAACCACTCAGCAGGGAAAAAAGCCATGATTCTACTCACCTCAGCCTGAAGAGTTGTGTTTTACAATAGAAACCCTTTCAACAAGTGACATAACAGAAACAGAATAAAAGTTTTCCTTTTTCCTGGATGTGCTACCCATAAAAATCCCCTTGTGCGAAAGGTAGGTAAGCAACACGTCTGGCACCATCACCTCAACCTCACTCTTCAGATTTTACAGGTGCTCACGCATCTGTTGGGATGACATCTAAATGTCACTGGAACTGGAATACAGGCTTGTTTTACATCTTCCCAGACTGGAGCTCTTGCAGGATGACCAGAAAGTCACAATGTACCAAATTAAACCCTCATTGCCTTTGTTTAAGGAAAAGAAAAAAAAAAAGTGTGTGTTTGAGAAAGGAGAGAAAAAGAAGAAAGAAGAAAAAAAGAAAAAAGAAAAAAAGAAGAAGAAAAAAGAAGAAGATGATGAAGAAGGAAAAGAAGAAGAAGAAGAAAGAAGAAGAAAAAAAGAAGAAAAAAGAAGAAAAAGGAAAAGAAAAAGAAAAAGAAAAGAAAAAGAAAAAGAAAAGAAAAAGAAAAAGAAAAGAAAAAGAAAAAGAAAAGAAAAAGAAAAAGAAAAGAAAAAGAAAAAGAAAAGAAAAAGAAAAAGAAAAGAAAAAGAAAAAGAAAAGAAAAAGAAAAAGAAAAGAAAAAGAAAAAGAAAAGAAAAAGAAAAAGAAAAGAAAAAGAAAAAGAAAAGAAAAAGAAAAAGAAAAGAAAAAGAAAAAGAGAAAAAAGGAAACAGCTCCTGGAGCAGGTATAAGATAAATACACCAAAGCCATAGACATGAAACAGACACTGATCAGGTACACAGCAGGATGCCTGTTTAATGTCCACTTTGTACCTATTGCTTGTACAAATAGAAAGCAGCGGCTTCAGACACAGCCTTCACTTTACCTGCTCCGATATTGAACAGACCTACTTTGCTGCAGGAGACAAGAAGCAGTGGAAGTACAGGTGCTGAGAAATGATAGCCACAGGAGAAACCTGGACACACAAAATCAAACCAGTGAAACTTGGCTCTCATATCTAGGAAAAAATCAACCCAATCCTTATGTTCTACATCAGATGCAAGAATTATATGCACATGGACACACAAGACCGTATATATATGTACGAGTGTATGTATGTAGAGAAAATGATAGAAAAAGGAATGCAGGTTACAGCTTATTTAATTTAACTAATCTTGTTGGATTTCAGTGCCAGTTTGATTGTTTATTGCCCCTTTCTTTTCTTCACTGACATCTTCTTGATACCAATAGTCTAGCAATATAACTGATAGCTTGAAATGAAATTTCAAAAACTGCCTATATTATATCAGTTAATTGTCCGGTGACTGTGGAGAAAGGAAACCAGAACTATGTATTTCAAGTAATGCCCAACACATGGCAAACATCAAGTGAGGAATGCAAGGCCTATGCTAGTGAAGAATGCAATAAATATAGGCCAGATCATAAACACTGCTATAATAAGACAATTGAGGAAGAAGATTTGGAAAGATATAATTGATTTCTGTACCTTTTCTTGTGCAGGTTCTGCAGGAAATGGATAAGCTCAAAACCATCACCTCCATGTCTAGTTTGACATAAGCTTTTTGAGCTCTGTATTCTTGACTTTGAAAAAGGGAGAAATATTCTCTCCACAGCATGAGTTAATCTGAAGAACTCTGGCTTGTGATATGCAGGAAATAAGAGTTAGATGTTTACAGTGCTTCCTCTGGTCTTGAAAATCTGTTAACTTTGAAATGACCTGTGCTTCACATCATTTAAACATAGTAGTCCATATCTGATTTGCTTCTGCCATCAACCTTTCTCACTAACACTGTTGCAGTGAGTTGTGGGGATATCACAGTGCCCATTTGCAGTTTTATATTTCTCAGTCCAAGGCTAGTGATTCAAGAGTGATATCAAAGACAATTGGCATTGTGTCTGAATAAGAGTTATATAACTTGGCCTTGGACTATAAGATCTTCACAGTAAGGTTGTCTTATCCTTTATTTCATTATATTGTCAGTTTTCTTAAATAACTAACAAAAGGTGAAACAAATTTAAAAACAAATTTTAATCCTCTTTCACTGGCCATAGGGAATATTATGCCAAAGCAAATGTTAATTCTTTGTACGGTTTTGCTGATCAACAGAATTGGAAGGTATCACAGAGTGGCTTTAAGTTATTTGAACATATACTGCATTACTATGCTTCAAATTCCAGCCTTGTTTGGTGTAGATTGATTGTGATTGCTTTAATACATACCAGAAGAAAGGCTTTTACTGTAAGGGGTGTTGGACCTATCAGCCTGGTAACAAGGATTTTTTTTATCAACCTGACAATTTGAACAATTCAGAGATTCAGCTCCAATACTCCCATACATTTTTACAGGATAAATAATATTTTTAGTGGTCTCCACTAATGGTTCCACTGTATAGTAGCTGCTGACAAGCACTAAGACCTTCCATGAAGGTCCTGGCACCTTTAACCGTGTCCACAAGAATTGCTTGTATATTATTCAGAGATTTCTAATGGCAAGATTAGGATATTGGATAACTGGACTCTGCTTCAGCTTTCGACCTCCTAACTGATTCTCTGTATGTGCTATATGACAGTATTGTAAACTGTCTGTAATGAAACTTACATAGAATATACACATTGGGTGAGGGTTAATTTTAATCTTTCTAAAATGCTTTGAAATTCTCAGATGAAGAACAGTCACAATACCTGGAAAATATCAAGCTTTTTCTGTTCTTAAAAATAAGCAGAAAAATAGGCAAGATGTACTGCACACAGAAAGCATTGCCATATTTATTTCTGGTTTTACACATTCAATCTTCTCCTTCCAAGGACAAATGCCCAGTATAGGTGACATCAGGGAGGTTCCACTGACCTGGTGTACTAGAGGTGAGAGAAACAAAATTCATCGTTCCATGTGATGTCATGTGTACCTGACACTCACAGAAAGGGCAAAATATCTGTGCAGGTAGGTCAATGTTTGCATATTATCTCTGGTTAAATACATAAAGCAAGTGAAATCTGTCTCGTTCAGTTCAGATGGGTACTCTTTTGCAAATACTTCCCATTTTTAATCCAGGCAGAGGTGTTTTGAGCTTGCAGTGTTTCAAGCTTTACCTAAGCTTGAAATCCTAGGTCCTAAGCTTTTCCATTGACATCAAAGCAAAGCTCCTCTGACTTGTAAGATACAAGATCAGCCCTAATCCTGCTGTGGGAAGTATGGCCAGACAGTAGAAACTTGTGTTCTCAAGCATTAAGGTTTTCACCAGAGGTCCAGGAAAGGAAGTGTTTCAAACAGGGCTCATGTCACCTCACATCAGTGGAGACTGGACCCTTAAGTCATTCCTTGTTCTTAGGCTGAGTTGGATATTGGTAGAAATATCTGTCTCTTACTTTCAAGAACAAATGATTAAACAGAATAAGGGCAGAATTCAGCAAGAAATTCAGACACCTTAATTTAATTTTCCCCATAATCATGCAGGGCATGGGCCAGGTGCCTAAGCTCCCTGAGCAGTCAATGAGGATACAATTAACAAAATCAAAGGAGCACAGAGTAGTTCAGCTTCCTACAGGCTAGGGACAGACTCAGCTGCCTAAACACAAGCTTCTGGTGCCTTTTGTAGGATACCTGACAGACCTGATACCTCATTATGTGACACCTCAGCTCCCCAGACTAGCATCTGCGTGGCAGCAAGTAAGGTGTCCACAAAAGCATCATGCTTTGGTAGGTACACGTCTGAGTACATGGCTGAAGCGGATAAAATTAGTCTCAACTTTTATTTCTCAGTGTTGGAAGAAAAAAATTAGAAGATGCTCCCAAGAATTATTAATTGTATAAAATGTATAAGAAGTTTTAAATGACAGTGAAAATAGGGCCCATTCAACTCTTGCGGCTGCTGTGCCTTCTGGTACAGATGTTTTTGTGTTTTGCTATGCCAAATAAATCCTGACTATTATTCCATTGAATACTTAAGGAGTGAGACTCAACAGCAGGCCATTTCTGTTACAAACAATGCCTGACTCAGCAAGTGGAAGTTTGAGCTGGATTTGCACACAAAAATAAAGAAATAGGCATGAGCTGTCAGAAAGCAGAGTTTCTAGAAAGCCATGTCAGTTGCTTTAAGATTTGATACATGGATTGCAGAAATATATTTTCTGTTCCAGTTATTTAAAACTGTCATTTGCGTGTAATCATTCCACAGTTTGGCATTAAAAAATATTATGCAGTCAACTAACAGTATGATCTTACTCAGCAGGCATGGCTAAATAATTTCTGGATGTACATATCTGAGGTGTAATTAAAACAAAAAGGATGACAATCCACATTGAAAGGAAATTGAATATATGATGCTTAGTTTCTCTGAAATGCTGTATTTCAGGTTTTGTCCCCATCATTCGCTGACATTTGGAACATGTGAGTTTATAGTCTCCCTGTCAAAAAGTTGTGCTATGGTCCTGTTAGCCATAAGCATATTTAATCCTGGTTTCAAAACCTACTGAGGTCCTTATCTCCATTGTATTAACTTTTCTCCAGATTCTGGTTATCACTGGCATCAAAGTGCAGAGTAAACATACTCTGACTTGAATACATTAGCACAATGTCTGATTACTGTGGAACTGGACTGAAACCTGGTCAGAAAATAATGAATGGTAGAACAAAGTCTCTCAAAGCTGCAATTGTAGCACATGCAGAAGAACACATAACCTCTGTGGAGTTACACGATGTAGGTAGCAGGGCAACAGGCCTTGAGAGCCAGAGTGACCTTCTGGTTTTGATCCGGAAGAAGCCCTGGGATCCATGAAGAACATCCAGGCCATGGGTGATGTAGAAGAAGAGTGCATTGTAAGTCTGTGAACTGCTGGACCTGTCAGAAGTGAGAAATAGCATTTGTTACCTTAAAAGGTATTGTTTGCCTGTTACCATAAAAGGCAATACTTTAGAACCGAGTTAGGTGATTGGTATTCACTGTGGTGTAGAACTAGTTCCTGTTTGTGTGATGGCATATTAGGAATTTTCACTACACGATAAATCTCTTTCTGGACACCATGGTCTCGTGAAGTCAGCGTCTTCTTAATTGCTGCAAACCTCAACACCAGTGCTTGTTTGCAGACAGATATGGAAGCCTCATACTCCTCTTGCAGTCAGTAAGCTGCTTGAGAAAGGCCCAAAATTAATCTGTTCAGTTAAATTTTCTCAGTCCTTTGGCGTATCCGTATTCCCCGGTGACCTCATGGACTGTAGCCATCAGAATACACCGCACCTCATTAAAGTCACCACTTACGCATACTTTTAGATTTTGGATTTACAGCATTTACTCTCATGGCATGAGTGACAAAATCATATAATTGTTGGACAAATCTTGATAATAGGTGGGCTAAGTCTGACTGAAAGAGCTGAGAAATAAGTTGTTTTGAAATTCAGTCAGATGTTCTATGATGGGACATCAGTAACTCTGCAGATTGTACTTTGTTGAGGGAGAAGACATCTATTTAAGACAAATTCAACTCCTGTAGGTTTCTCTGGGAAAAAGTTATTTTTCCACTTGCTTTGGTTCTGAAGATGTTGAGATGTTGCTTCCAGATCAAGAGGTTTTAATGCAGGTTGAAACTATGGGAACATGTAAAGAGCAAAAAAAAAAAAAAAAAGTTTAATCTCTAAGTGAGGGAATATATCCTAATTAGTTATGACTGCTCTGATGTCTGGCTACTAGCTGACAGACCTGACAGCTGATCTCTCTGAACCAATCCAAATTGGAAAAAGATTTGGGTTAGGGTCACTTTTTGAGTGGGCAAAGGTTGGGGCTGGTTGTTATTTGGACTGAACTAGTGCATTCATCTCTAGTTACCCATATGTCAATACAATAGATTCCCTTAACATAATATGCCATGGGCTAGAAACTTTCTGTTTTGTTTCTACCTGCAGATTTTCCTGGGTTGCTGCCAGGAGATGAAGACAGTATGTCCTGGGATAAGAGGAAGTTCTGGACACTTCTGGAAGAGCTCCAGAAGGCACTATGAATATAGACACTTGGGATGTAAAACCTTCAAGCTTTGTGCACTTCAGGTCAGAGCTCAGGTCAGAAGCTCATTTAAGTGCCTGTGAACAACACAGTCTACATGAAGATTGGGGATTTTTGTACTGCAGACTCTCTGTCACTATTTACCTTTTAGCATGTACCAGAAAGACTCATAATAGAGAGTTATATAAAATGCAACCAAATCAGTAGAAATTCTTCCATCAATTTCAAAAGAAACTGGTTTAATTGTTCATCATATAGGTCCAGGACAAAAAAAACCCCAAAACTTTAGATGACTGCACAATTAGCAATCATTATTTAATGGAAACAGTCTGTTTTGCTTATCTTACCTTGATCTCTAAAAATTCAGACTCTAAAAATTCAGCCTTGTATATTCATCATTATTCTTGCACAGTGACTTCTGAAAAAAAGACTGTTTAATTCGTAAATGAGAAGAAACATCATATTTGAGAGTCAGCCTAGGTAAATCATTAGAGAAAATTCTGAGTTGGGATATAGAGCTCATAAGTCCCAAGATCTACACCTAAAGGCACAGAAGTAATGATAAGAATCAAAACTGATCATCTCTCTTAAGTTAGTACTGTATTGCCAAGATAGAGCAGGACTCTATTTTGAAGATAAGCATGTTGCCATCGTCATCTCACTACCATCAACATGAAAACAGATAATTTCTCTAAATAATAGACATTTTTTCACTAGTATGTCTTCCTGCTTGGAGGACTGAGGTGTGGGAATATTTGCATTACAGATAATAGAGCAAAACAGGGTACATTTATTAAGCAAATAAATTAAATGGTGACTACTATTGGTCCTTCCATAAGCAGTTCCTGGGCACTGTTTGGAAGTATGCATGGAATACATGGGCCAGGGATTCCCCTAAGGCTGTGTGGCTGTGGTCTTCTCAATCCTCTGCAGACTGAAGGGCTTTGGTACGTCTTTGTGCCACTGACCTCAAAGCCAGAGAACAATCTGGTCTTACTTGTTCAGATACAGCCGGAGAGTCCTGGAAAGTGCCCCCAAGAGCTGCGAGTGCTCTGCAGTCCTATTAGGAACAAAAGGTAGAATAAAATAATATTTCAGGATTCATATCACATGAAAGGAGCATAAATTTTTCCAGCAAAACATTTCCATTTTTACATTGACTTGTTCATTGTCCTGAGGTCATAAAATAGACAAAACATAAATAGGAAATACAAAGCCGTATATTATATATGGCACATTTAAAGCCTAGAAATGATCCTTCGTTTAAGATTTTTCCCTTTTCACAGATGGATGACTGGGTGGTATTGTTTTGCTACCTTCCCTTAGCTCTTCACATCTGTCCTCTGACATACTTTCCAAAACTTCCCTCCCCTGACCCAGTCACCTTGATGTATCCCACAGCACATGTGTAGGATGTGCATAAACTTGGCCATTAATTATAAAATCTTGTCCACACGCTTTAATAGAATTATGACCCATTACACTGATGATTACTCAGCAGTACATTTTTGTGCTCCAATACATAAGCTTATTACCTTCTTCTCTCCTGTGTTGTTGAAGAAGGTAACAGGGGTCACCAATATAAATTCCGAGCATGTAGACTCTGGATTTTCATCTGGCAAACATTACAAACTTCTCCCTTCACGATTATGTTCTATCTTTTTTTTATGATTTTAGAGCACTGCTCCCTAGTTCCACTGATTATAAATTACAGGATAGGGAGAGATCTGATGAAAATATTCACCTTTAAGTGGCCCAGAGTTTTATGTCTGTGAGAAAACACATATTTTTCATTGCTAACAGATGCAGCTCAAACCACAGCCAAACAACTGCACACAGCACACAGATATACACCTATGTTGCACACACTGCATGCACATGTGAACACATCTCCTTTATTATCACAATCATTCACCTTTCAGTTTATCATCACAAAAAACCAATTCGTGAACAGTTCAGAAGTTGCATCACTTTGCTGTGGAGCTCTCTGGAATGTCCAAGTGACAAAGAGCAATGACCGTGACATCAAAATGGGTCAAAGTCATGAATGACAGTTGCAGATTTCTTTTTCCTTGTGCCAGAACTCCTATATGCACCACTATTGGCATACTCGTCCACTTCAGCTGCTGAAGATGGTACTGGAAAGACTATCAACTTCTGGTTTTAATTGGAAACTAATATTCAGGTTCTATATTTGGATGCCACTTCACAGCTAAATGCTTCAATATCCACATATGAAAAATGGGGAATAATGATATTGACCTTGGTAGAGCACTTTGAAATCCAAGGCAAAAAAAAAAAGCTTCAAGAAAAGATGGCATTATTTTTATTTTCCCCTTACCATCTGTGGAGGTAAAAAAAAAAGAATGAATGTTGATAAAACAGAAACGAAGAAGATGTGTTTTGACAACTTCGTATAGGCTCAGGTTATTTGGGTGGAGGGTGATATTTACATGAGACATTCACCAATTTTCAAGAACAAAGACAACGCAAACTAAAAGCCAAGAGTTTATACTGCACACCACTAGCATGTTTTAGGTCTGAGTTGAAAGAAAGATTGTAGACCAGTTAACATTCTATTTTTGTTTGGTAGTTTTATCCAGCTGTTGCAGACATGTAGCTAGAATTTGGCTTCTGGAGCCCTCCTCCATGCATGTCAAGATTTGAGACCTGGTTTTCCTGTTTTAAATTGGGCAGCCATCCTGGAAACCATAATAAAATGCAGCACTGCTGACAGACTTTCGCATGGAAAGTTGAACAAAATGCGATAGAAATTGTTCTATGCAGAGATGTGGTAACAGCTTTCAGTGTCTCCTAAAAGTCCCTGAATGTTGTCTCTTTTCTACCTTTCTGTGTTCCTTTTAGTTCTTCACTACTTTTTTATAAGTTCACTTTTATCTCACAGTTTACATCAAAAAATTGCCACTTTGTCCAAGTCAGTTATCAAGATCCCCTTTATCATAAAAAATCAGTGACAGGCACATCTAGAGGACTATGTGGATTTGTGTCATATAAATCATTGGATGGGTTAAACCATTTTCTTCCCTTTGGCTAATGAGCATGCCTAAAAGGCAAGCTCAAATTAGATGCCTTCATGTCCAATGGCTAAACTTAGGTGAGGAAAATCTCACTCCTGGTTGCACATAATAACGTCAAGATCTTCACAGAAAACACAGAGAAGCAAGATCCTGGCCCCCAACCTGGAAGCTCAAATCAAAGTGATGGACATACCAGAGAAGTGAGGGTATACCAGTAAAGGCAAAAGTTATGGAAAGAGCAGTACACAATTACTCATTTTAGGAATCCATCTGGTTAGGTGTGTTGTTTCATTTAAATGATGTGTAAACGCATTTACTTAATGGCCCTCATTTATACATTTATACATGTCATGTGAGCACTGCAACACACACGGTTTTAATTTGAAAACCTAAGGCACAAGTAGCAGACCTCACCTTTGCTGGATGCCGTCGGGTGTCAAAATCGAAAAGTTCAGCTTGTGCCCCTTCCAAGGTAATATAATACACACGCATCTGTGCACCCTGAGGTCTGCACACAGCTGCACAATGTTTTATGAGATGTTGCAGTGGCTTCTGCTAGACTTCCTGACGTAAAACTACAAACAACCAAACGCTCCTTCCCCCACATCCCATTCTCTCAATCAAATGCCTGAGAAAGGAGATTTTTTTAAGCCAACTATGTCCTTTAAACACTTTTGCTCTCCAGAGCAGAAGTTAATTCACTGTTTCAAGGAAAGCGTGATCTTGGGTATTTCAGCTTTGAGCAGAAGGAAGTCAAACTTCTTAGCTTTGGTTCAAAACAAAAGTTTCTCTCAATAAAGTCTAAATCAACCTTGGAAGGCAGAAATAAGTATGCTCCACTGAGCAGAAAAGCATGAGCTGACATTTAGAAACTGCTCACTGCTCTCCCAGCCACCCAAGAGAGAAATGATTCTGCATTAACAGAAGAAAAATGCAACCCTGAAAATTGATATTGGTGTATTTACAACAGGATATCTTCAACACAGTACAATGCCCTTCCTTTTTTTATATTCTAGCTTTTTCACTCAACTTGTACAACTCTTTAACCAGTTCCAGGTCAATAAAATAGAATATGACCATTTTTGTTCAATTTGATAAATCAAAACATTTCCTAGTTGATGCCAGTTCTGGAGAATGATTTGTTTTGGTTTTTAACTCAAAGACTTAATTTTGATATTTTCAGAATGAATTAATTTAGATCCATATAACTTTCCAGTTAACCAAAAAACTGGAAATCTCTCTAATCAAGTATGCATAAAGTGACTTTCAAAAAATGAAGAAAAAATCAGGAAATATTTCAGCTACCTCAGTTACCAGAAACCTGACCCCAGATAAAAAGTAGGATACCCCTAGAGTGCAAAGATATTTTAGCATTTATTTTTATTTTTCCAGAAAATGAAATTGTCAGTACAATATTTTCAATACAATGTTTATTGTTCTTGCTATCATACAGGAAAACAAAAAGGGATTCCTGTTTTCAGAGTCACAGTTTCAATGATTAGACATCAGATGCACAAAAAGATCAGTCTTTCAGTCATTTCACAGTGCCATGGACTCCTAAAGTTAGTCTGGGATTTTCAAAAAACCTTGGAGAGAAAGTGTGCAAATTCTGATACAGCTAAATGGGAACTGAATGCTTAGTTCCACCAGTCTCCCCTGAAAATTCAAGCCTCGGTACTCTGATACAGACATTTGTATTTTCACTCAGCAGTATCCACAACAATAAACTTCAAGGTGGAAATCCTTTGCTGGTGGCCCTTCTCCTGGGAAATGACAGGGAAAAGAAAAAGTTCTGTGAATGACATACCCCCGGGTGCAACTTCACTTAGCACAGTTCCCGCATAAAACTTGAAGCACAAAGTCATGGTGGCGTCCTGCTCTACAAATGTTCAACAGCCTGACTCTAAGGGATATATGATCACTCTTTTCAAGAGTTACCCTGGAAACAATTTGCCTCTTGGCAGACGCTGCATACTTATACAGGAAACTAAATTTAAATCCTTAGGCATAACATCTTGGTCATGCCTGCCCTTTTGTTTGAACTCCTTTAATAAAACTCTTGCCCTCACACTTGGCTGTACTAAATCCAAATATGATCTTTGCTTCCTGCTCATTATTAGTTCAGAGGGAACACTCCAGTAGTTGTATGCGGGGTTATCCATTACCTAAAAGGAAAATGTGCCAACTTGGAGCTCTGTTCATTGACTTACATGATGTTTACCCAAGGATTTTCATGCAACTGGTTTATAATGGCCATGTAATTTGCCTCTTCTGAACAGCTTTACAGAACTGGTATTCATCAGCAACTCAGACTTTTCAGCATACAACAGGTGAGCCAGTTCATAGGTGAATTGGGAATAAACAACAGAACAAGGTGGAACATTTTAAAAAAGAGACCTAGGCAAGCAGAGCTGGTGCAATCAATCAAAAATATGATTCTTAAATGAGTAGTTTCAGAGAAGGGTGACGACAAATGAATGGAAATGTTATGTACACAACTTAGACTCATACCTGGCTGAAGGCTTATAGTGCAACTGGAAATTTTGGAAAGAAATATCTGCCCACCTGGCCAGCAAGAGCAGCACTTTCTAAACAGACGAGAGACCAAGGCAGCTCTCCACCTTTACTCACAAACATGGGCACAACCCAAACAGGACAGGGGAGAGGAAAGCATCTTGTCATTCTACAGTACACACAGGCTTGAACTCACACTGCCTATTCTAACAACCCCTTCTCACACACCTTGCAGAGTGACAGTGGTGGGACACAGCTCAGGAGCCCATGTTGTCCTTTAGTGATGGCAAACTGCCAAAATTTATGTCCGAATGAGCACGCTCAACATCTCAGAGCCCTACTGGAAAAGCTGAGACCTCCCACACATTAATAAGTGGAGTATGGGGATTCTTTTCTTGCCTCTTGTCATTTTCTTTTTTTCTTTTTATAAATTGATGCAGAAGCAATCCCAGTAGACCTGGACTCACATGCAAAGGGAGACTAAATTGGATCCAAGTCTCAAAGGATGAAATAAGGATTTAACAATACCCCTCAGACTTAACTCCACTGATGAGGTAGGTGCTGGCAGGGGACTGCGCAGAATTATGCAGTGTTGCCTCCTGCTTTTTTTTCTTCATAAAATAAGCTGCAAGGCAGAGCGTGCCTGAGACATGAGCAATGTTTTTGTTGGGAATGGATGAGTTTTAGCAGTGGGGGGAAAAACAATTTTCAAAATTTACTTTTCACCACCGTGCAACACCTTGAAAATATTTTGGCAAAAAAGCCAGGTGTTGCGCAGTTCCAGGATTCTATCAGAGGCTCAGTTTCTTTGGCTGGTAGAATAGAAAATGCTACCAGCATGTTGGAGGAAATAAGAACAGCTCTAGTCAAACTGTTCAACGCAGTAACCAGGAAAAGGAGAGTGCATGTGAACTTCTCTGTGTCTCATCTAAAGCATCATTAAGGCATGAATTAAGGAAAGTTAACCTTTTTCTCTTTTTTTCTCTTTTTCTTCTCACTAATTCATCACAAATTAGGGCAGTTTTGTGCTGGGTGCTTTTCAGAGACTTGCCAGGAAGCAGTTGCTGTATGTCAGTATTTAATGCAAGCAAATGGGACATACAAAGAATGAAAGAAAAAAATTCCTCAGTCATTTTACATGTCATGATCAGGAAAATGATGTCTTGCAGAAGTTCTCACAAAAAGGTTGTGATAATAAGGAACTGCATACAGAGCTCTCAAGTCTCATTCCAAAGCTACAAATGCAAGCATTTTCTTCTCAGAAGTATGCTCTGACTTCCTCATGCACATACAAGATATTACTCCACTCATGGCAAAGGAATTATTTTTGCTGAATAACACAGGTAAAAATAAAAGTCAAAGCTGGCCAAAAACATAGTTGCAGAACCAGATTCACCAATATGGTCCAGTGGTTTTATGTTACCCCAGTGATACAAGACAGCTATAAAACTAGATTAACTAATTTAAGGTTGCTGTGTATCACCAGAAAAGTACAGAGCAGCTGGAACATATATGGGAAATCTATATTGCAGTGTTTTACCATTCCTACCTTCTCACTTTTCTGACTTTCTCATCAAAGATTAGTACCAATTCCAGATGCAGTGAAAATACATGGAAAATAAATACTGGAAGAAAGAAAAACCAAGCATTTAACAGCAGTAACCAAAACAGGTCACAATTTCTGTTTCTTAAGTTAGTATGCAAGCAAATTTTTACTAATGTGGTTTTTAAACTCACTACAACCAGATTTCTTCGTAGGAAGAGACAGCAATATTGAGTTGGCTTTTATTAGCACCATGCCATGCTCCACAACTCTGAAACCAAGAGCTTTTGAGAAGCAAGACACAAGGTCTAGAGTAGGCTGAGAGCTTGTTAACTTAACTTATTGAAACCATTTCCAAAGATTTCACATCTGCCATCTCTCATGTATATCAGACTCATGCAATTCATTGTGCACAATTATCACTGTTTGAAAATAATATAGATCTGTAAAACACACTTGGAAAACAGTTTCTTGCTATCTAGGTATAGTCTAAATGACACACAGTGGAATGGATCTAAATTTTTCTTAAATGTAAAATTTCAAAAATTAAAAACAAAGTGAGAAAACATATGCAACCTTTTCAAAAATGTCTTTCCCCTCTTCAGAACAATAAAAAATTCCAAATATCAATTTCAAAAATGTGGTGAAAAAAATCTTAAAAGTCTGTATCTGAGGTTGCTGTCCCATATCAATTCATGTAATACTGTATTAAGGCTTTAGACTGAAATCTGAAACAGTTGCAAAAGGGCAGAAAAAAATTCCTTAGAAAAACTTAAATGGGTTACAATTTCCTAGCAGTGAGAATGATTAAATATTGGAATGAGTTACTCACACTGGCCTATCTGTAAGAAAAGACAGGAGATGGCTCACAGCCTGTGTGCAAAGGGGGAAGAAGATCTGGCTGAACACTGCGGAATGTGTCTTCCTGGCGTGGGAATCTCGGAATCTGAAGTCCTCTGTTCATCCCTTACCTTTTGTGCCATGAACATTGCTGCAATGTTTGCTACTCCTTAATGAGATAATGAGGCAGAACATACCTTCAGGGAATTTGAGGATTATAATAAACGAGGGGAAGTCGGTGAAAAGCTGAGTTGCTGAGATTCAGTTTGGGTAAACTTGAGGACAGGGCCAACAGAAAACTCCTGAAGTACAACGACGAGAAGTGCAAAGTTCCACATCTGAGACAGGAAAGTCCAGGCTTTAGCACAGACTGGGAACGGTCTCAATAGTAGACCTGGTGGGAAGATGAGAACCAGATTGAATCTGAGCCCACGCAACACTCTTATTGTTGATAGCACGTTTGGCTGCGTTAGGAGGAAAGCAGTTAAGGGTTTTAGGAACTCACGGTCACCTTCCATTTGCCCCCCTGTTGTGTCCCATTTTGAGCCCCTCAGCACCTGTTTGAGGTTAGACGATGGAGTTGAGATTTAAATGCCATATGGAACAATTCTTAGGGGAATAAATTCTTGGATTGGGGTTGCAGATATTTAATGTTTTGGGACAAATAGGAGGTCTAGATGAAACAGTTTTTGCTTGTCTCTTCTGTCCTTAATTTCAATGAAATCTAAAATAACCAGCTCTATGAAGTCAGTTTGTTTCTCTGATGGTTTTGGCAGAGTTCCTCTCCCACCCTTTTGCCAGAAAACATGGCAGAGTAAAATGCCTGTTGGACTGTCACAGCTTTAGGCCTTATGACTCTGAGGGACAAATGCCAAGGCAATCAGCGTGCCGGGGAAGCTGCACACTTCACAGGCTCTGCAGGATTACGTGACCTTGCAAAAGGGAGAACTCACTAGGTCAGAGGAGAAAAAAAGTCACGGAAGGAAAGAGCAAGGAGCTACAGAGCAATTAAACCCCCTATTTAGCCTGCACTGGACTACTACTGCCTCTATTTCATCTGAGCAGATGCCATCTGAGCCGATAATCTGAATACAGTAATACAAACAGAGAAATTCAACGATGGTAGCACAATAACCCCTCCATACTAGGAATGGGATAAGGGATTTTGCAAAGCACCAGACTCCACCTAACTTTGCACCTTGCCTATCCTTGCTTTATATTGTCTTAGTTTGTCTTGCCTTGCTTTATCTTATCAAAACACCACTGTCTGAACTAGCTGAGAATAGCCCAATCCTAATTTTTCCACCAGATTTTCCATCCTGTATTAAATTTGCCACTGATGGATGAATAACCTGTTACCCTTCTGCAACAAATTAATTGCAGACTGTTACAGAATGAGTGATGTGGGTACAAATTCTGTAAGTGTCTGCTATATAAAATTCAATATAGCCTTTGCTGTTGGGATAATCCTGTGCCAATATACTTGGCAAAACGTACAGCATGTGTGCACACAACACAAGCAAATTTCAGGTCAGTATTGACTGTTGAATATTTATGTGTTTTTCAAAAAAACTTGAGAAGTTATAGAAAGAATTGTTCTGAAGTATTCCTGCTACCCTGTGTACTTTATAAACTGCCTTGGGTTCAACATATGGTGCTTTTTTTCTAAAGTATATGTAAATAACTGCTTCTGATTGCTTTCAGAACTGCACCCAGCTCATCACTGTAATCCTTCCATGAAATATATGTCAGTTATTAAAAATGAGCAAAAAAATCCACAGTCATGTGAATGTCATGTTCTGCTAACCTGGCTTTGCCATCTACACATATGGTGCATGGACGAGTGGAACAGCTGTGGTGTAATTAAGATTCAATCCTACAAATAACTCCGTAAGTTTAACAATGTTTGAGGGATGGCTCTACTGATCTCTGTACTATGTCTGCAATTCATACTTCTTGGTGAATCTGATTTATCTCATTAGATACTGTTAGGAGTGCAACTATCCCAGTACAGAACATAGTATGGATAAGTTCAATGAATCTTTACCCAGTCTCCTGGTGAGTTTTGCATCTTGAATCCTTTCCTACATTTCTAGCTGCTTTTCTAGTAGGTGTCCAGGCTAGGCTAGTTTATTTAGAAAAGGCTTGTGTCTACATGTATAATTTGTAAACACAGTGCAGAAAAATCCACAGGCAGTGAGAAGTAGTTGATAAAATTAGTCTTTTATAAAAATACCTATGAAAATATGTTTACACATGGATTTGGATATGGATATGGATACAGATATGGATATGGACGTCTTCTGAGGACAAAGATTCTGACAATGGGTGTAGCTGGGCACTGAAGAACATGAGTTCTGGAGGGAGCTCTGTTCCAAGACACTTCAGAAACTGTTGTTAGTCTCAGCTTAGCATAACACTGTGTGTTGTGAATCTGCAGCATCAGTTCAAGCCAGCAGGAGCTGCTTGTGTGCAAGGGAAGAATTTGGCCCATTAGGCCCTAATATGGCACATCAAAGGAAGATAGAGCTGGCATCTTTCAGAGGATTTTCTGATATTCACATGCAACTGTTCACTGTGGGTGGCATTGAAGTGGGTATGAATGGATTGGAGCACAGACAGGAACCAGAGCAACTGGAGCTAAGGGAGGTCTGCAGACCACCCCCAGGATGCTGTAAGACCACCAGTTCCCTTCAGAACAGTGAAGGAGGCAGGGGGAAATGGAGACTACAGGCATTACAGTTTCTTGCAAAAGAAAGCAATTTACTGTTACCGATGGGAACTGCAGCTAGGAACTGCTGGTTTGGGGTTTTTTTAAGTACTTGAAACTAGCTCCTGAGACCTTATTGAGAAAAAAATCAGTAAACTTGGTAAAGTGATGAAAATGTACAGCTTGGGCAGGATGGGCTCTCAGATTCTGGTCTACTCAGTCCAGTAGGGTTTTTGTCCAGTCATTTGAAGATCATATCTTGTTGTTATGATGAAATGCACACAGAGCAATCTGATGTTATAGTTTATTCTTGCTTCATAATGCACAGGTGTATGAACACATGCATGCTAAGCTCTCTGTCTTTGTTTGGAGACTGGTTGCTCTCATCATGGTCACAGCTCATAGATAAAAGTCACATATCTGAACCCAATATGCTGTGTTTAAAACCTTTAGATACACTGCTTTCTATGCTCCAAGGCTGTGTTCTGGTTTCTCCTTTCCTTATGTGTGTGGGCCATTCCATGTCCCTCATTACTCCTCAGATTCATCGTGCCAGACCCCTCTCATGCTGGCAGCAGCAGCATGTGCACTTTGGTGATTTATAATACTGGGCTCCTTGGGGAAGAGTGTGTTTCACTGGCAGTAAAAGGGGTTGTTGTGCAGGTGGAAACTTGTTTAAACAAATCTGCAGTTGTGATATAATGGCGGTTGGTAGTTTAACATAGGCTCTGAGTGTCCAGAAAACTGATGTTATTTTATGTAGAAGAAGCCTGCTTGAGCTCTTCATTTCAGAGATTTCCATCAACTGAAAGGAAAAAGAAAGTACTATTGGGGCAAATCTGAAACGAAAATCAAATGTTAATGCATATCAGATTGCAGGTGACATGCATGAGCAAAAAACAACCAAGTTCTTGTTGTCAGCATGGTTAACAGATGCATTGTGTTTTCACAGCTCACTAAAGTCTTTGTCTTAAAATCCTCCTTCCTGTAAACAAATTTCAAACATAAAAATGTCTTCCAAATCCAGACATTCTGCAAAATACTGAGACTATAAATGAAAGAAAAAAAAGGTACTGGTAGATAAATCTCAGATGTTGCTGACTAATTGTTCTTCTTCGAGTACTATACTCCTGTGGTAACAACACCCCAGATAAAGCTATTATCTACAGTCTATAAACGTGATTTTCTATTCTGAAAGTCGAATGGAAAGGTTCAGAGTGCAAGTTTTGCTCAGACAACCATCCAGAAGTCTGAATGTTTATTTAAATTATCTGAACCTATCAAATCTCCAGTTTGAACTTGTAGTCTCCTGAAAATCAGCATTTCATGTGAGATTTCTGGCATTTACCTTTCAGGTGCTGGCCAGAAACATCATTTTTGTGGTGTTACAGTTTCAGACCTTGATGGCAATTACTATTGTCATAATAAAAACTCTCTCTCTACTTGCTCCAGAACTTCAAAAATATTTGGTTGCAGTTTGGTTCTAAAAATGTGAAAAGGTTGAGGAGAAGGTTTTTATTTCCTTTTCCTTTTCTTTCCCCTGATTCTTTTTGTCTCTTTTGAATCAGTTCTTCATTATCTCAGATGAAATGTCCCAGTAGTGAAACAACTTTAAATTTTGTTAGATTTGGCAGTTCTTGTGCCTCCTCAAAACATCAGACCTATAAAGCAACTGTTACAGTAGTTTATTTCTTTGTCGTCAGCTCTGTCTGTTGAAAATTAAAACATTTTCCTCATCTTGATGTGTGGTATATCTGACTGTGAAAGGCCTCACCATCTGGTTTAGGGCCTGTAGAACTTAGTATGGAATGTGAACACCATTGTAAGAAACTTCCAATGTTTGTTTGATTTCATTTCAGATACAAACTAACTTCATAGAATCCCAATACAGAGCATTTTATTTATTTTTTTAAAATATAAACCGCTTTAGATTAAAAAACAGATTTCACATCCTGTCTTTTTAGGCTTCAGAAAAAACTTGACAAGGGAACTATTTTTTTTAACTGTACCTGGCACAAGTCTGTTCTGTAAGGCTAGGCTGAAGTTTCTCTCATCTAACTTTAGCTGTTTGAAACAGATGCTTAGCTGAAGCTAGTCAGGAGTGTTCCCTCTACTGACTAATGACAGGTCTCACTCGGCCCTAAGCTTGTCAAAAGTCCGACAACCTGAATCCTAAAGTTTGGTCGCTGTGGGTGGAGGAAAGAAGTAGTTGAATTGTGCTGCCACAGTTTCCTTTGCTCTCAGTAGTGGATTCCACCCTTTGGAGTTCAGGACAGTTTAGCCTTTAACGTTGAACCTTTGCAACCAAAGAAAAAATCTGTAACAATAAACTCATTTAACTGATACCAGGTCAGTTAATTGACAGTATTATATTTACTGGTACAGGAAGATGCTTATTAGTGTGAGCCTGCTTTCTCACTCAAACAGGAGACTGACAAAGTACCTTCTAGATTATTCACAGTTAATTACATCTCAGAGTTGCTATTTGAGACAAGAGAACCTTCTGGATCTTCCTAAATGGATAAAGCCAGACTTCATTTTAAAAAGGCCATTTCAAAGGTACCAAATTAAAGCACACAGATATGATCCTTAGTTCACTGTTGCTATATCTTCAAGCTGTATGTTGTCATGTAAAAACCTGTGTTTACTTCAAGCTTTGTTTCTAGTGTGTATTTATTTTCCCAGGTTTATCACAGTTAGCATCTGTGTCCATTTCTAATCTTACTGGGAATATGCCTGTACCAGCACACTCAGACAGGAAGAAATGAGTGTTTCAGTTGAAATATGTTTCCTATAGACCCTGCAGGTTTCCTCACTAGTTAAACTGTGACAGGTAAAATTTTGCATCCTGCTTAAAAATCTTCACTGCCAGTCCCATGACTTTAATTTAATATTTCAAAGTGAGTTCTGACAGTGTTCTGTTAACTTTCACAACTCAGCCACAAACCTGGACGCTGACTTTTCTGGCTTATGAAACCAGCTGTGAAACTTAAATCTTTAAACAATTATTGAAGCCTTGAGGTTATAGTGATTCCACATCAGTTAAACTAATTCCTCTAAGACATATCATCAGACTTGGCTGCTAGTAAGAATTTCTGCAGTAATGTACAACTTTTCATATACAGAACAGAAGAGAATTATTCATTCTTTATCTCTGACTGCAAGTTTGCTTGCAATCTTCTGCAAAGTTATGTACCATTAGTCTAACAACTGAGGGTTATTTGGCACTCTTAAAAACCCCAATAACTCCTTTCTGCCTCTGCTACACTGTTGCCCTGAAGTTAAATCCCCTTCCTTAAAGCACAATTCCGGTTTGAAAGCACTGACTCCCAAAAGAAGTTTCAGAAGTAGCTCAAAGATTAAGACTCATTTGTAAAATAAAGAGAATATAAGCAGGAAATAAACAATATACATACAGTGGGTTTGAGTGTTGCTTTCATCTTAACAGCTCATCGTCTGCTGATTATGTAGGATAAAAAGGGCAAATAATCCTGATATCACATGCGTGTTAGCATCTCTTTACTGAGAATATTGACAGCAGTGGTGACTGTCTACAAAATCAATGGGAAATTAACCAATCCTTTCTTACTCTTAGTGCTTAGAATACACACACATGTAAATACAAAACCATTTGCCAAATGTTCCAAAATATGAATATGCCTGGGAACAGGATATGTGGTAGACAGAATCCAGTAAGAAACACAACAGAGTTTCTTGACGTCTCATCATCCTACTGAGACACTCTTTAAAAAGTAGAAAATCCAACAATCCTGGGACTGCTTCTTCCTGAAATTCCTTAGAAATCAGAAGTTTTCAAAAGTCTTCAGATTTCATGATATTGAGGTAACTGATTCTTTCCTCAAAATTATTTTTGGAAAACTGATATTCTGGTCACAAACCCATTGCCCTTTCATTCCTTCCCTGGTCTCCTAAACACACAGTATATGGAATACAGAGTGTAAAAAGCTATGACTTTCAGCTGTGTGATATGTTGAAAATAATTTTCCCACATTCTGTTTTTTTCTTTTTTTACAAAGAGTTCTGTCAACATCCTAGCAGCTTCATAATGCATTGTCTAGGGCCAAAAATTAAAAGTCCATTTATCTTGTAGTTGCAGACTTGTCTGAGAGTTGAGTGATATAGTAGCTGGTCAATATTCTGTCAGTTCTTACTCAGGAGAATATCAATAGGAGCCTTCTTGAAGCTGTAGTGGTTAAAAACGTAAGGACTTCGGGTTCTGGCTATCCAGAGATTATTTCCTAAGTAAAACCTGAGTATGGGTCTAAGAATTTGTTTTAAGATTGTTTAATTCTGAGGCATTGTTTTAATTTTCTACACATGTAGAATTTGGCAGGAAGTAGTGAACGTGCTTTGTTTGACATCTGCTGACCTCATTTAATAATTGTTATTAATTCTTCTATCACGACTTCATTAGGACCATATTCCTTCCCACGTGGATGCCCTCTGGTGGTGGATTAGCACCTCACCCTGTGCTGATCATCTCTGATCACAGTAACATTAATTCTTTATTGCCTTATTCATAAAAATAAGCTTTAATTTTACATAAAGACTCTAACCAGAGCTTCAGCAATTTCTGAAACAAGGATGCTAATTTCATCCTGAGGGTGAAAGAAGAGTGTTTAGTGTAAGCAGGATATTAATGCATAATTATTCAGATCCTTAATCAAACTGCAAGTCAAATTCGAACATTGTTCAGAACATACAAAATGGAAAACTGGTTTGGTTTCTGTTGAGATTGGAAATCTTGAAAACAGCCTTGTCCCTTGTTAATCTGCTATTTTGGTTTTGAAATCAAAACCAGGAAATGCAGGGGAGAAAAGAAAGCAAAAAACCCTCATAAAAATGGAAAATCTGAAATACAAAAAAGTTTGAAATTAAAGGAAATGTCAGTTCTCATTTTATTCAAATTAAGTTTGGTTCTAATCTCCAGTGCATTTCTCCATCTATAAAAGAATTCTACTCCTAAGATATGTATTTTCCTCTTCATGTGACATAATTGTACACAGACTGATCAGACACTGATTTATATTTTCAAACAACATTTAAACCCATACAAAACACAGCATACATCCAAAGTGAAAGGTAAGTTAGGAACCTAAGTGGCCAAATATTTAGGAGCTTGATTTGGTCAAAACAGTCTAAACAGAGGGAAGTTAAAAAAAAAAAAAAAAAAAGAAGAAGAAAAATTAAGATAAACACATTCTTTTCTCTCCTGGGGACAAAAACATGTGCTAATTTGTCAGCTATCCACAGACACAGAGCTGAATTTTTTTTTTTTTTTTTTTTTTTTAAATGGAGAAGAGGACAGGACAGGACAGGACACAGGACAAACATGACAGGACGGGACAGGACAGTACAGGAGAATAAACTTGATGCAACACTGAGCAATGAATAGTGGGAAAAGTCAAGTCTGAAGCACCTTCAGAACATACCTCACCAAGACAACCAGTGTTATTGAAACCAGGCAAAACCCTTTATCTGTGACAAAAATTGCATAATAAAGAGGAATAAATGAACTTTACTATATAGAATTTTAGAGAAAGGAAATGCAGAACATTCTTGGCATCTCACTTTTGTTCTCATATGTTGTCTCATGGTAATGGGATAACTGAATTTTGAAGATTTGTCTCTGTGTCTGACAAGGAAGTGCACTCCTCATAACTGAAGAAAAGGAGTGAGATTCAGCTTACCTCTCAGCTTCAGTAGCTCATGGTTATTGGGCTGATGGTTCCTGTCCAAATCCTTGTTTGTCAGCTGTCAGGAGGGCTGTCATGCTAATTTTTCTATGTCAGGATAGACATTACAACATTTCCTTACTGATGTAATGGAAATTTTACCCTTTGATGGTATGAACATGTTGTATAGTTAAGTATCTGCCAGTCAAATCTGGAAATTACTTTATAATCTTATCTGTCTTACACTTTTTTGGACTTTCTTCATTGAGTAATGGTGTTTTTCAATGCTTTTGCACTTAAAGTCTATCTGTTTATTTATCTTACAGTTTCAATTTGTCCTTTGTTTTTGCAGTGTTTGTAAGTTACCCATCCCAAACAGAAAGGTCTTCACTGGAGTTCATGAAGCCTCTGATACTTCTCTTTTTGTAGCAATAAATGTCTGAGGTCATAGATTGGGAAGTAGGGATGATGTGGGGTTTAGAATTAAAGAAGGATACTCACGTGATTATAGCCTTCTTGGCGAGAAGACTATATGAAGAAAACTTTGAATCTTGCTTTAAATCTCTCATTCTGGTCTGTGACAGTATCTTTGCCCCAGATCCCTAGTGTGAACTAGTGTGTGTTGAGGGACTGCAGTTCAATTTTTTTATGTAGCTGGAAAGTGATTAAAAAATCCAAATCAAAGACTAATCCAGCTCTGAATCTGACCAGATGTCACTGAAGGATTTATATCATTAATCTGAGGCTTTCGTGCTCTGTCTGATGCCAGGAAAGTGGCAGCTGTGCATTGTGCCAGCTGGAAATTTTGCCACACTCAGTTTCAGAGGAAGCATTTAATGAGGTTGCAAACATATAGATCACTGGCACCTTTTCTCCTTATCTCCACATGAGGAAAGGATGCCATTTCTTCATAGACTGGAAGAGAAAGAACTTTATTTTTCAATGAACTACTCTGACTACTCTGCCTTAGAAATTATGTAAGACAGAACCTCTAAACAATGTGACTAAAGGTTACACTTAGTGTTACTGAAAATAATGATATTTTCATCTGGGCTGCCTCAGTAGGAAAGAATATCTGTGGTGGAGGTAGCACCTGTGGTCACAGCATTTAGGGCTACCTGTGATGACACTGCAGCTGGACTAGCCAGCCTAACCAGTTTCCATCATTCATCATACCAAGAAAAATCAGTTTGGATTCCATTAGTCTTCTGCAATTGAGCTCTGAAAAAGGAAAGGAGAACAATCCTGGGGAGTCAGTAGGAAGCAGCTGGAGCCATTTCTCCTTCTGGGTCCTGGGGGAACCTCAAGACTCCCTGTGGCAAAGCAGAAGAGGTCCATCTCACAAATCATGGAGAGATTTCTTGTGGCCAGCTGTGAGGAGGCACCTTTCAGACTCACTAATGCCACTCCCATGTTCTGGGTTGTGTGAACTGTGTCAATGTAGATGGCCATGTTTTTGAGTTGCATAGTTAGCACTTTCTCAATAATTTTTTCTGCTTTGAGTTAACATTCACCTTCAGTTTTTAAAGACTTTTCTTCCCTTTTTCCTGTGCTGCATTCTCACCCTTTTTCTTAATATGGTTCCTTTCATTACCAAAATCTTGGCAGTAAAAAAATAAATGTGTAAGTGAGAGAAAGTTATTTTTCTTATGTGAAGAAGGAGAAAACAACTGGAAATACTTCATCAATAAACAAAGACCATATAAGAAACTTAAAAGGAAATACTTTTCTTTTTCCTGCAAATTTGCCCTATATGTTCCAACAAATCTACCTAAGGTGTATTTTAGCACTTTATATATTAAATATATAAACACATACTTTAAACATAATTCATAAAATGATTCTCATAATTATGATTCCTAGAAAAATAAAATGAAGTGTGCTTTACATTTCTTTCCCTTGAAAAGTGTTGGTGTTCTGGTGCACTGAAGGAATCAGATCTATCTAAGACTTTTATGTTCTAACATAAAAGTGATTCTTCTGAAGGTCTGAACAGAAGAAACAATCTGGAAGTATCTATGCACATCTTCACATTATTTTAGCCCAGACTTGTAGTCAATTAAAAACAAAAAATTCTTTCAATCCTTTCTAAAAATGAGATTACAAAAACAATTCCAGTATCAAGATGAAAGCCTGGAATTACAGACTTCATTTGGTATCTTCATTTTTTTAGAGTTCCTATTTCTTAAGTAGTTTTCATTACTGGTTTCTCTTACATTTTCATTGAACTAATAATGGGTTTATAAAATGGTAAACTCACCTCTCTGGTGTTCCAGATGAGGAAGGGACAGGTGAGCACATTTTGCTGCACGAATTAATGTGGTTGGACTCTATGTAGCTGTGCTGACCTGTGACTCTCCCATCAGTTCCACCTCTGCTTGGAACACACAATTGTTACAGTTCCTGGTGCCTTAAATTCCAAATTAAAGATGTATTTCTGACAAAATCAATTGAAGCACAAGACTCCTCCAAAAAAAAAAGTATACTTTGAAAGAGCTTGCAATGTATTTTGTAACAATACCGTTTAAACAAATCATTTTTGTGTTTATAAAATGGTGGAAATGGAGAACAAATTACTTAAATTATCCATCTTGCTATCCTAGAAAAATGTCAGGTTTTGAGTCTCACACATCATCAAATCAGTGACACTAGCTGTCTCCAGTTCTAGGAGTTTTACAAGCCCAGATACATGTTATGATTTTCTGTGCAAAGCAATGGGAAAGTTAAACATGAGAAAACTTGTTAGAATAACCAGAGGGTCAGTATCATCAATATTTTTCAGTGTCATGTCTCCTGCTTTTTAGAGCCCTTTGTTATGGCTGAACAACAGCAGAAACAAACAATATTTAATGTATTTGGATCAGAACTCCTTGCAGCCTGAGAATACAGAGTGACTTTAAATTATACATAAACTGGAGGTAAATCATTTAATGCCTCTTTTACAAAGAATATGATAATATCTTGATTTCAACCATAAGAGACAAAGTTAAATGCTGTTGCTTAAAAGCAACAAGCAAACAAGAAGTCTTAAGTCCCTTAAATCATCCTAGAAGTAAAAAGTTGTCCATGTTAACAGTGGCTTTCCAAACAAGAGACTTTTATATGAATCCATGTTTATTTGAAGCACTGATATCGCACAGTGTCTCTGTCTTAGTTCTTACAGAAAACTTGACAACAGCACCTGACTATATGAAGGATTATTACAAGATTAATATCAGACCAAGCATCTGATGTGGAAGACTGTTGTCCTCACACACAGAAGGAGAAAAAAACAGTACAGTGAAATTAAGAGCACTTTGATAGTTTGAGATAAGTAGGTGTCTTAGTTGCAGTGAGCCTGACCCTGTGATTTATGGTGGAGGTTATTCATTCTGCTCTTTGGGAAGACAGGCGATGGATAAACAAGTAAAATCCTTTTCTTCCAGACCTCCGAAACACTATGCTCTAAATTTTTACAGATGTTTTTGAGTATATAGAGTTGCAGTATTACTTACCAGTCCTTATTCACCTGGAATGTGCTGGCTTTATTTATACTAGGAAGTTGAACAATCCCAGGGAACATTAGTAAGGCCTGGAAGTCGGCCGTCACAATTGTGAAAAATGTTAGACTGGTTGCTGGTGACTTTTCACTTGGACCAACCAACACTGCCTCTGTAAAAGAACACTCAGAATGGTGCAGCAGCCCCCTCAGAAAAAAGGCTTCACTGGATGGGTAATTTGAATGGAGCTGATATGTTCTAGAGAGTAAAAGAATTTAATATTGTGCACATTGTCAGACTGTGCAAGCTGACTTTAACATAGAGAATAGGATTTACAGTTATTTACAAGCAAAGGTGGGCTACCAATTCCAGCTCAGTAACACATCTTTTACTGACTCGGAACACAGGCATTATGATTGCACACAGGAAGCAGAGCACGTGGGTGGTAGTGAATATTGGTGTACTCTCTGGTGAGTTTTCACAGCATTTCTGATTTGTGGCTCCCTTATGCTTCTATCCTTGCTAGTGGTACCTCTTCCAGTTACCAGACATCCATTCCCTCAATTCTTATCATAAATAGATTTAGTCAACGGGTTCCTTGAATAAATCATTTGTTTCTCCACATATTTGGCTGAGAAACAGACAAAAGATTTCCATCTCCATTCCCTCTTGAAGTCAGGGAGATGACAGCCTCTCCTTGATGCACCTCATATCCTGAGAACAGGTTTCCCAAAACAAATATGGAATCATGAATCATGTGAAGCTCCCATGGTAGCCTGTGAAATCTTTGACCACAGTACCTTTGACAACACACTGACAAGGATGTTTGTCCTGTCTATGTAACATCGTGAATATTCCCCTCCTTGTCCTGGCATCAAATATCTTTAAAGTGTTTGAAGCAGTCTCTATTAGAGATGTTAGAAAATGGATTGTAGCACAGTAGAACCAGGTTAATTCCAGGAGCCTGTGGAGGAACCACTGAAAAATTATTTTGTTGTCCAGAATTTGATGTAGACTTCAGGAGTTGACTAAGCCTCTTAGTAGCTAATAGTCCATAATCAGTGGAGCGGGACCTGGCTGAGATGGTTGGAGTTGTGTAGCCTGGAGAAGAGAAGGTTCTAAGGAACTCCTTATTGTGGCCTTTCAGTATATAAAGGGAGCTTGTAAGAAAGACAGAGAGACTTTTTACCAAGGGTTTTAGTGACAGGACAAAGGACAATGGTTTTAAACTGAAAGATGGTAGATTTAGATTGGGCATAAAGAAGAAATTTTTTTTTACAATGAGGATAGTGAGACAGTGGAACAGGTTGCCCACAAGTTTTAAATGTCCTTTAAATGTCATTCAAAATGGAAGGAATTGAATAGAAATGGCCACAAGTTGCACTAGGGGAAGTTTAAATTAGATAATAGAATTTTTTTTCACAGAAAGGATTGTATATCTTTGGAACAGAATTTCCGTGGAAGTGGTGGAGTCATCATCCTTGAAAGTGTCAAAAAAATATGTGGATATGGCACTTGAGGACATGGTTTAATGGTGCACATGGTAGTGGTGCTAGTTTGGCAGTTGGACTTGATGATCTTAAAGGTCTTTTCTAACCTTAATGATTCTGTGACTGATTGGATATGTTCAAAGTAAGGTTGGAAGGGCCTTTGAGCAACTTGATCTGGTGAAAGATGCTGCTAACCATGTGAGGGGGTGGAACAAGTGATCTTTAAAGGTCTCTTTTCACTAAACCTATTCTACGATTCTATGAGTAGGAGCACCACTAGGAAAGCCATTCAGCCCATCCACAGACATTACTTGCCATCTGGAAGCACACATCTTCTTTACTGACTGCAAGTGCAACCTATGGTGGTTTTGCACTTACTTTAGTGTTTGGAAAAAGAATTATTATTCAGAGAGGAATCTAAATTTTTGCCCTCCATCATCAGTGTTGCCTAAAAATAATTTATAAATTAGAATTAGCAGAGAGTTTCTTTGCAATTATAAAAGAAAGTGGAAAAAAAATGAAAGAAAATTTTGTTGCTGAATTATGTGTAATTTACCAGCATATTTACTAGAAATAGGCAAACGGTTAGAAAAAATGACCAAACATATATTCCATACCAGTTTCTCCATATTTTAAAGATGCTGTCCTCTATGCCAAGAAGAGATATGTTACTCTGGTGTTGAGAGAATCATCATTTCCAGCAGACTCGTTTCTCTGTGGTTTTACTTTGCTGCAAGACTCTGCCTGCATAAAGCTGGACAGTGTATATGTGCATGGAATCACTTGTTGCTTCACTCAAATGCAGATAGATCAAGGAAAGAACGAAGCAACTTTATTACAGCTTGAAACAGCAACACACAACTGGAGTTAACCTGTTAAAAGAACAGGGTGTGTTAGAATGCAATACTGGAAATCTTTAAATATCTGGAATATTTAAATATTGGAATATTTAAATTATTTCAAAATTCATTTATCCAATTTAGAACTGGTTAGAAAAAGCAGAAGCAAATATCACCATAATAATTTCTCATATATCTCATATCCATTGGGTTTTTTTACACCAAAAACATAACAAAATTGCCAAAGTCACTCACTCCTCACCACAACAGTTTTGGAAAGAAATAAACACAGACTTAGTTTTTGATTGGGTTTGCAAGAGACATTTAGGTAAAAAGAAAAAATAATTGCCCTCACGACAGAATTATGATAGGGTTATTCAGCAATCATCTTCTGACTGTAACTGAATGTTCCTTCTGAGTAAGTCCTAGTACTTGTTTGTCAGTTGACACACTGACCTTACATATGTAAGACTTGATATTAAATTCTGAACATCGGATGCATCCACTTTCCTCACTGATGCAGCACAAATACAGAAGAACACAGATTTGCTTCACTGCTGTCCATTTGGGCTCTAGCAGAATATGTCTTCGCCAGCAATGAGTTCATGGCAGCTGCAGGCGCCAGTCCCATACTGCACATTGATGGAAAGCTACATCCTGAAGGATAAATCAGGCATCCACATCACAAGTGGACACTTTCAATAGTGTCTCTCAGAATAGTTTCAAGTTCCTGCACCAAGAAGGGAACTGCTTCAAGTGCTTCGGGTGTGCACTTGAGTGTCCATCATAAGACAGCAACTGAAAAGGCAAATTTGCACCTAAAAAGGACTCATTCAGTTCAGTAAATCATTAATATAAATCCACCCATTGTGTACTAGGTTTAAGGAGTTTGATATTCTAGGTAAAGGTAATGGCACAGTTTTTATCCCTAGTCAAATTCCAAATGAGAGTTCATACCTACAGTACCTAGTGCCAGTTTTCAAAGAGAAAAATTTAGGCATCATTGAAACTTATGCCTGGAATTGTGCCATGAGTCACTCCAGTCTTGTTCCCATACAAAGGTAATTACTTGTTTTCTGGACTTTCAACATTTTTATTAGTTGAACATCTACAAGAGCTTGGCTTTTATTTTAGTTTGAAAGTTTTTCTGCTATCTAGTTATAATTTCCTCTTTTCTAAACTGTCAATATATTCTTATCCTGCTTATGAAAGGCATGGAAAAAAGCTCATAGTCTTTCTCATCCTAGGTCTTTTACCTATCTTATGTCACCAGCTCATGTCCCACTCCACTCAACTACAATCTTCCTTTTTGAATTTTCAGAGAGGTCATGTTTCCTTAATCTCTTGGTTTTTTCCTCATCTTTGCACTTTTTCCAATATGTCTGTATGGTTCTTTGAATGTGATGCTGAAACGGGGCAGAGCACTCCATCTGAGGGCTCCCTGGTAGAACAGAACAAAAATCTGCTTTCTCTCAGAGACAACACTTCTGTTATTACACTCCCAAATAAGAGTTGTCTTTTTGCAGTAGTATCAAAGAACAATGGGTAAGTTTTGTGTTCCCCTATAGCACCTGGAGAATTTTTCATACTGGTGCTTTCTGACTAGTTTGTGCAGTTGTTGTTTTTTCTTTCTTATGTGATCCAGAGTTTGTAGAGTGCACCTTGATGATAAGGGGAAGAGGCTGGTTGATACAGAGAAATCTTTCACACTGGTGTTTATTCAAGGCAATTTATACACTGAAATTCATAGAGAAAAATGTTTGAAGAACTTATGCAAGTTTTGTATTTATCTTTCAAAATGGGTGTCATTCAGTGTGGAATAACTCAATAATAAAACTGAAAAGCATGTATTTGTGATTTGCACTGTGCCAGTCTGTTTATGGATTTATAATCTAATTTTTGAGTGTTATGCTGTTTTGTGATGAGTCAACCTTGGCTAACAGCCCAACACCCACCCAGCTGCTTGCTCACGTGTCACTGTCACCACCACCCCTCACTGGGACAGAGTGGGGAGGAAATTGGATTGAGAAAAAGACAGGGAGATGTCTTAGTAATTGCCATCATAGGCAATACAGACTGAAAATTGAGGTGATGGGGAAGGAAAGAATAATTTATTGTCAATTGAAATAGACTTTGGTAGTGAGGATCAAAAAGGCAAACACTAAACCAAACACCTTTCCTCATCCTCTACCAGACTCAACTTCACTCCAACAATCCAACCTCATTTGCACCCTCCCCAGCAGCACAGGAAGGATAGAGGATAGGAGTTGTGGTCAATACATAACAGGTTCTCTCTTCCAGTCCTTTTCCCTCATGTTTTTTCCCCACTCCAGCGTGAGTCCTTCTCAATAGCTGCAGTCCTTCAGGATGTACCTGCTCTGCAGAGCGTGGATTCTCCATGGGCTGCAGAGAACAACTGCTCTGGAGCTTGGAGCCTCCTTCTAGGACCCTGGTACGCCCTCTCTTGTTTCTCACTGTTCTGCTCCCTCCTCCTATCTCCCTTTTGTGTTATTTACCCTTTCTTGAATGTGTTTTCTCAGCAGCACCACTGATTGCCCAGAGGCACCACAAGTTCTCCCGGTGGGCTGAGCTCTGGCTCAGAGTCTCCTGCAGAGGTGGCTGGAAGGGGCTGTGACGGGCACTGTGCAGCCCCTGGCCTCTCCCTGCAGAGGCTTCTCCTGCAGCCCCACCACCACCAAGACTCTGCCACACAAACCCAACACATCTCTGAGTGTCCCTCTGGCCCTCACTCTCCCCTGTCTGGGGACGTGTGGTTTTGAAGCTATCCAACCCTTCCACAGCATCACAACAACTGTGCAAAGGCCCCAGCCTTTCTCATAAAGCTCTGGCAAAATCAAAGGAGAAGAGTAAGAAAGCTTGAGAAAAGCTAAAAGAAAATAAAAGGTTTTGCCTTCAGAAAAGGCAGCACGTATCAATAGGTACAAACCCAATTCAGCTTAGAATATTTCATAAAGCAGCTACAACAAGCATAACAATGCAGTGAGATAACAGCCATTTCAAACCAGAACAGACGAGAGCTGTATTTACTGCAATAGCAGTTTTATGGCCAGAATGCCTTCCATGTTATCAGTCTGAGCAACGTTACACAAATAATTTGTGTTGAAATTGTGAGAGTATCATTTGCAATAAAGTGGTCTAATCCACTAATATTTTATTAGTAAGCATTTCTCTGGGTTTTTTATTTATTTCTGTTATAAAAACAAAGCATGTTTACAGATGTTATTGTCCTGATTTATAGTATCTTTAGAGAAAGAACCTTTTCAGTTTACAAAAATTATGTCGCTTTCATTTATGTTGAAATATAACTTTTCTGTGGTCATTAAGCAAATTATATTACTTGAGGTAAAGCATATTCAAGGATCTACACATAAATAAAACCAGGTACATTACAAGCACTATTGTGATATTTATCACTGATGGAGCTTATGATTGCAGAACTATATAAAAATCTTTAGGGGTTACCTTAGCTTAATGGTGTTCTTCCCTTTCACTCACCATCCATTTCTTATTGCAAACATCTGCTTGGAAATAAAAAGGGTTTTATATTTCCCTGGGACATACTTGGCTCTACAAGAACATTGCTCATTTTATTTAAGAAATACTTAAGTTTAATCAAGTTTTTAATTCCAGAAATATTACAGCCACTCATCTTGAATGACTTGCCACTCTAATCTATATATTTAAAAATGTCCTTAATGAAAAAGAATAACGTAATAGCTATTGTTGGATTACATAGCAGAAAATGGACTTCTTTGCTTTCTCTCTTGATTAGTGCTCTGGCATTTATTCAGTGGCTTGGCCTTGCTCATTTTAGCCTTGGTGTAATAATAATAACAAATGAACCCTATTACTCTTACTGTTTGCTTACTTCTGTTCTGATGTTAGGTACTCTCCAGTTCATCTTGTAAATTACAGCTAATATAAGAGAGAAATATCTCTACATGAATAAAAGAAAACAAGTTCCTTATAAACTTTACAAGAAACATTCTTTGTGAAATAAATCTAATGGTTTTGGGGAGAAGAAAATTATGTGTTTTGCACTCACACTGATGAATGCAAAATTATATACCGTATTTCACTTGCTAATATGAACTAGTAAAATTCATGGCATGCTGTTTTACAGGCAGTAAAATACTTTTTCCAGATGTGGCTTCATAATTCTCCAAAGACTATCATAGTTATCATAAGATTTATGGGGGATAATTTATTAATCACATTTTTTTTAACTCTGGAAATCTGTTTAGTAAGATGAAAGGGAGCTTTAAAATTAGTCATTTTAACCAAATGTGGATGGCATTATGATATCAAGTTACTCCTTTTGTTCAAATTATTTTTAATGACTTTATTTGTTTTATAGCCTCCACAAGTCAGTACCAACTTGGTGGTAATGATATATCCGACAAAACTCTAACATTTTGAAAACTAGCAAGAAAACTTTTTCTAACACACTAAATTAACTTAACTGTGCTATACTATTGTTACAGCTTATTTAGTGATATGTAAGCTTCTTAAATTTATTTTTATAAGATTTGAAGGAGACAAAGCTTATAAAAACTATGCCTCATGATTTTAACCCAGCTTCCTTAATGAAAGTTTGTAAGTGGATCATATACATAAAACACTGCAAGGGCTGAATGCTGATTTAAATTCTGTATTTTACAACCAAGTTTATATTGCTGAAGCAGTTTTATTAAATCTGTGGTGAATATTCAATTCATGGTAGATCTGATCCTGGAAGCTATTTCATGCACAGTTGGCCTGATCCTCCAAGTAGCATGGCTAGGGTAAATAATTTTCTTAAACCTTGTACCTTTGGGGCATACCCAGAGCTCCTGGTTAATTGATTTCAGCACCAATTCCATGCCAGATAAATTCCTTCATCAATACCTCCATTTGAATGGTGGCAAATGCAGATAGACTGTGTGTGAGGTTTGGGAATGCCATCCCAGACCACGAGGGCTCAAGTTCAGTTGACAAAAAATAGACATCTGGGGCCAACTGATTTACTTTAGTTTCCTACAAAGCTTCCAGTGGTTGAATCAAGACAGTTCTGTTCCTCAAAGGGCTCACAACTTCCAGTCCTGCCCAGTTGTCTTAAGATATTTTAGTTCATTTTGAATTCCATTAGAGGCCTAGGTTTAGAGGAATGAGTTGAGCTTTAATTCTCAGCTGGCTCTATCAGGATCTCAGATACTTGCATGCTTGCATTTGAGATTTCTGTTTCTAAGACCCACACCTCCTGATATCTAAATACACCTTCAGTTGAATCATGTCCTGTGGGTCATCAGCCCAAGAAGGAGATGTGAAGGCAATTTGATTCCAAATTGACATTTTTCTTATTGAGTGCAACAGAAAGAAGAAAACAAAAGTTTGAAATAGATTAGGGTTACTGGCTGAAGTGTGAGAGAATACTGAAGAAGGAACTGGAGAAGATGATAAAGGATCACATTGGGTCCTGATATGGGAAATGATTCAGAACTTGATATACGGGTTTGTAAATTGATGCTCTTAGGTAGAAATGATGGCAACTGTTTTCCATCTCTCCCATATGACACAACTCAAGCTTTGTGGTGTGACCGCTATGACACTTCACCACTTCACAATAGACTTCATGAAAACAAAGTGGAAATTAAGCATTTCCCTGCTTCTTAAAGATTTTGATACAAGCTTTAGAACTGCAAATATTTCACCTTCTGCTAAGCACTGCTTAACAGTTAAGCAACCCCTTAGCTCTCTTTCTCATAAAATGGTTCTTACGATTTTAGGATCTGAGGATTAAGCTAGTTAAATAATTCTACACCTTGTGTATTTTGTATTGTAAGATGATACCTGTAGTAAAGTCAGCCTTAATAACCTTCTGGTGCAGAACTCGTCTCCTTTTGATTCCCAAACACATGCATGAATGAGTTAAGGGAGATGATGTGGCATTCATCTGGAGCTGAGGCTTACAAAATCAGTGAAGGAAATTTCCACCCCAGTGCTGTTAATATTCTTGCTCAGCAGCATAGCATTAATTTGAAAATCTTGTCTGAGAAATGTAAGTTGGTTTAGTATATGATATTGCAGAGGCAAGTTATCAAGATAAATATTTCTGATATAAACCTTGATAGAGGCTATACATCCTGAACAAACACAAGTAGATACATGTATGTGTGCATTTGTATGCATAGATTTTGAGATAACTAACCTAAACCTAAGAAAATTCAACCATGTAGCTGATTTCTGTATCCAAATTTGGTGTAGAGACTCTACATGCTATTATAGCTCTAAAAATAATGAGGGTGTCTTGCCTAACTGTAGACTACATTACAAATGTTTACATCCAAGGTAGTCAATCATGTCTGTCTTTGTGTTCAAGAGAGAAAAATAAACATTTTCTGGGAGCAATTCATCTGGACCGTTTCTGATGTCTTTTAGAATGCGGATGAATTGTTCTGTGCAAAAGCCTGTTTCTTTTTACTGATTACCTAGGGCCTGGAAAACCAGTGCAAACTTAGATGTCTACTTTGGAGATGTCTAAATTAGGCAAATTAATCCCATACTCTGTGTTACAATAATTTCCTACTGATTTTGAGTATTCCAGATGTTCACAATTTCACCGTATCACAGTTTTATCCAGGCTTACAAAAGCAAATAATCGGCGTTAGGGGAACCCACCTTTTTAAATGAAGTGGTTTTTGTTCATGTTGCAGTTCTTTTTTTCCTTATCCTTGCCAAAATAATTTCCTTTAAGAGAGTGAATAAGTATAAATCATTTTTACAATTCTGGAAATTGGTTTATAGTATTTTAAAACATTTTTACGATTTTGGAAAATTCTGACAATTTCTTTTTCTCCCATTGCTAGAAAGATTGGTGTGATATCTGAAAAAAATAAGACATTAACATGCTTATTTAATCTTTCATATGGTTTTATTTTTCATTTCCAACTGATACAGAAAAAGCTGGAAGGCAGTTCACAGTCTCTAACAGCAAGATCACACAAAACTTTATATGCTCTGTGAAACCCTCCTCACTGTTGGTATAAAGAATATTGGAAAGATAATTTTTTGGAGTCCTCTACAAAAAATAAGATCCTTTTTGTTTCTGACACTTAGCTAAACTTTTCCTTGACAAATAATTGAGTAATGAAATTTACTGGTAGAAGAGAGATTGTATTACAAAAATATGTGTTTATCTTAAGAGTGGGAGTATTTCACAGATGATTCAAACCGTGATTGGGCTTTAATAATTCAGGCCCCACAACTCTTTAAAAACATTAAATATCACAACTTTACTACTTATATGTGATTCCTATTTTATAGCTTCTTTTATGCTGCCCTGAGGGCTAGAAGAACTTTTTTCAAGTGAATTCTGGCATATTCACATATTATAATACTCAGTGAGGGAAGAGAAACTATCAATTATCAAATAACCAAAAAAAAATTCTGTAAACTGGCAATTCTGTGCCATTCTCTGAGAAATTGTAAAAACCTTACAGATCATTGTTCCTTATCAAGAAAAGATGGTAAATAAAACCCTGGTTTTGACACTGCTGTTCAACAGGTTGACCTTTGTAAGTCTAGAGGGTCCCCAGTTGCTTCACATAGAGTCCGTTTCCAGAGAAGGTCTTCAAGACTAATCTCACTGAACCTCAACACCTAAAAGCAAAAGTCTGCTCTCTATTAGGGAACTTTGTCCGTTCCTGAAATAACAGCAAAATGGGCATTTCCAGGGTATGAACCCATCTACAGGTGAATAAGGCTCTGAAAGTGCCTTTTTCTCCCTATGCACCTAGGAAAATGTTCCTAGGAAAAAACCTAGAAAATATTTATGAATCTCAGTGTCATCGATTTTTATGCAAAATGGGTCAGGTTTATTAATCTTTGGGATTTCTGTTGCAAAGTTTTGCCTATATTGTTATTTACTTATTTTCTGTCAATCATGTTCATAATTTCTTGGAACTGAATTGTTAGGACTTCATTTTGCATTCAGACTTACAACTAACTTCCCCTTAAGAAGACACTACTGTTACCTTGTTTTATATACAAGGGCAAGCATGATAATAACTACAAGAAAAAGTCTGTGCATAACACTAATCAGGCATTTAAGTTATTTGTCAGATTGTTGCCAAAAAGTAAATTGCCAAGAACAGAGCTTGATGCAAAGAAGTTAACTATTAACAACCATGGGACAATCATAAAGTCTAGCTCTCCCAGATGTGTACTATAACATAATAATAAAATCTGCACTGAACTTTAAACTATTTTCCTTGTTAACTGAAATGTGTAAATTATGAACTGGTTGGCTATTAAAGAAAACATCCATGGATAAGACATCTTCTCTAACAAAAGAATGATTGTAGCCCATTTCAAATTATTTTGGAACCATCCCAGGTTGAAGAGAGCAATTCACAACTCTCAGGATAGCATGACCGAGGAAAGGCAGGCATTCTTTTAAAAACCATGTTGGAACTTGATCAAGCAAATTCTGCATTATCTCAAAAATGCCTGACAAGGATACCTGAGAAAATGCTTCTGGAGTATCTGATTATAAAAACCCAAAGTACCTACTCCCTTAACTGATCAACAGCTATATTTTTCACCTTGCAGCTGTATCCAAAAAGCACACAGAAATATTGCAAAATATCATTAAATAGAATAAAAATGTCCTTGACTAATGTCTCACTTAAGAAGCTTATCAGCAGAACAGAAGAGGACATCATGATAATTCCTTGCCTCCAAGATAATCTTATTCCTTTGCTGTAGGACCCTGCCAAGGTCTTACAACATTTTAACATTCCTAAACTCTGTTCCAGGCAAGATCTGTACTTCAATTTTCTCTTTTCATTCAAGGGCATAACACAAACTACCATTAAAAACATATCATACCAAACAGAATAAAAAAAAAAACAAGCATAGCCTAAAGTGCCTTGTTCCAGGACATCCTTTATGAGAATACAAAACATAAGAACTCCAAGATGGATACAGCAGGTTAATTGCAGAAAGGCTTTGAAGAGCAGAGTCCCTCTGGTTTTCAGCCTTGTTTATTATTACAGCACACAAGAAATGAATGTTGCTCTCTTATCATCAACAGCTTGCTATTCTCAGTTTGAATGTGCCTGTCTTTCAACACTGACTGAAAAGATGACCAGTTCAAACCATACATACACTCTGTAGGTAGCTGGCTTCAGAAGCAGTAAACCACTTCCATTTATTTCAGAAAACAAATTCCTCAGGAGCCATACCGAGTTTCAGTGAGACTTATGAGACCTTTTTCCTCCCATTCCCCTCTGCCAGCCCTCACTACTCTTGTCTTTCTGTTGGGGGATCCTGCTCACCTCCTCCTCCTTGGTCTTGTTCCCACACCACGATCCGCCCTGGTTCAGGAAAAGGAAGGTGTAAGACGCAGGACTTTCAGCACAGCTTCATCTGCCTCAAGCAAAAGTAGCTGCTAGCAAACTCCAGAGCTCAATGCTGTGATTCTACCACCCTCCCAGGGCTTTCAGGTCATCATGCCATTCCAGATGATTCTTTAAAGGAAGAAGCAGAGAGTTTGGAGGAGAAGGATGCACAGTAGGAAGGAGACATGGTGCCCACAGGGCCATTTATCTACTCTTCCCTCTGACTATTATAATGCTGACAGGAGAACAGCACTGGAGCCTCATCATCCCTATTCCATGGTGACACCAAACCTGCCTGGAAGGACCTGCACCACTCCCAGCTCAGAAATGAATCTGTGGTGTGCAGGGGACCTCCAGGAAGATAGGCAGCCCATTTGCAAATTTATATTTCAACTCTGTTTTCCTAACTCATGGTGTACCTTTTAGGTTTTCTTCTTCTGTGAAATGAACTTTCAGATTTTTCCATTTATCTTCAGTTTCACACTGTTAATTCAAATGGCTTTGTTTTTCTTCTGCCTCAATGGAAAAAAAGGTAGCAACACCATGTAAATTCTACTGTCTCCATTGCCTTTTCTGTATGCTCTCAGGAGGGGGAAGATTCACTGAATTTGTTAGATAAAACCAGCAAATCTAAACTAACCCTTTGTTGATACAAATGTCTGCCTCATGGCTTCAGACAGACAAATCAAGCTATGCACTGGGAGTTGTTTACAGTCTGAAAAGTCACAGACAGGTGCATGAAGTGATACCACATTTCTTTTTTAATGTTCAGATGGGAATTCAAAGGATTACTCAACAAATTATATACTCTGATTTCTTGAAACTGACAGATGAGTAGAAGTAATGTTGTACTTATTGCTGAACTCTTCTGATTTTACTGCTTGTAAACTGATATGAAAGACTCAAACAGTAGGAGAGGACCATCTTTACTTAATTTCTACATTTTATTCAACCAAAGGGAACATTTTTTCCCTTTTCTGGGAGTAGAATACACAGTGTCTTTTGCAATAACTTTGCACACATGTTCATCATGGCTCATAATGGCGGGTGGTTTCTCATCTTTATACCATCTTTTAATCATAAATTTTCTATGAATCACGGAATGTTTTCACTTGAAAGATTCACGGGATCAACATCTGTTGTATAGAATGATACAGCTGAAGAAGACCTAATGCAGGCAGTTTAATGTTACTTAAAGATCAGAGATTGCAGAGAAAGTCTTTGTACACACTCTGAAGCCATTTATGTGTTTCTACAGCTTCTTTCCAATCTATCTGTTCTGTTCTATCTCACACCATCCAGACAAACTGTACTTTTGTTTCTCTTGTACTTTTTAAATGAGGACAAGAAAAAATGTTTGCTACAAAAAAAGGAATTAGATACTGTTTTATATAACTAACAACAAAACCTCTTTGCAGAAAAGTGTTTCATTATTGTTTATAAACGATCTAAATGCATGAACTTGGTATTAGTTATGAGCCAATAGACTCGTGTTAGGTGTAAGGTCCATTCTGTTCACTTGCAGAGTTATTTGCAAAGATTTTATTGTATTTTAAAAAGTGAAGTCAGATAAATTGTGGGAGAAAAAAAAGATGATGGATTTTCTTTAGTTTTCAGATTACAGAAATAAAGGAGCAGAAATCATAAACTACTTATTTAAGGTAATACAGGAAATCTATACAAGAAGCAGGAATTGAATTTTTTTATCTAGGAACCCAACCAGAAATTTATGTCTTGTCTCTTGTCTCTAAAATCAGCCCATCATCACATTGTAGTTACTCTGTTGAATTTTATCTGATAGTTTTGCCAATTGTTAGACTGTGGCTTGGGAGATTTCCAGGTTCTGATGTGCAGTGTACATGTTTGTTTCTTTGTGTGTGGTGTTGGGTTTTTTTAATAGGAGATTCAAGAACAAATAAAGGCATAGAGTGACAGTGAAAGAAATAATTTTCCGCATCACATCTTCCAATTATGTATAATCCCTTTTGCATGTCGTTGTTTGCATCTGCAGATAGACTAGGTCTCTGCAATAGCATGTGTGCATTCAGAAAATTTCTAACTGTTTGGAGCACTATACAACCAATATTTTTTGCAGTCTACCATTTTTAAATGACGGAAAGTTTCAAAAAATCATCAAACATTTACTACGTCAGACAAAAAGGATGAGGTACACATGCTCATAACTATAACCTGCACATATATTACAGAAAATATTTAATACTTATGTTTAATACATATATATAAGCTTTTCATCTGGACAATTCTAAAAGATTTTCTTATTCCACAGGATGATGCCAGACTCTGCTGATACTGTGGGGTAGTTATGAATTTGGTAAAAGACCACATTCACTTTAGACTCACTATGTAATACTGACTTCAGGTGTTGCCAAGCTTGCAGGATAAGCAAGAGGGCAGCTTTTCCTTAGATCTAGCTGCTTTTCATTACCTGTAACCCAGGAATTTGACTCAGATGGTGTCCAGCCTGCCTCCACAGTCTAGTGATCTTTGGCAAGGGCAAGTCCCACTGGGATTTGCAGAAGTCTGGATCCATGGAAAGACAGCTTAGTGCATCTGGAAGTTAATAGTAGGCAGCAAAGAGAATGCTGAAAGAAAAAAGATATGACTGAAAAAATATGACTGAAGGGTGGGATGGGGATGAAGGAGACTGGCAAAGTGGGGAGAAAAAGGGAGAGTTGTGCACAGACTAGTAGGGAAAAGAAAGGGGAGCTCTTTCATTATGTTAAAAATTTGAACCTTACCAGAAAGAAAAGAAAGGGATCTGTTGATTGTGTTTTAGTACAGTGGGTATAAAGACTATGTGAGTCAAAAGGAGTGAAATCAGCTGGATGAAAATACTGTTGAATTAATCATAATGGCTTTTTGGTTGTCAAGTGAGCTCTCTCTCCCTACTGTTTCTGTGTTTGCCAGGCTGTCTTGGCCCACCTGAAGCAGCACAGAGACACTCCCAATGAATCCATCCACCCTTGGATGTGGTCCCACAGGGGAACCATTTCACCAGCCTCTGAAACCCAACCTCTCTTGCATGAAACACAGCTATTGTTTAACAGTTCAGAGCAACAGGCTGAGGGCAGGAAATGAAGAATAATGTCTCCTTTTGAAACAGCTAATTATGCTTGTGTTGATCTAGTGTTAAACTTTCCTGTTATCATTGGCTATACAGTCTTGTGTATCTTGATTGTGCTGAGGTTTTCTAGTGGCTTCATCTTGGGCTGCAGTCTGTTATGCCGAAATGTGAGAGAGCCTTTTTCAACATCAGTTGTGCCCTGCGTTTCTTTAAGTCCTGCTTGACAGTGTAGCTGTGCTTTTAACACCAGACTGCTTTTGGTTAGGATGGAACACCACAGATGTAAGAATGCAAAGAAATTTAAATATCACCTTGGATAAGTATTATTGGCAAGCAGGGGAGAACTGGAGACAATAATTTCAGTCATAATATCCTCTGTTTTATTAAAGAAACTTCATAAGCACAGTACCTTATTTTTTATTTTGTCCTTCAAAAGTCCAACACCATAATTTTTTTCATCTCAAAGTCAAGAATTGATTTCTGAAATGAAATCTGGACAGGATGTCTTTGTTGTAAAATTAATTCATGTAATCAGCACTAACACTTGTGGGGCTAGGTTATCTTAGCCAGTGATAAAGGAAAATTATAACCACATTATTAAGTTCTTAAGTCTGCACTTATTCACAGTTAAAATCTGGAGGCATTTTGTCCTGAAGCTGCCTAAGGTACTCATGATTTCACAACAAACTGAGTCTCTAGCCTCTTCTCTGGTATCTACCACAATTATCTTCTTGTCTACAGAAAAGCTTTTACCAGTTGAGGGATCTGTCTTCATTTCACAACGAGGATGAAATACAAACCTGGGATTCAACTCCTTCACCAGCTGGCCCACACTGAACACACCAATAGAATTCAGTGGTGCCTGTGTTAAATGCAGAAATTAGATGTAATATCCAAGTGCACTCCATAAGGAAGGCACAGCAGATGTAGATACGTGGCTTCATGATTCCAGCTATGAACAGCCATGTATTTTAGTGTTCCCTCAGCTGGAGACTGGTATGGAAACTCACAAGAGCTCTTATACACAGCAGCGTTCAGGCATCAGGTTTCCAGGAGTTGCCCAAGAAATATATTTGGGTGGAAAACAGAACTATTCATTCAGGCTGATACTTGAAACCGTCATAATTTGGGATGAAGAGAATGCTTCGTATTGTTTTGGTTTTGTGAAGTCGGTTTTTCATGACAACTGTGTATTATATTGTTCACATAGTGCCTTCCTCTGATAAAAGGAACATTTTTGAATGACACTAAGTCTAGTCCCTTTCCCAGACTTTTAAGAGCAGCAGCAAGAGCATACATCTGTTCCCAAAATTTAGAAGAAACTTAGTGTCTTCTTAGTCCATACTGCAGTGCAGAAGGAAAAATACGTATATCTTTGCAGAACTCATGTTTTTATATGTGTCTTCTCGATATTGCTGCTTATATCATTGTCTGACTGGCATTGCACTGGCTTCTGGCTCTCTACAGCACCTACCTGTATATAAGCATACTAAACAGAGGCAGGTCATGACTTCTAATTACTAGCACACCTCTTGGCACTGTTTTGATACAAGATAATACTCTTCCAGGTAATATCTGGACATAGCTTTCAGATCTTAGCTGGCTCAAAACCCAACAGCCTCTTTGGAGGCAGTCAGCTGGTTTTGTAAAGTAGAAGAGCTCAACTGGCTGATCATGAGCTCACTCATGACAATTGGTGACAGAGCTAGAGCAGAGCCATGGTTCATTTTTTTTACTGATTTAAATGTAGCCTCAAAGTTCTGCACTGTGGCTGCAACAACACCCCGTTAATAACTACTCAATGTTTTCTCAATTCAATTTCTATGTAAGGAACAGCTATCCTACTTTTTAGTTTTTACAGCAGCCCCAGCAGTTGGAATCCTTTGCATTAGCACAGTGAATAATAGTTTTTAAAAGTTTGATTTGCCTTCTGTAGATAGGCACACCACCAGTCTGGATAGCTTCCATCTTTGTTGAAAACATAAGTAGCCAGGAAAACAAATGAAAAACAAAAGAAAGAGAATTTTATGCAGTGTGAATGCATGACAGACGAATAACACAAATATATCTCTTGGCCAATAGGAAGAAACAGAGACTGGCCAAAGGTTATGGCTTACAGGCATAAATTTATCCTTTGTGATGAAATGTAACTGGATCCTACCAGTCTCAACTTTGAAGTCTTCCTGAACCTGTAAGGTTACAGGTCTGAACACATCTCCACCTCTAGCTGGCACGTCTCTTGATCTTCTGCATTTTTTAAAATTTAAAAATAAAAGAAAGAAACAAACTATGACATGATAGGAAATTCAAATTTCTTAAAGAAACTCCACAGATATTATTCCACAGCACAGTTAATGATTCTTTTAAAATACAGGGCACAAAACTCAGTACTTCAGGAAGACAATCCTTTCACGCATTTCTTCCTAAAAAGCATGTATACAGTTAAACAATAATCATGATATCTAGCCTAGGAAGGAGGTCTGCATTTCTTCTTCCACTTGCAGAAAAAATTGCTTTTTAAAACTTCATGACTTACAATCACCCTCTCTGAGCACAATGTGAAAAAAAGCAATGAAGATATAGAATTGAACAATGAACTGTCTGCTGTTTCTAGGATTTTCTAGTGAAGGCTTTCTATTTCAATACTAATATTAATATGAAAGGGGGAATAACAGACTCCTTTGGTAAGGGTGATGAATGCTTATTTTCCTGAGTAATACTGTCTGTAATTCCCATAAGTAAACACACAAACCAAGCAGGTGAATCAGCCCTGCTACACAGTCTTCTCTCAGAGGACACTCCCTGAAATCAGTGAAACTACAGACAGACAATGCCTCTATTTACAGAGAACAAAAATATCATGAGCTGCTCAAGAGGCTGAAGAATTTTGTCACATAGCTATGTGACAAGATGTGACCCTTGCCTAATATAGCTGTGTCAACAGTTGTTTCAGTAATTCAAAAATTTTCCAGGATAATGCAATTTTGTTTGGAGGAGAGAGAGGTACCTCAGTGCAGCAATGCATAATGAACCCTTCCTGATAAACAGGGCTGGAATGACATTCAGATAAGTTAATACAATGGCCTGAAAGTTCAAGTCTTACGCAGGCTTAAGATTTATGCACTGCCCACTTTTAGTCAGTGGAGAAAGAAGTGCAGGTACCTCTAGGATGCAACTCCAAAGCCAGGTGTGACAAAAATCACTTTGTCTTCTCTGGCAATAGAGAGAGTGGAGACAACTGGTTTGGCCTGACCTCTGTAACTTTCAGACTTAAAATATAGAAGCATGTATTGAGTCCAACCAAAGGTCCAGATAACTTATTCTCCTGTGTTCAACAATAGACTGAGTGAATTCATAGCAAGTGTAATAACAGGGCAAACATCTACAAATTTGTCCCTTTATTTCCTTTTAGTTTCCAGTGTTGGGATGCTTTTTAGTACACAGCCATTTCTCCACCTGCCAGGAACTCTGGGTTTCAGAGACTTTCTCAGACATGTTCAAAGTTGTTTTTCAGGGGATAATCCAATTTTGAGTAGTAAAGCTGGAAAAGGTTAGATGAAAACACCATCATCTTCTTGGGGCATGGGATGGTTAGATGAAGAACTGGTTGCTTTTATTATTCTCTGAGTCATTCAAGCAGTACTCATTTCCCTGTTAGAACAGCCTGCTGTCAGTCTGTATGGTCAGCATCATCATGCAGCACAGCAGTTCTGTGCCACAGGAATGCAATGCTCAAGTTTGTGGATTCACCACAGACTTTTTTTAATTTTCATGTTCTGAAAAAAAAAAAAAAAAAGAGTCAATTAAAGTCATAAAAGCTGATGGGGAAGGAGTTTTAAAGCTCCAAAGTAAAACATCTGAAATCTGGAAAATACAAATGAAGCATTCCCCGTACCACATGAAATCGACCCTCCACACTAGAGACTGACTCGTGCGATGCACAAAAAGGATCTAAACTGAGGCACAGCCACCTCTGTGAAGGGAATGGTGATGCAGCATTCCCTGAGCTTCACAGAAGCTGAACCTTTCATCCTAAAGAATTTTCAAAGCACTAGACTGTGCATGTGCACTTCTCTGTGCAATATGAGCTCAGTTCTACATGCAGTCAACCCTCTCTGGTCCCTGTCCTCTCTGATCGAGATCAAGCCCAGGGAGAGCTCTGTGCATATAAAAGACAAAACTATAACAGAAGTTGCTTAACAGCTTTAACTGCAGTGGGGGTGGCCTGTGACTTGCATCTGGAAGTCAGTGCAGAGCTCTCAACAGCCTCCATTTGCTCCATGGTCATTAAACACCTGATCCCCAACGAAATGCCGTTCATTGCATAGGACAAAGCTTTTAAGATTCTGGTAAAATCTCCAAGTCTTATTCCCAAAAAGTAGGGTTATTTTGATTAAATTCCCAAGGAAAGCTCTTTTTTTTCTGTAGGCAATGTGGTGCAATGAAAATTTACTATATCTATTTTAGTCTTAAGCGTATATTCTCCTCTCTTATGATTCTTATTTTCTAATAAATTCATAAAGAGAATATAAAGAATGCAAATTTAACTTATTCTTGAAATGAATCCACCACTTATTTCAGTAAATTGCTGTTCTGATCAACCAACATAAGAGTGTGATGTGGAGTTTTACTCACTCCTTTTCTTATCCATATGGCTAGAGAGATGAGGCAAAAGCCAAACGGACTGAAATCCTCACCTCAGACATCTCCATGATCTGGAAGGAGTACTGCAGAAACCCCAACAAGTGTGAGTCATGAACTTTAATCAAACATAGTGGTTTTTTTAATTGGCCAGGAGCCTGTTACAGGGCATTGGTCAGTCCTACCTGCAGCTGAGTAGTGCTGCTTCCAGAGGAACCAGACAGCCAAAATGCAGAGTCCTCAGTCACCTCAGTACCTTTATTTCCTGACAGATAAGAAAGACAATGCTTCCTGAAGTGTCCTCGCTGGACCTACATCACTTCTGTCCTCCCAGGAGCCCTGAGAGCACAGAGCTTTCTCTCATAGGTCCAGTTTTCCCAGCACAAGATAAAACAAAGAATTGTTTTTATTCCTAAATCCCTCCGGTGTTAAAATTAATGTATAAACCATATGCGTAAAAGATGCTTTTTAAAACAGTACCCATGTTCAAGTTAATTTCAGAGGACAACCTGTCAGCTGTACATCGAAACTTAGTGAATCTAAAGATTTCATGCAAATATTTTTCTGAGTACTGTCAGGAACTAAGCTTTTTCATCAGTATAGAAATATTTATGTTTTAAGTCCCTGGCCATTACAAAAGCCTTTCTAATTCATGATCACGATATTTAAAAGAACATCATTTCATCCTGAAAGCCCTTGATCTGAGATTATATTATATTCTCTATACCTTTACAGAATTTTGAGGGTCTATATGTTTATCAAGGACATTTTTATTAGACACCTAGGATTGTAGGGATTCGTGATATGCATGCTATAAGGACTTTTTCTAAGGTTATGCAAGTTACTTTTGGAATAGGATCAAAACATAGCCCAAAGCTCCCTACCTCCTTACTTACAGAGCTCCTGTTATTGTATTTAGGTTTGGATAAACTTTCCTCTGGAAGGTGATTGCTCACAGCAGTTAATTTTAAACTTGCAGCCTTAGATCTGGCTCTGTGTGTGTGAACAGGCTGTCATCATGCATTCCAGGTTACTCTCAGAAATGAATGTGTCTTTCCTCAGCATTTCTCACTGCTGGGGCATCAGACATTCCTTCTGCTCTGCATTAATCCAATTACTAAACACCTGCAGACATGCAATAACAGTTTTTGTGCCAAGTCCCTTAGAAATGGTTTTATAGGAGAATGTAATCTGCTGTCCTGCTATCAGGAGTCACATTACACACCTGCCAAGTCCTGAGCTGAAAAATAACAATCAGTGTTCTCATTCAATGCAAGAATGTTTCGGGGCACATTAAAGAGACAAAATGACATTCTTCTTAATTTTACTGCCATGGAGTCCATTAAACATTTTGAACTTGCAGTTAATTTTATTAAAAGCCAATTTCAGTACTAAAATATTTACAGTACAGCATGATAAAAATGGACTTCTTATGGCAACTTAGGCAAGTTCCAAAAGATCCATTAAAGAGAGAACTGTTTCAAGCACATATATAGTGTCATTCCAATTCTGTTCTTGGGGATTTATCTGATAATCACCAAAATGCACTTCAAAGTGGAATTTTAAACTATGAAATAATTTGTTTTTCTTGTGCTTTTTTTAAACTTTTCCCCAAAGATGTGTGCTGTTTGTGTCTCTGTTTTTAAAGTGGTTGTGTTCCTCAGAGCTGGAACAACCTGGTTTAAGAAGGGAAGACTTTTCAAAGCACAAGTTTTTGCTGGGTGTCCAAGAACGATGTAGTAGAATGGAAAAGAGATTTGGAGCATGAGTCAACTGCTGACTGCACCACAAGTTTTTGTACAGCCTTGCGTAGGTCATTTCAGCTTTTTGTGGCACAGCTTAATTTGTAAAGTGCACATCGATGAATCATAGGAATGTCAGTATGAACAGTTAAAAAAAATTAAGGCATTCCTAGAAAGACTCCTTGTGGGTCCTAGGTTTCCTATATGAAAGTGTGTCCTTTACTAAGCTGAACAGCTCATCTTTTCATCTGTAAGTCTATTTATATATACCCAAACATCACCTTATTTCATCACGATCCATTAGCCTCAATTACAAATGTAGGAATTCAAACAGTTCGAAATTATTTAAAGAAATACAACAATACCAAGCATAAATTTGAATGAAATTCTCTAGAATAATCTGTAAGGTTGTTACCCCTGTTTACCTTGGCAAGGACTATGCAGCAGTGATAGCATGTACTCTGCTCAGGAAGAGAAATTGGATGTGACCAGAGTCACCTGCAGTTCATAGCACTGCAGTCACTGCTGAGGGCTGCACATGAAGTCCTGAGGGGTCCTTTGCACAGCTGTAGACAAGACAGTGAGAGCTCTGGCCAACAAAGAGCATTCCAAGGGTATGGCCCCGTGTTCTAACCCCTTCCAGCTAACTTTCCATTCCCCTATCCCATATGTAACCTTCAGCCCCCCACTTGAAGCAGGCAGCCTGACGGTAATAATAGTAGTCACCAGAAAAGGTAACCTCTGTCATACTAATAATTTTTGAAAACTTAAATGCCCAGGATGTGATTTTAATTAAAATGCACACTACCTGGCTTGTCTGTTTCCAGGAGAAGGTTTCTCCTGCAGGAAGATGGTGACCTGTTGGACCTATTTGCCTCCCACACTCCGAGGCCAGTCCCATCATTACACAGCCTGATTTGTAGAGAGCACATATAGTGGTATAGAAACATGGGGATGAATCTGGTTTGCTTTAAGTTTGGTTTTGCCCAGTAACCTTTGCATGAACAGCATTTTGAAATGATCAAAATAAAGGAGAGTTGGTTTTTTTTTTGCTTTGGAGGCTCCTGTTGGTGTTACAGTTTTGCAGTTTCTGGTATAGTTTCTAGTAAGAGGAAGGTATTTGGACTGATTACCTGACAGATTCATTATTATAGTTCACTCATAACTAACACACAGAGAAGGTGAGGTATGGATTTACGAGCAGGACAAACCTCTTCCATCAGTGTATGCCATGCAGAGAAGCACGTACAGAGTTTTAGCTCTACACTTTTATACATCTGCCTCCGCCCATCACAGTATATCTGATTCTCAGATTTGATATTTCTTCATTAAGATCGTCTCAGAATTTTATATAGAATTTCTGAGATTTGTTTTGGCTTGTTTTACAAAAGAGAGAACAGATTCTCATGTCCTTTTGAGGGAAGTTGGATGGGGGACTACCAACACCTATAGTTATTCATGAGCAAAGCTGAGCGAAGAAGTGAAGTTTCTTAAATCAATCTTAAGTGCATTAGAGCAGGATTGCAGAAGTTGGAAAATTCATACCATGTTTTCCTCTACCTATAAAAAAACTTGTGTTTTTCCTTCCACAAAAGTGTATGGCAAACCCTTTCCCAAGACAGTGCAGGTAAAATTCTCATAAATTATTATGTTCATGATCTGTTGGTAATTCTAAGAGGCTCAGAGTGAAAGCTTAATATCACATTCTACTATACAAAAATCTTCTCCGAAGTAAAGAATTGTGTTGCCTCAGCCTTTCCACACCCTTCTCTGCTGTCCCACTCCAGGGACTGCTATTCCCTGCCCTGTGTCACTGCTACATCACCAGCTACCTTGCACACACAGAAGCTCTAACTGCAGGGAAACTGCAAAATATTAATCTGCGTGTTCCAATTAATATGCATTTAAAATAGTCTAAATATTGTTTTTCCATGCATAATTCCTATGTTATAGGCTCTCAGGGATCCACATAACTTTCCTTATTTATATTCGCTTTTCCCAGAGTCAAGCTTAATGCCCAGTCCCCTTTACACAGAAGTCAATGAGAGTCTTGACACTTCCTTCAGCAAGAGGAAGGTCCATATAACTGGGAGTCCTATGCTGCCTAAAAATGACACAATTTTTTGGACACAGTAAGGCCTCAAAGGCTCCATATGTTGCTCTCATGCTGGGCTGACTTATTTGAGGGGAAGGTCAGCCCAATGTTCAAAGGGTCAGGGAGTGAATAACACATTTGCTGCATGCCTGGGAGAAGAACCTTGAAGCTGGGAAGCAGGTCAAGCTTTTTAATTCCCATCAGGCCTAGCATCCTTCAGGAGTTATTCCAGCTCAGTGTCTGTATAGCTTCAGCATGTGTTTTCAGATTTGTCTCTTTCTATCCAAAAGCAAAAAAATCTCTAGGCCTTGGAGGATTAAAATGCAGGCCTTGATTATGGATCAAAACAGGAGTCTCCTCTATCCTGATGCTGAGCTTGGAAAGACAGATGTGAGCTGAAGATGGAATTTTGTCCTCCTCCATCTATTTTCTACAATGCTATGTGAAATGATCAGTCACAAAAGGTATTTGAAAGACCTTCACTCCCAGATTTTTTTTTTTTTTTTTTTTTGCAGATGTGAATCAGCAGATGTATAGGAGGACATGAACTTTATAACAGTGGAGTCCTTTTCCCTAGCAAACCATTTGCTTTCTGTGATGGTCAGTCAAGACCTTTCCTCTGAATAGAGAGTAGCTTTCACAGCTGTGCAGTCCAAATGGCACAAAACCTTCTCTGACAGAAATTTAGATGCTATTACTATGCATTGGAGAGAAAGTATACAGGAAAAGCAATTGATTTGCTGACAGTCTTAGTTGGTTTTTTGCTTGTGTGTCATTTGACTTTTAAAAAATTGTTTATTCATTCTAAAATCAAGACCAAAATAAGTATAAGATGTACTTTTCATATTTCAGCAGACAAAAGGCAGTAGTTTAATATTTCACACAGCAGTAGAAAATAAGTACTTTGATTACCTGCATGTTTTTTCCTTTGATTAGACTTGACCTCAGGCAGGATGAAGAACATTTAAAGCTTCTGGCTGAATTTACTAAAATGAGACCAAATCAGACAGGACAAAGACCACCAGATAATCTTACTGTAAGGGACAAGTGTTGCCAAATAAAATGATTGTTTATTTGAAGCAATGCCCAGATGCTAGAGTTATCATCTCATGGAAGGAATACGTATTTTATGCTGGAGGGACTGATCAGATAGAGCACCGGAAACCTGTCTTGAAAACAACCAGCCACGACTACAACAATTTATCAAAATCCATGCACAGAACTGGGAGATGCTTACAATCTCCTAAATTTATCCTCTTGCCTTGAACTCCTCCACTTATCACAGCACACTCATGTATCAAATCTAAACTCTTAGGGAGCCATTTACTACCAATCATCTTCAGCCCTGTCCACCAAGATGCTGCCCTCTCCTTTTGTCCTCTTCATGCCATAGGATTACGAGTGCCAAAAGGATTAATCCCCAGTTTAATTCTGCACACAGAACAAAGTTAAGAACACGTCAAAGAGAATAGACTTAAAATCAAGAATATGGAGTGTATAAAATGTACAAAAATAGATGCTCTGACACACTTTTGAATAGATTTATACTACAAAATATCCTAGGGTCATGAATCACCATTTTAATGTTTTATCATCCAGATTTCACATTTGCTATAAACCCTGTTAATATCTTACTATTCACTTGTTCAACACAAATTTTGTCACTGTATTTGGCTGAGGTAAAAACTGTTGAAAGGCATAAAGCTACTTTAACAATTTGGAAATCTGCATCATCTTTGCCCAAATTATTACTGAAAGAATCAACATCATGTGATACACAGACATGCCAGTGACACTCCTCAGTCAGTGAACTGGAGGAACAACCGAAAACCTGCAAGGATAAAGCTGTCCTTAACACCAGCATTGAAAGGAAGTTTCAGCAATACACATGGTTCAAGATACTACACCATCTACCCAGGGATTAAGTGAAATGGCAGCACTTTTGAAAATGCAGGAATGCTTTAGAACCTTTCAGAAAGCTTACTCAGAGTTCGAGAACTGGAGCAGATTAGAAAATACCATGTACATGACATTTTGGACAGCATTCATAAAGCTTCACTTGATCATCACAAGCTTGATCTCTCTAGACACATCCTCTACAGGGAGAGGAGCAAGGTGGGCTTCCCCTGGGAGCCTTTGGGAGGGACTCTATCAGACTGAGCGAACCTTTGTGAATAACCCCTTTCAATGTAAAATAAACACCGTGTTTGGATTACCTATGCTCATTCTCAGGCCAGCTCTAGACATAAATCTGAATGCAATTCACAGTGCAGGCCATGTCTCAGTAGCTCCCTCGGCTCGAGCCCAGTGGCTCCATGTGAGCAGTTGGTTTAAGTGCTTTGCTGGAGCAGAGCCACGCTGCTCTGCACCTCACCGGATGCAGCCCCAGATGGACACGTGCATATCTGCCTACAGGAACAGCTCCAAGGCCATCAAGGAGTTAAAATCAGACAGTACATCTACCACAGCTCTTTCAGCTGTGATCCAGTCAAGTTTTACAAGGTAAACAGGATCAAGATGGGTCATACAAGAAGCAGAGACCTATAGAGATCCCCAGAGGCTGCAGGGAGTGATTTTAATAATGTAAAAGGTGGCACTTTTTCTCAGTGCACTAATACTGAACACAAATCAGATTCCACAACCAACTTTTATCAGAAAAAAGTGCACAAATTCTTAGGAAACAGGAAAGAAAGAAGAGAAATATCTTCCTTTTAAAGTCCTGGCTGGAGACTGTTATACTCCTGTTATAGTTAACGGCTACAGAGAGTCAAAACAGTAAACATTTGCTATGAAAGGTTAAAAGAAGAGGAGACTGAGGAGAGACCTCGCTGAAGTTACAACTTCCTTGTGACGGGAAGAGGAGGGGCAGACACTGATCTCTTCTCTCTGGTAAGTGACAGGACCAGAGGGAATGACGTGAAGTTGTGTCAGGGGAGGTTTGGGTTGGATATCAGAAAAAGGTTCTTCACCCAGAGGGTGTTTGGGCACTGGAACAGCTCCCCAGGGAAGTGGTCACAGCACCAAGCCTGACAGAGTTCAAGAAGTGTTTGGACGATATTCTCAGGCACACGGTGTGGCTCATGGGGTGTCCTGTGCAGGGCCAGGATTTGGACTCAATGATCCTGATGGGGTCCCTTCCAACTCAGCATATTTTGTGATTCTGTGAACAACAACAAAAACAAAAAGAATTTACATTTGTAATTGAAAATTAAACATGAAAAATATCCTCAATAACTCATATATGACAGGGAAGGTCATCTCAACTGTAGTGATTCTTAAATAGTTTCAAATAAATAAACAAGTTTCACATCTTTTGATCCCAAATAATATGCACAGTTCTGTTGTGGTTTAGGGTTTTTTTCAATTGCTGATGGCGTTTGGGGGTTTTGGTTTGGTTTTTCTTTTTTTTTCTTTCTTTTTTTTCTTTAATTCTGAAATGGAAATATTTCAATGCACACAAACAGAAGTCTCATACATGGTTATCAAGGTGCAAGGTGTTTGGGGATACCACCAACTAAAAAACACTAATGCATCGTGCATTATGCAATGCAATACAGTCCAATCATAAAGCTGAACAGAATTTATTCAGCCACACAGGAGCCAATATTTTCAGCCATTTATATTTAATTGTTAGCTAAGTCAACCAGCAAGACAGTCAGGTTCAAGCAGGCAGGTCCAAGGCTTAGATTCCAAGGCTTAGATTCCAAGGTTTACTGCACTCTGCTGCCCTGTTGGGTGTTTTTGCTGAAGGAGGAGGGCTGCAAGTTTCCTGCCCCAGGCTTTTATCATCAGCAGGGTGCTGAACACAGCAAGACATGCTCCCTTGGGTGACCTTATTGCAGCCTTTCAGTACCCAAAGGGGGCCTAAGAGAAATTTGGAGTGGAATAATTTACAAGGGCATATAGTGATATAACACAGGAGAAAGGTTTAAAACTGAGACTAGGTTTAGATCAGGTGTTAGGAAGAAAACCTTTGCAGTGAGGCTGGTGAGGCACTAGCACAGGTTGCCCCAAAAAGCTGTGGGTACCCCACCCCTGGCAGTGTTCAAGGACAGGTTGAGGCTTTGAGCAACCTGGTCTAGTGGAAGGTGTCCCTGCTCATATCATGGGGATTGGAACTCGATGAACTTTTAGGTCCCTTCCAACCCAAATTTTATATGATTTTATGATTCTCTGTAACCTCCACTCAAACACTATTGCCCAGGAAACAGTGCCCAGAAAACAGAATAGCACTTCAGGGGAAATTGCAGCAAGAAGGCAACTTTGATGTTTCTCCTGACAGCTCTTCAAACAACAGCCTTGGACCAGAGGCAAGCGAGAGCTGAGCGGTGCTCACAGCCCGACGCTCGGCTCGGCAGGCAGCATCTTCCAGCGCCACCTGGTGATCCCCACCACCTCTCTCCTCCCTGTCTCACTGCCCGGATCAGGCTTTCCAGGCTGCTTTTCTCCATCGGCACGATGGAAAGGGGTGTAGACTTAAATACACCAAGTTCTGTTTCTATAGTGAGCCTAAACAGAAACTGGCTGGCCACTGGATCTGCCTCTGCTATGGTTTCTTTATACACTTTCTTGCTAACTTAAGAGTTTTACCTCTAAATAGAACGAAATAGAGCATTACATCTGAACCGACTAAAAGAATAGTTAATGGAAATTAATTCATTTCATAGAAGAGAACCTGATAAGTTAAGAGCAGCTTATCTTTCCTCTCGGTGCAGGAAAAGAACTTCAAATGGCTGCCCATTTCACTTTCTAACATGGAAAGAAAAGAAGAAGTTTGAAGCCAGATTTACAGTCAACCAGCAGGAGACAGATGAGAAGACCAAACACGCTGTTACCCTGGGACTAGATTGTGCACCCACTGCCCAGCAAAAGCATTCAGGCACCGATTTCAGAAGGAGCTGCTTGTACTCTATAACTGCCTATCTGATCACATGATGGATGCCACATCGTACAGCCCCTGTCACCCTACAGAAAAATAAAGCAAGGTCTAAATCTGCAGAAAAATTGTGTCATGAAGGGAATGAGGATTATGTTATAATAGAAGTTAGAGTAGTATTTCACAAAATCATCAGTTCATAAGTTCGTGGCTTGAAACAAGGCCGAAACAAGGCTTTTCAATGTACCCCTGATACAGCTCCAAAATGAACACTTAAAGAAAGGGCAGGATCTTCATATTTTTGCATTTTTCTCTCCCTATTAATAAAGAACGTATGTGGAATATAAATCTGGAAGGAAAACAATCACCAAGAAACACAACTGAAAAAGCAGTTTCTTAAAACCATGTATCCACCTGGTATACACAAAATAAAATTTAAGATCAGTGGAGTGAGTATATTTTAAAATGATGGATCTGTGCAGTTGTATTATATCTCAGATACATAAAAAGAGATGGTGCAGGAGTCTAAATCTTGTTACTTCCTACAAAATCAAGAAATATTGTGGAAAATAAACTAATTCCCTTTAATTAATCCAAGAAGTTGCAACAGTAATCATATTTATTCTTGAGATTCTATTATAGAAACAAACACTAAACACAAAACCAGTCACTGGATTATTTGCTGCATTGAGTAAATGAATCCAGGCAGGTCTTCAAACATTTCAGTGCTCTGACTGTGAATGAGTAATACACAGTCAAGCAACTCTGACAAAATATGTGAAGAGGGTTTCAAAGTATGGGTCACTGATGAATGTGTAAGCTCAACCAGTTCACCTAAAATAAGACCTGAACTTCTGTCTAAATGTCCTGGGCATAACAAACCAGTTCCTAGGTTAAATTCTTACTTCTCCTATGGGTATATAAGTCACACAGACAGGACTTCTCTCTGCAGGCGCTCAAATGCATCCTTTCTTACCACAGACCATACTGGAAACTCAGGCACTTCCATTAGGAGGCCTGGCTATCTCAAAGTGGAAACTGACGGAGTTCAAAAAAACACAGCAGAATGCCCCCAAAGAACTAAAATGTTATTTTATTGCACAAGCAGTGCTTTGCTTTCTGTTTCCTCTTTATGAAAGGTGCAACTGCACACCACCTTGAAAACATTTCCTAACTGTTTTCAAAGGTCTCTTGAGACCTTGAGGAAGAATGGAATGAAACTCATTTTGTGCTCCTGTAAAATTTGTACAGTTGGCCTGTGGAAAATCAAAGACTCCAACTGATTTCCAGTGTAATATTTGACGTTGGTGCTACTCCAGCCTTGGCTTTTATCTATATTCTAGAGCAGGTGGGAGCACTTCTGGCTACCCTTCTCAAAAAAATACAAAGAAAATTAGATTCTTTCCCCTTGCCCATTTTAGCAAGAGTCCATCATAAAACGTATATAACATTTGCAAACATATTTTTATTCCTAGTATGTATTCCAAAGGTTTCTCAGCTATTTTGACACCAATCTTCTGACTCTCCTTAAGCTAGTTTTTATTTCATTCTATTTAAAATCAAAGGTCTGTCGTCTCCTAGGCTTCTTCTCACCATTGAAACATTTGAATTTGAGGAGTGGCAATCATGGAACAAAATCACTGAGATGTTTGAGGGGCATGGAGAACCACTATTGCCATTCCTACCCTTTTGGAATTTCTGAATGACTGCAACCTACAGTTTGTGTGAGTATTATGCATTACTCCCTTCACATAAGAAAAGTCCAGGTTTTAGCTACAAAATGCAGTATAACAAGGCGTGAAATATTCTAGTTTTTACCAGGAAAAGAGTTTTACCAATGCTAAGTACATCAGTCCCAGTAGTACGCTTCCATCAATGTGTTATGCCTTCCTTTTTTAATTGCCTCTCCACAAGACAACCTCTCCATTTACACACATTATCCTTTTACTTTTTTAATTTCACTCAATTTTTTTGGGTGAATTATTTCATACCAGGAAAAAATAACATTTTTATTTCTTTTTTAGGTTTTAATAAGAAGTGTGGTTGAAGTATTTAAGAAAGATCATTTCATAATAGTCAAGAAAATGAAACCTTTTTTCTGACAGGTTTGTGTTTCATGGTTGGCTCGCAGTTTTAGATGAAAAATGCAAATGTTAGAGCATTAATTCACTCTTGATGGTTGCTAGACAATATACATAGGGAGAAAAGCTGTGAATATTGCAAAGTGAGGGAAAATAAATTATTAGATATCACGTAGTCCTTAGAGGAGACAATTCTGCATCCTCCAGTGACTAGTTATGAGCAGAGGTCACATGAAGTTTTTCTCTGGTTTCTGGTGAAAGCTGAGTTTGTGCCATACCTTTTCCTTCAGCAGCACTAATAGGGCCTCCTACCTTTACCTACCTTTACAGTGCATGATGGAACTTCACCTCTGAAAGATATACAAAATGTGGCTGAAACCAATAATCAAAATCAAGAGTAATTAGAGGAGTTGATCAGCTACCTACACAGGCAGTGAGCCTTAGCTTTAGAAACCCTAAACCAGCCTAAGTTGCCTGGGCTGTCGCTGGAGAAAGGTGTAGGGAGACCTCAAAGCCTACAAGGGAGAGCCAGAATGTGTTACTTTCCCAACAAGGAACTAAAGATTTTGTCTTTTCCTCATATGCTTCTACTTTTTCTTACAATTCAATGCTATTGCTTATAAAATAAATTCCCCTTTCTGTCTCCATTGACTTCAGTTAGTTCTAGCTCTGAGCACACTAACTTCAATTTCTGAGGAGATATGAGGCACAATTTATACTGTCCTGGATCACTGTGTTGTGAAGAGTCAAGCACTGTGTCCCAACACCAGACATCTCTGACGTTGCATGACCCATAAAATTTACAAAATATCTGTGGGAGATTTTCAGCTAGGAAGGGAAGGTGTCTACTACTTTTAGATGCCTGAGTTTTAGGCAGAAGTTAAATACTCTGGATTATGCCATTAATTCTCCAAGAATCAGGTTAAAAGCAGTACTGAAAACCTTATGTTCTTTGCATAAGTAGCTTTTATTGGCTGAGTGAAAAACTAACAAGATGTGAAAGATGCTTTTAAAAGAGAAATTTAAACACAAATACTGATTTGATACTGGCCAATGCCACATCTACATTAGAGAAGATGTGGCATGGCCCAGAGGATGAAAATTAACAGGATGCTCAATCCAACTAAACATCTAGAACCAGATTTCCCTCCTCATGTTGAAAATCTATTTCATGAGAGAGTATAGACAGAAGAGACCCAAACAGAAAACTTACAATATAAGCAAAGCATTTTGGCTTCAGTCTTTAAGAATGCAGAAATATTATCATTTTGTGACTCGCAGATTTCTGTTGTACATTTGTGCTTAGGTAATCTCTTTCCAGATGTACATCTTTTGTTTAAAATGGCTTATGGCTAATTCTTTTTGATTCACAGAAGGATTTGATTGAAAAGAGTGAATAAAGCTGGAGAAACCTTACAAACACAATGGCTGGGATCTTTCTTTTCAGTTGCCAGGGCAGAGGTTTCCATTGTTTGTTTGTACAATAATTTATCTGGAACAGCAGAGGGTGTTTTCAATGAATGAACCACCTGTGTAACAATATAGGAAACAGAAGAAAGATAGCTTTCAGCATTAGTTATTTGTATATGTGCAAAAAAACCCTGTAGTTTATCTGTTAAATAACTAGATGACCTTCTGAGGATCACTTGGGAATACTGTATAGAGAAATGCTACATCAGTTCCTTTCCACGTGCACACACTGTGTCAGTGAGATTTCTCAATCAGATGTTCTGTGATCAAATGTTAAGTTCAGTCTTCGGGCAATCATTCCAAAAACTCCTGTGACTGACTGCTCTTACTCTTGCACTTTACTTGATCATTGCTAAAGTACAGCAAAAGCACATTGAGAGTGCCTTAGTCTTACAACTGTCCCCTTCTTCTGTATCACTTCCTTTCCTAATTGCTCTTTCTCCATTCATCCCTTCCATTGCTAGCAAGAAGTAATCTGAATCGTTTCATTATTACTTTAGTTGTTGAGTAACAGATCTCTATGTATAATGGGGAAGGAGTGAATAGTAATAATTCCTGTTAGAATTAAAGTGGAACTTTTTCAGGAATCTGGTGAAAAAACCTGGCTTGGAAAGCTTTTTATTTATTTAAAACATTTTTTGCTTCACTTTTGACTGCCCCTCAAAAGGGATAAAATGTTTGTTTGCTTGTTTTCAAAAAATTATACATAAAAAGTTGGAACTTCCATGTTTAAGCTCCACAGAATATGGAATAAATCAAATTTTGCACTCCCTTTCATACCTGAAAATGTGTACAAAATGACACCTTAACTTTGAAAATAGTTTTAGTCAGCCAGCATTTTATGTATTCACTCTCATGTTTCCCAACCTCAGTTGCTTACCTGTGGTTTATTTCTTAAAATACTTATCTACAGAGGCATATGTGGTTTTAATCCTCCTAAAATGCAGTGAGTCTTCCAAAGTCAAAACAGAGACCTTTTTTGAGTTTAATATTTCTAGAAGCTTATGCTGAACTTTTAAATCTTTGGGAAAAAAAAATCTTCCCACAGTAACTTTACACTTTTTTCTTCAAAAATGTGTCATGTATAAAGCACATGGTATTCTTGTGCTGGCTGAAAATTTTTATGTACTTTTCTTTCTTTCCCTCCCTTTTTAGGCATGTGAATGAGGATAGTTAAGGGGAAAAGTGTCTGTATAATTCCAAAGGAGTAATTAGTGCAATGCTGGCATTTCCAGCGAAGTACCTGGGTAGGGGGCTCCAGTTATTGTTACTGCTGCTGCACATTCACCTGGTGGCCAACACTTGCTCAAGGAAATAAAGGCAGGAGAAAAAAGCTGTGGTGTGTGTGCCCAAACAGGGTGTGAGTACATTCTTCAGAGTGCCAAGTACGTCAGAGTGGGAAACAGCAAGGGAGTGGGACATAAAGCCCATCTCACATAGACTGGGAGGGCTGCATTTGACTTCGCTGCAGTTACTTCTGATTTACTCAAGTGTCAGCTGGAGAAGGACCACAACCCATGCTTTAAAATGTTTTTATATGCTCCTCTGAGTAAAAAACTTGGAGGACTTTGTGAAAACAAGCTACTGTTGCTGATTTGCCAGGTAGGCAACCTCTCAGAGCTCTGGTTGAGAGCTGATCCAAATAAAATGTTTCTCACAGCTATGACTGCGTTGCACTAATTCAACTAGAATAAACAATTACATCAGAAAAATGTGTTTACTTTGGTTCTGGGCCACATAGACTGGGCCCAAATATGATGTAGAACATATGCTTGTTATTGCTTATAAGAACAAATAATTTTACAGGTGGACCTCAACATTCTTTCCTTTTGCTAAGTATACTCCTCCTGGCAAAGTACCTGGAATGTCTGTTTATTATTTATGGAATTATACATGAACTTTCTTATTTAAATAGACAGTGTAAACAGTAACTCTGATATTAGAAACAAACAGAAAATTTTATTTCTCTCTTTGTTTACGGGTACATGACTATGATCCTTTCAGTAAAGCTACACCTGTTTACACCAACAAGGACTGACATCTTCAACTCCTCAGTAATCTTGCAGTGGGGTAACTCAGGAATAAAGTGATCAAAGCAAGCAAAATTTCACTCATGTAAAATTAGCATACAGGAGATTACAATCAGTTGTGTACTTTTTTATTGAACTCATCAAAGATTTGATCCAGACAGCTAAAAGTGAAGGAAAAGACTGTTTAGTCAGACTGTTGGTTCATGTCATACAATAATCATTTCAGTCTAGAATTTTCACCTCTACTACCAGGGAAGTTAAACAGAAACATTACATGATCTTTATTTGCCTAAGCTTAGCCATCATGTTCCAGTATAAAGGTAAAGGAATTATAAATTGGAGTTTAGTTTAAAAATGCCTGGTCTAAACTATCTGAGTAAAGGTCCTTTGTTTATCGGTAAACTTTCTGTTGTCAACAGAGCTGAATATAAACAATCTGTATGGGATAAACTTTACAGAATAAATACAGGGAATATATCTGAATAAGGTATGATATGTACTTAAGCCATTGTAGCACGGCAGCTTTTATACACATGAAAAAACAAACCACATTTTAAGTTGCAACTTAGAAATTAAATTTAAAAATTAACAGTAAATAAAACCGAGTCTAAAAATCTGCCCACATTTGTTCCAAATTTGAGGCTTGTTTTAATCTAAAGTTCCGGGTTTAATGTATTGAAACAATATAATGAAAGCTGTATGTGCAGATTTAAGCTACATCAAAATTGCATCTGTCTTTTAGTTTGGGAATATCTCCATCAGAGAGAACTAACAAATAGGAATCTTTAGCTAGTACCAGCACCACCAGCCATACAAAATGCAGCAATAAACACCCATTGGAGTGGGTGGGAGATTATTGCCAAGCCAAATTGAATGAAATAAGGATACTTCTGAACTTTTAATTTATTTTTAAATTCAAACCATGATCTTTCCTGAAGTTCCAGAATTAGGAGAAAATAAGCTGAATTTCTGGGATATTACAAGAGCAGCTGCTGATACATCTCTTTCTAGCCAATCTGATCTCTCATAAAAATGCTCCCATGAGATGCCAACTCCCCAGAAGACAGCAAAGGCATTGAAATGACCCACGTGAGCCTTTGGAGTGCTTTTGAGGTTCACCTACTTCTCCCACATTTGTAGATCCCTTCCATTTACTTCACTAGCCATGTGCTGTAGGGTCTTACTGAAGTGACTAATGGTGGACTACCTGACGACCTAGTGACAAGTAGTGACCACCTCATATGGGTAGATGGAACAAATTAAAGCCCCCTAAGGGAATTTTGTAATACTTACCCTTCTGTCCTGAACAAATTCAAACTTCAGTCAAAACACTGTGCCTTATTCCCCAAGCAGTTGCATTCCCATGCAGCAGACTTTTGCATTCCTTCCAGAAACCCCTGTGCAGCATTTCAGCCCTTCCTGAAACTGATGGAACAATCACAAGAGTTTTGCTGATCTGATTTCTAACTAACATAATAGGAATATGTATTAACCATAGATTTCGAATGCTATAATTTCTGGATGTCAAATTTTGATATGGATAGGACTCACTTTTCCAAAGAAAGAGCTAAATGTCCAGGAAGAATATAAAAGTCTCCTTTGCTGTGGAAATCAGAGCTATGTAGTCTGCAGGTACAGAGTAAAATCAGCCCTAAAATGAAGGGGCACCTCTGAGAATGTTGTTCTTCCTGGCAGAAAGTGAACTGAGATCCTCCCGTGCAAAGCAGCAGAAAAATCCCGTGCTTTCATAATAGATATGCAACATAAACTGCTCCTTTGAATGTTGTATGAGCTGCAAAATGACTAAAATGTTACTGAAAATGTCTTATTTCTGCACATTAAGGAAAAACTTAAATTATGTTTGTGTGCTTTTATTAACTCTTGAACTGCTTCTGAGCAATGCATGTGTTTGAACAAGAGTTGAAAAGCTATTAAAATATTTGCTTAAATACTTTACTACAGCCTAAGAATTGAGCTCCAAAGCCTCTGGGATTTGGAGACACACAAGAAAGCTAACTGAAGGAAGTCTGGGAGAGGTCAGCATGCTCAAACACACTCCTACAAAATCTTCCACCTCCCTTATCAGCTTTAACAAACTTGACTCCTTCTTTCTGCTCTTGCAATTCAAAGGACACACGCAAGGAATTCCCAGCTATGTAGGCTGTGTTCACAGCAATCTCATCCTTGCTCTATAAATGCAGAGTCAGTTAAATGTCTAAACTCTGGGCGTATTTGCTATTGGTTTATTCCAATTTTACACTTTCACAGTTGACTGCTTTCTGTAGCATTAGGCTACACAAGAAGCAAGCCACCTGCAGATTTTATTAAAAATGACATGGGCTGTGAAACTACAATATTACCTCTGATTTCCTTTACTCAAATGAAATACTTTTCCTCCTGTGAGACATATCTTTTCTTGTTTTTGCATTTCATACACTTTAGCCAAGATTTATCTCATGCCAAACACTAAAACAGTTCACACAGAACTGCCTGTAACCCAGTTCACCCAATTCTCCCTTTGCCTATGCCCTTAAGTCTTTAATCACTAGCAATCAAATATCAGACTCACACCTGCTCTCTCTTTCTGGCTCAAGAAATGTTTTAATCTTTTGGCCTGATAGAAATCTCCAGCAAGAAGGGTCAGAGCCCTGTGAGCAGGGTTACAATGGTCCTGGAGAAGGTGGGAAATGCCATTCCAGAATCTCACAGGGTAAAGGGGAACATAACCTTCCCTCTGCCAGGGAGAAGTGGTCACAGCGGGAGCCTTTGCCTGGAGTTTTGAAAGAAAGATGCCATTGCAACATTTTGTCAAGATTCTTCTCTTGTTGGAGCATGTTGGTACTCCCAGGGAGGCCTCCAGCATTGTAACTCCCTGAGGATTTGAGAGACATCTTCCTTTTAGAGCTTACTTGAGTCCAAGCACAAAATAGGTGATGAGTAGCTCATTAATGTCAAAACTGGGCTAGTTCTCTATGGGAAAACTGCCCAAACAAAAGCAGAGGGATTCATCTCACCCATATATAGACCTCTGCAATGTAGAAAACCATGCCTAAGCCAATACCCTTTGCCAGATATTTTTATTGTTAGTAAAGTCTTATCACATCTAGTTCAGGCATTAACTTCAGGATAAGAGGACTGTCACCTTAGAAGCAACTGTTTCTCTTCACAGGAGAAAAAGGGAGTGTTGGCAGTAAGCTCAGATAGAGATCCCTGCAGTGCAGATAACTGAATGTGGGCACATGAACTCTGCCTCCACGTCTAAAGAATATTCATGCCAACAGCACTGCAGATGGAGGTTACATTCTCGACACGTTTGGATCTTATTTGTGAGTGGACTTGGGTGTTTAATCCTTTATGGAACATAAAACTTACTCTAAAGTCAGAGAGTCATAAGCACCTTTTAAAATATTAACTTTCTTTTGTTCTGGTAGGAGCAGAGTCACCAGGTGGTCATGTTAAATATAATCTTACACATTCCTTTTCTTAGTCTATGAGGAATACATGCACTTTCAAGGAATGTTGTACTGTTAGTTTTTGGTGTTCAGGTTTATGGGGGAGCTTTTGTATACAACCAGGGAGTTCAAACTACCTTATGCTCTGTGATTAGGTTCAGTTCTTGGTGAAAATTATTTCCTGAGAACCTGAAAGTGGCTTTTGGGTTAAGACTTCTAAATAAGGTTTTGCCTGCATGTAGTCTATGGCCACCTATGTTCAGTGACAGTTGTACACAGTAGAAATAAATTATTCTAAGATATTCTGTATCACTGATTTCTCCCCTGATAGAAAGCTGGGTTGCAAGCCTTCCAAATCCATCAAAACCAGGCAATAGCGTTGTATTTCAGAGTCTGTCCTTACTTTCCCAAATGTGCACAACTGCCATTAATTTTCATTGAAATCATTTGAACTCAAATGCAAAATAGATGTTGCTTTGGGATGTAGTCAGTTAATATATGAGAATCTTGTGAGCCTTAAAATCAGTCTGGGTTGTGAGTGGGTTATTTGTTTGTTTATTTTATTCCTTAATTTATAAAAGGGATGACGGCCCACCCAGTGGAATTTTCCCATCAAAAATAGTATGAAACAGAATAATGGAATGCGGGATTGATTAGATGGTGTGCTTGTTGGCAATGGGTGCATGTACTTCTTAATCTTAATGGATCATAAAAAAAATCCTTTCATATTTGCCGTAATGCATGTGCTAAGTTGTGGGTTCCTAGCCAATGCAAAGAAATATTCTATGATTTCCAGAGATGCAAAGTAAGAATTTCATACAGCACATAAGTGGGGCCTCTGTTTAAACGCATAAAGATAATTTCTTAATTATGACAGTGATATTCATTAAAAAGCTTTCCAATAGTACATACAGTTCCCACACTGGTCTCTCTCCCACTGTCTGACAGACAGACAGCTTGGTTACACATGCTCAGAAAGGAGGGTGGGGGCCCAGATTCTTGGCTGTCTTGAACTGGCCACATCCTGCCATCTGCTGAATCCTTCTGCTATTGGCAAATCCAAGGAAGCATGTTTCTGAGGTGTCTTAAAATGCTCCACACCTCTGCAGAAATGTTTTATGTAAGGACAAGTATACAAATGCTTTCAGGGAGAGTGAAATCAGCTTAAAATACTAACAAATAAAATTATTATTTTTTTTTTTTAATCTCCAGATTTAAAGCAAAAATCACAGGATTGCAGAATATGCTGAGTTGGAAGGGACTCATCAGGATCATCAAATCCAACTCCTTACCCTGCACAAGACAGCAACAACAGTCACACCATGTGCCTGAGAACATTGTCCAAACACTTCTTGAGCTCTGTCAGACTTGGTGCTGTGACCACTTCCCTGGAGATCCTGTTCCAGTGCCCAGCTACTTTCTGGGGGAAGAACATTTTCCTGATATCCAACCTAAACCTCCCCTGACACAGCTTCAGGCCATTCCCTTTGGGTTCTGTCTCTGGTCACCACAGAGAAGAGATCAGTGTCTGCCCCTCCTCCTTCTCTCACAAGGAAGTTGTAACTGCAGTGAGGTGTCCCCTCAGTCTCCTCTTCTCCAGGCTGAACAGACCAATTGCCCTCAGTCACTCCTCACAGGGCTTCCCCTCAAGGCCCTTCACCATCTTTGTTGCCCTCCTTTGGACACTCTCTAATAGTTTAATGTCTTTCTTGTATTGTGGCACCCAAAACTGCCCCCAGTACTCGAGGTGAGGCCGCCCCAGTGCAGAGCAGAGCAGGACAATCCCCTCCCCTGCCCAGCTGGTGATGCTGGGCCTGATGGCCCCAGGACAGGGTTGGCCCTCCTGGCTGCCAGGGCACTGCTGGCTCATGTTCAACTTGTCAACAACCAGGACCCCCAGGTCCCTTTCTGCAGTGCTGCTCTCCAGCCTATTTCCCAGTCCTCTAATATCTCAAGGTCTCTCTGCAGGACCTCTCAGCAACTCCCAATTCTCTATCATCTGCAAACTTTCTTAGTAATCCTTATAGATGTGCCAGGAAGTCTCATCCTGATGGAGGGCTAGTGTCTAAACTTTACCCTGTTTAGTTGATCACAGCAGTATACAAAATTTTATCCTTGGGGTCTTTATAAAACTTGTAAGTCAAGAAACAGTCAGCGTTCATATAATAAAAATAGACAGGCATCATCTCCTTGGATCACCTCTTACTATTGCAATCACAGCAACTGCGTAGTTTTCCAGATGTGTATGATTACTTATATAATTAACTGACAATTTAATAATATATCTTCATTTTCCTACTCCCTTTCTCTATCTCCGTTTTACAAAATGAACTTGGGATTTCCTCCAATAATCTCTTTGTTGTTTAAGAATTCAGACTGTAGGTTTCTCACTTCTTCATCTCATGTGACCAAGATTCTCTCCTATTCCTTATTTGCCATTTAATATGAAAAGTGTTATGATCCCTAGAAAAAACCTATTAGTAGTCTGGAAGCACCCTGGAAATGAACATAAGAAGGTAACAGAACAACAATACCACCTCTGGCAGCTGAGCATGTTGCTTTTGCAAACCAAAAGGTCTTAGACCTCAGTCTTTACATTGGTTTCCCACCCCTGGAGAACTTCTGTGAAACAGGAATACATTCAGCGTAAATGAGCCTGATGAAAAATCCACAGTCTTCACCTCCGGAGTACAGTTCTTGTGCCATTTTGTCCTGGGAAATATTTCTTTGGAGGATGGCCTTCCATTATTTCAGAAGCCAGTATTTTCTAAATTCAGTGTTAGCTTTAACTATATAATATTTGAGCATTTCTTTTTGATTGAAAAGAATCCCCTCTGAAATAATGACAACTTTACTTCAATAAGTATGTTCAGGCCAGGCCCCTAATTAATCAACACTGACATTTACAAGAATCACTGCTCTCTGCTATGTCAAGGGGCTTGAGTTCAACTCCCAGGAGCAGAGGATTTGGACCTATTTCATCATAAGGACTTCTTATGACTACTTTTCTCTGTCATGTAGCCCATTTTTTAATGGAAAAATATTATAGAGCGATTAGTATGTTTACAAAATAACAGAAAAATGTAACCCTCTGAAAAGAAAATTCTCTCTATAAAATTTAAATGTCCACAAAGCTATTTTACTTTTTTTTCTAAATGCGTGTACCTCTTCTGGGCTGGTATTACAGCTCCTGCTGTAAAATTTGTTTGAAACATGTCCATTTAAACTGGGATCCATCCTGCAATGTTTTGCTGCATTACGATTTTTTTTTTCTTTTAATATTAAGGCAGCCTCTAGAAGAGTAAAAACATATGCAGATTCCTTAATATTGTCTAAAGGGAAGCTAGAAACTACATAATGAAAAACTGATCACGTGAAAATGATATCTGACCTGTAAACTGCTGTAAACTGCAGACTATGCAGAGTATCTCTTGGAACAGTGCAAAGCCCAAAGCCCTAAACTATACCAGCAACTGTGCTAACAATTTAATAGTAAAAAGTAAAACTAGTGATTATCATCACAAATTAATAATGCCAGGCAGAAGATCTGCTCTCCAATTGTAGTTTTGCAAAGAAAACAACCTTGCCTACAAAGAAGGAAATGGTTCATGCCATTAACTTTCTTTTCTACAACTGCATGGGGAGGGTCACAGGCTGCCTCCATGACCTGGACTATCGAAGAACTGGAGATCCCCAAAGGGACAATCTCTCTGCAGATTTGGAGGTTTGAGCCTGGATTTTCTTCAGTCTTGACTTTCACATACCTCTGTGATTCCATCAGCTGCCAAAACTTCATTCCCATCAGGAAGATTCGTAAAAACTGCAAGCTGTCCAGGCTGCCAAATTCTGGGACAAATTGTTCCCTTCAGAGAACTTTTGGAGAGGACAGAAACATAGGATCCATGACTGATAATTATATTATGAAATAATAAGAACAGTTTCTTGGTTGTTTTGGGCCAACGGGGGGGAAAACAAATTATAATGATAAAATCTATGAAATCAGAATTTCACCTTCTTCAAAATTCATCTGTAAAAGGCCAGGTATCCACAAAAGTCTGTGTGAAACACTAAAAGCCTCAGAGTTTAAAAAATGTCTTTCTTTTGCACTCATATCCCAGCACATGGTGCAAAATCCAGGGATACTGCAGATGCATCTTTGTTTGCAGCTGCCCATACACTGTCGGCCAGACAATATATCCTGTAGGGTCTTGTAGTCTGAGCAAATTGTACTGCAGCTGTAAAGTTCATTCCTGTTCATCTGGATGGGTTTTTAACAATGGTCTCTGCTCTCCCCACTGCCCAAACAAAACTATCTATAAATGGAAAACTGCCTTCCTCTCCCTCCAAGGCCCTGAGGTAGCAGAATGAATGCATCACACATGGTGGTAAGTGTCTCAGAGCTAAAACATGCTTAATACATGCAAATACCAACATTAACCATTATGAACAGGCATGATTTATGTGCCTGTCAGCAAGACATCAATCATGACTACAGAGAGTCAGCAGCAGTATCAACAACAGTAGCAGGAGTGGAGGGTCAGAGCCAAGATGGGATGGTCCTTCCCAGCCACCCGGGGGGAAGAGAAAGATGGATGAAGTAGTAAGAATCCCCAAACAGTGTCTTTTAGGGAAAGGGATGCTAAATTTTAAACTGTCTCTTGAGCCCAGTCAATGTCCAACATTATTTCTTTTTTAGATCTGTAAGAAAGAGACAACCAACAGGAACATTTGGAAATGCCATCGAAGAAAGGATCTGGACATACCAAAAAGTCAGGGTTTTAAAACTGTGACATCAAAGGTATGTAAAGGGATCTTTTCAGGAGACATTTTTACCAATGGGGTCTGATTTACTGTCCTGTGCAGATGGCAAGTGTATTTAACTGTGAAACTTTTCTTTACCAGAAATTGGAGCCAAGAAAGAAACTGCACCAGAGCTTTTTTTTGTACAGATTCATTGCATAGCTCAGAGAACATACATCTAAGGCCATTCTGTGATAACTAACTTTGGCTTCTGAGTAATCTGGAAAACACTAGTTCATGCTAAGAATAAGGCTAGGAACTTGTTGCATTTTGGATTTTTTTTTTTTGCTTTTTGTATCTGGCAGGAGAAGGCTGAACAAGAGGAGATGTTGGCTGAGATGTCAGTAAAAACAATGACGTTTTATTTAGATATCTCAGGCTCTACTTGCAGCTGGCTGAAACCACTGGATAAAGATGCTTAGATTTTACTAATAAACTGATAGGGAAGGAAATTGACATCCCTGAAAAAAATCTATCAAATACAAATAGAAACAATTCTGTCTGCATGTGTTAAGAATAACCGATTTGGCATATTTGCTTCCAGCTGGGACATACAGCTGAAGTGTTAAGAAATGTCCCAGAATTGCCCAAAAATGGATTGCCTGTCAAATTTACAGGCTCAGACAAATACAGGTAGCATCTCAACTTCAAACTGGGTGGACCATAGATCAAATGATGAATAAACCTTTTGAAAGCAAAGGCAAAATTACTCCTGACAAGAATGAGGCCAAAAATTCATCCATTTTTTTTCTGTCTTGCACGGCACAAGGGGTTTTGCTAAAATATATCTTTTTGCATGTCCTCAGGCCAACAGCTCAGAGATGTTGCAAAAGTTGATGAAGTTTCTCAGCAAAGAACACTAGAAACATCATAAATATATTGTGAGCTGTTAAAAGAAATATAAAAAATATAGGTATGGAGAAAGGCAAAAGAATGTATTCACTACAAAGGAAGGAAAGAGAATCCAATTGAGGTTACATTTTCTGAGAGCAGAAGTATTGAAATTGTGCTTTAAACAGTTGTCATCTTAAGAAATGTGAGCAAGTGTAAATAGCAGTCCAAAGCAGGGGGAAATTCTGATCAAGTCACACAGTACAAAAGACCTAATAACATATGCTGTTGTGTTATGACAAATATTTTAAGAATTTTTTCTTGTTTTCTTAATAAATATTGTAAACTATTACAGACTTTCTGAGTTCTAGTCTAACCCTGTCAACTGATATTGGTTGACAGAAATCAACAAAGTTCAATTGCATGGTTTAAGTATCCACTTCATATACACTTTTCTGCAGTCCTTTAAGAGTCAAATTCATCCATGTAAATGCAAAACAAAGTTGACAATTTCTGTTTCTCTCTTCCACTGCTGAACTTCTCTTGCCTGATGAAGTGTGTGTGTGTTATTACCAATGGAAATATTCAGGATTTTTAAGGCTGCAGGGAATTTTTACTCTACGTTACCTTTTGATAACTTCTATTTGTGTTAGTCTCTCTCTCATAGCCACACAGTTCTGATGGAAAGACTGATATTAATGGAGAATTGATGATATTTATTTGCAATTTTTTTTCCAATTATTAACTGGCTTCATTCATTTATATCTTGATTTGGTTATAGGACTTTTGAGGCACAATTCTCTACAAACACCATTGGGAATGAAGTCATTGCTTAAATAATACCATGAGACACAACATATTATCAACTCCAGATATGGAGGATAGCTTTTATACTCTTCGTGAAATTCTCAACACATTGTCTTTCCTAACAGGAAGTTACCTTAAGCTAAAATATGATTGCTAATTTATTGATTTATTTTGTCCAGATTTAAGTAATATTTATTCTTAATGTCTTTTTCCCCAAACCCTGCACAAATTGTCCCTGTAATAAAATAGGTTCTGATCACAAACCACTTATAACTGAAAAGCAGTTTCTTCTGCTTTAAATATTGCTGTTGCTTTTAGTTTCAGATTTTCTGGAAATATTAATGTTATTAATCAGCTCAACAGAGTTCAGTGAGCTCTATTAAAATAAAATGCACCTTTTTTGCAACCAGTCCTCTCAGAAATTTTGCCCAGAGAATTAATTTTTACCCTAAACAAGGTTACTTATTTGGATCAGGAATAAACAATGTATAAAGGAATTTCATTCAGCTCTTCAGATAACATGAAATCTGAAAGTTTGTCAGGGTGGGGTTTTTTTAGATGTGCATAGCAATATTTCTGTTGGGTTTGGTACTTGAAAGAGAAAGAAAGAAAAAAAACCCCAATGTACAAGATTTAAACATTCAGTGAGTACCCGCTGAATTTTCAGTGAGTACCCAGTGAGTTTTCCTTGACTTCGTATCTGTCACAAGTCAAACACCCAAGGGTGCAAATCACAGTTCTGCTAGGCTGTGAGTTCCCAAGATTTTTATCACTGAATCTTAGTTATAAATCTATCCATTGTTCCATTTCTTCTCTTCCTGTCTCCTTTTAATTCTTTCATAAAACTGCCTTCCTCTGGAGTAGATATGCATGTCACTAGAAAGGCCTGTCTCATAGGCTGAGAGCTAATTTTTAGGTTATAGATGTCCTAAGCAAGTCAATTACATCTTAAGAATGACAAAAACTTGCCATTTTTATACAGTATTAACAATATTATTCTGTAGTATTTCTAAATAAAGTAGCTAAATTAGTGCAATCAGTTGAGTTTTACTATCCAAAAGTAGAAATTTTGTGGCAAACCTACCAGTATTAACATGTCTTTGGTGATGAAAGATCTTCTGAAGACCTAAGCTGACAGAAGAGATGGAGATGAATCTGTCACATGAAACAGAACTACATTAAACTTCTAGGAAAAAAAAATCAATAGTTTTGTGTACAGTGGATAACCCCCCTGTAACTTGCCTTGCACAAAGGCAACTGCCAAAGGCTCTTAGGAAATACAAAGACTCTTAAGAAGGCTGTGACTGTACTCTGTCTTCATTACAATAAAATGCATTGTTCAAAATATTTAATGTCAAACTACTCTGACAATTTTCCTCACACAGGTTTTGACACTGAGTCTAATATGATGAAAACCTTTAACGAGAAGTTTTTCTCTTTATTCAGCATTTATGAACATCAACACTTGTCTATACTTAGTGAGGTTTTTTGGTATAGATCAACTGGTGTAAATATACCAGAAACTTTTTTAAAGTTTTTTAAAAAACTACTTTTTGCAGTAGTATTTTTTAACATCTTAACTCATTTTTGTCTTGTTAGATTAAGCCCATAAAGGAAAAGGAAGTGTTTTTCTGTATAGCTGCAGCTGGAAAGAAAATAAACAAACAAATCCCTGCCTATATGTATACCTGTATCTGACTGTTGTCACTTTTAAGTATAGACAATACTGCTCATAAAAGTAATAGAAGCAAAAGGATGACTAAAAAGGGAAGCTTTCTGTTCTCAGCTGCATCAGTCTAAAATCCGAGCACTGATATCTGTAGCTGAGTCATGTTTTCAGAGACGCTGTAGCTCTGGCAAGAGGTATCTTTATGAGGGAATTACAGTAACAAGCCACTTCATTTGCACAGTGTTATGGAAGAGGTAAAATAGAGCTGGAAAATCCTCTTTACCATAATTTTTCCTTAAAATGTTTTTGGCCTCCTAAATTGTAGACTCAGTATGACTGCAAAGGATTTGGGCATGGACCTCTCTTGCCATATTTTAAGAAAAAAAAACCATAGGTAGAAGGGGGTTGAGTGCCTCTGTGTGTGGAGGGGGGGAAAGTGGCTTTAAAGATGCCTTCTTTTTCCAGATCTATGTACAAATTTCAGAATATGTTCATAATCCTGCTCTGTTTATACTGGTATAGTCAGGTAAGTTTGAAGTATCTGTGAAACACTCAGATATACCAGAAATGGGAAATATATATCAAAATATCTTCAGAATAGCAATCTCATGAGCACTAGCAATAGACCAGCTAGAAATATTTCCAGAAAAACAGAGTCTAATCTGTAGCAGAACCAACCGTACGTGTGGACAGATCTTGGAAGTTTCAGGTAACATCTGTACCAGTAAACCAAACCGTGCCAAGACCCCTGGGCTGGTCAAGTGGCACAGTTTGGCCACAGCTGTGAAATTAAGGTCTTTTAGCTGAAATTGCAGCTCCACCCAGACTGCCTCCTGGCAGTCGTCCGCCAGCAATGTTGACTCCTGCACATTATCTAGGAATGCTTGGGAAGGGGTTAGCTGGAGTGGGTCAAAGCCATTCCAGGGTCTACGTTAACAATTTTACAGTGCAGAGTTTCGGTGTCTGGGAATGTTTCCAGGTATTCTTTAACTTGCCATTAGAGAAGCAGTTTCAGGGCTCCAGAAGTTGAGATCCTCAGCCAGATGTTATCTGGCTACACCTCCTGCCATATTTCCTTTTCTAGTATGGTTTGTTCTGTACTATTGGGAGGGGAGGGGAAGGAAGGGGAAAGGAGAAGGGAGGGGAAGAAGGTTTTTCTTAAAATTTATTCACTTTTACATCATTACTCTGTGGATATCACAGCTGAAGGAATTCTGCCATTTTCCACCTGTTCATATTTGTACTTTCACAGGGAAGGTAAGAGAATAGTAGGACCAAAGTCTGACTTTCTTCAAGGTGGTAGGTATTCTCAAGGCTTTAGCATCATATAAATGGAAACCAGATATTTGGACCTATATTTTTGATAACAGTCTAACAATATTTTATATTATTGGCTAAAATTAATAATAGGAGCATATTTTATGTCAAATATACACATTTGTGTATAGCTGGAACAAGTGTTCCTTTCTTGTTTTAGATGGTGGCAGCAATTTCATCTTCCTTATTGTTCACAGGAAATCTAGAGAGTTCAGTCCTTACACCAAGAAGGTTTAATGTTCTGCTGCTGGTGGTGATGTGTTTCATTTAGAAATGTTAGGAATACCTTTTTTCTTCAGTTTTGTATCTACCTCTGGTTCTGCCTTCATAGGAGAATCAAAGCAGAACAGAATCCTAATGTCAGCTATTTAAAAATTAACATTGAATAACATTATTTAATTCTGAATGGCTCTTAATGAACTTCTGAGAGAAGAAAGAAGGAATGCAAAGTGATCTATCCAAGACAATCTCTAGACAAGAATCTCAGTGTGATGGGAAAAAACTACTTGTGTATTTCTGAGGACTCCAGCTTTTGAAGTAGAGTGACTGTGCCCAAACCAGTTAGTGGCAATAGTCCCTGATATTTTCAAAGTCCAAGAATGTGCCTAGCAATCCTTTAGGGAAATATGAAATGATCCAGGCCAAATACATCAGGCACCACACTAGCAATCAAATATGAGTGGTGAGTAAATTTGTGTGATGAAAACACTATCTGTCATTGTTTAACTTAGTAGTGAGACACAGCCACTAAGAGTGATATGGTTTACAACTTTCATAACAGAAGAGTTGCAATGAAGAAAAGGAGAGGAGTTCAAAGAAGATGTAAGTAAGGTGTGAGTAGTGGTAACACAAAGAGTATCATGATAAAACATACCAGCCTTTAACCCAGTAAGTAATTAAAATACAATCATTTAATCTGGTGATTAACATTACATCTTGGATTCCTAGTTGGGAATGACTTATACACGATGCTTGAAGAGGCTTCAAACTCTTGACACCTGTTGTCTAACCTTCCCTTTCTCCTCAGCACAAATATTAAGCTTCTTGTGAAACAACCACTGAACTGTTGTAATCTAACTTTTTACATCAAATTAAAATTAAAGCTGGTTTACCTTGCAATGTTAGACTCCCAACTGCAGAATTTACTGCATAAGCAATTCTTTTTCTCATACAACAGGGCAGAACAGAGTGTTCAATGTCTTAGCTTTATGAGATTTCCTACTATCCCACTTGTGAGTGAAAAACCTTAGCAGGTGGTACATGGTAGTCATACCAAGTTCTCACCAGTTGATAGGTGGTGACTGACTGGGAATCGGCTCCACTACACACTCTAGTGTAAATCATGTGACCCAAAACTGTGTTTTTGAGAACATAGAATTCATTAATTTAATATCATAGTCATTCTATAACTCTCACTTATGTTTCCAAAGCTTCAACTGGAAGTTGTATCTTTGAGACTTGTAAGTGGTGAGATAAAGCAACTGAGTCAGAAAAATTATTTGCAGCCAATCAGAGGGATGGACTGGAGAGGCTGAAAAGTCAGACACAGACAGGAGTAATCTGGGATTGAAATTTCCAAGAGATGCATATTTTCAGCAGTAATCTTAGAAAATCAGACAGACAAACCAGATCTTTATGACCAATCTGAAGTGCCATCCAGTATTTCCTGAATATTAATATGACTTGATTTATTCCTATTCGTATTTCTGAAATAAATTTTCTCATGTTACTCTATGAAAATATCCAAAAGCAGATAAAATCTTGACATCCCTGATCAGCCTCTCCACAGACAATGCTGGTAGCTTTAATTGTACTGGAAAGTCCACTCCTTAGTGAAGTTAAAAGCCATAGGCTTTAGTGGTGGGAGACCTCCTTCTGCATGGAGCCATCTGCCCGAGCCACACTGAGCCTTAGGATTGTTTACCATAGATGAATCTACAGTGCACTACACAGTAAGATGCTGGCACGGTGTTCACAGTCTGCTATGAACACTAGGAAGCCATGGCAATATTGGTCAGTCCTTCATAACTTCATTTCCCAAATGTTCATAATTAAACAGTTTTTATTTAAGTAATCAGCATGAAATCCTTAGCTTTGTTTTTGCAACCGGTATTGTGTTTATGGAGCCAAATATTGAAAACTTTGATACTGAATACCTTGTATGTGTTAATTTTGGCAACCTTTAAAGATTCTGTAGATGCCTTGCTATGTTACCACCACCCACTCTTCAACCCCCCTGGCCATCAGTCCCTCCAAACCACAGAGACATGTTTCTCTTTTAATACTTTCTTGCAGTATTTCTCATGAAAATCACAGGGAATCGTGTGTGATTTCAGCAGAGTGAAACTTGATCTCAAAGTGTCTGTAGGACCAGAAGTTTTTAAAGAAAACATTTCTTAAATCTTGTGTTCACTGCTGCTTCAGCAGGCCAATTAGACTTGATGGGAATTCTAGAAAGCTGTCGCCAGGCATTGCAGCAGGAATAGCAAACAAGGCCCAAAGCAAATAAACGAATGGGTAAAGTGTGGCCATCCTCAGAACCTCCTTGCTGATGACCTTCTCGTCTTTGCAGAGGGGTGGTGAAGGTACTGGATGAAGGGACTCCAGGTTAATTAGGTTTGACATTAGTTAACAGCAGCAATTACTAGAGAGTAATTAATCAGGGAAAGTCTCCAAACAGAAGGAGAATAAATAAACGGGCAGTAACATTCTGATCCATTTACCCCCCTAGATAAGGATGTGCCCCAGGTGTCAGGCTGAGGTGGGACTAATCTGTCTTGCTCAGTTTCTCCCTGGAACTTGGGTGACTCTTCACACATCCATCTTCCTTCACATGGAGACAAACAAGCATTCACTAAGCCATTAATAGCATCATTCCTATAAAAAGTCAGGATAGAAAAGCATTAAAATTCCTCTGTCCTTCCCACACCTTTTCTCTAATCCCCCCGCTTTCTTAAAGAGTTCTTCAACAAAGTTCTGTTAATGCAAGTGAAATTGCTTTCTATTTTCATTAACTAGAACAATTTTAATACTCTAGTAGTAGTGGTTTCTACATCCACAGCCAGCAGTTTTTCATTGCAGTCAATACCAAAGAGTTTCAGCTACCTAATCTGTAAAGGACAAGTTCCCTGGCTTTCCTTCTCATCCAGGCCAATGGGGGTAGGTCACGTGGAATATCCTAAAAAACTACAGTGAGCACCACCAGCTTATTTAGGAATCAACCACGGCCTTACCACAAGCACAGGCACTCGCACTGCCCCAGAGGCAGTTCACCAAACTGACTCAGTTGTAACTCCTGCTCTTCTGCACTGACCCACAGGAGTCCTGTACCTAGCACAGGTTATTTCCATTCCCACGTGCCAGCTCAGTTCTGCTGGCTGGGGCAGCCTGGGTATCAGATGTAAAGCTCAGAGCAGTCCCACTTGCATGCACCAGGACTGACACCACAGAAGGTGCTCTCCCTGGCACCACCAGCTGAAAGATACGAATACTCCTTGCAAAAAATAATTTCCAAGCCCTTTCTGCTTTAGTTATGAACTTGATTCCAACCCCTCTGAGTTTATAAGGACAATTCTTCCCCCAGTATACTTTTGGATGTAGGACTGAAGAGAGATCAGCAATGCTCATACAATATTAAAGGCATAATATTCAGAGTCATATTGCATTTGGTTACTTTATTCAATAAGACAGGCTTTCTACAGGCAGACTATCATTAAAGTTACTGGGGTTTCTCCATGAAGATGTCTTCATCTTCACCATAAAAAAAATCCCTGAAATATTGAAAACAGAACCAAAATGCTGATATAGTAATCTGGTAGTATGGGTTATACAAATTTGATGTAATTCTGTACAGTGCAGATTTTTTTAAACATATCTAGGTTTAAATAACTTAACTTAATAAACCCTCCTAAATAATGACATAAAATCATAATTAAATAAATACCACTTGATAGTTTAGCTCTTACATAGCTGACACCATGTTTGTGGGGAAAGAGCAAGCAAAATTTTAATTATAAAGGTATGGTTGTTTTCAAATAGTTTACTGAAAGAAGGTAAGTTTATAAAACTCTGGAGAAATCACTAAAACCACTACAGAAAAGAAAAAAGGGAAGAAAGGAAGAAAGAACTTCACTAAAAATAAACATAACAGACCAAGTTATGAAAATGCAGGGTAATACATCTAAATCACTGCACTGTGATTAGCAATTCATTTTTGAACCTACTTTCTACCATCAAATTAAAAAAAAATAAGCAAATAAAATAAGCAACGTAGATTTTTGGAAGATGAGAACACATTGTACAGAAAGTCTGCGGGTGAAAATCCGGCTCCTCTGAAGCCAAAGGCAAAATTCCTATTGACTGTAGCAGTGCTGGAGTTTTCTCTCCACATTTAAATTCCCACTGACCTGGAGTACAAAAACTAACATTTATTCCCTTTTTCCTTTCAGATTTTTTTTTTTTTAATGTTTGTCATTATCAAAACTTAGATTGTGTGTTGAATGGCAACTTAGACAACACATATCAAAACAGTGTGCAACACATGAAGACTCAACAGTCGACCAGCATTCACTGAGTTTAAACAATCTCCTGCCAAGAACTGCAACCGGGCAACTACAAGGTTTGCTCATGTTTTGAACAAGTACAGAATTTAATCTGTATGCTGACACATCTTTATAACCTGGCAGAAGTAAAGAAAGGGAGTGATAATCTGAAGATGGGGTAAGGTATTTGAAGCATTTAATTCGGCCTGGGATACTACTTAAATTATTTTGGCACTGCTGTTCAGTACACCAGTGGAAGGAAATGGACAGCTCAAGGGGTTTGAGTTAGATGGAGGTAGATGCTTCAAGTCACACAAGGTGACTACACCTTCCCCGGACTTTCTCTGTGACCACAGGTGCATCACTTAACATTTTTGTGCCTCAATTACTCATTTGTAGATCCTAATAGTATTCTCTGCCTAAAGGGCAAGTTGGGTTAGTGTAAATGCAACAAAATGTGTGAGGTTTTCAGAAAAGAAAGAAAGATCAGAAAAGTACAATACATGATAGTTTATTGTAGTTGCAAAGGAGTCGCACTCATATTGGTGGAGACGTGCAAGAGTGTGACACAGGGACAACCCCACTGGTTTGCAAAGCACATCACTGCATTTATGCAGAGCTGCATCGAGAGACAAAGGTCTCAAGCAGCTTCAAAGAGGCATGGTCACAGCAAGGCATGAACACGACTGTCCTCTTTATGGATTCCTGTCGATGTGTCTGCGGAGTGCTGGTACACACAGAGACTTTACGGACTTCCATTTCCATGAGCACAGGTATATTTGCCTCACTCCACTGGAGATGTTGACATGTCCTTAGGTTTAAGGAATGAGTGATCACAGATTTTACATGTAAAGCACTGTGAAACAGAGAATTCATGGGGTTACTTGTAAATACTGCAAGACAGGGGTTTTTTTCAACTTGATTTTAAGTGCATTGTAACAAAAGAAAAATCAGCTTTCTTTTTCCTAGCAGTATGAGTTGACACAAGGCACAAATACAAAGCTTAGTTTATTGTTATTTAAACTTCTTTAATCCTGATTACTGGTGCTTGTGGAGAAGGGAGGCATAGTTGGAGAGAAGCCACACTTTTTCAGATTGATTAAAAACACCTTTTGAACAATAAATAACTTTAGCTGGCTGACCTCTAAAGCAAATGATACTGCAAAGTTCTGCAGTATAAAATAAAATTCCTTTTCCCAACACTTTTGAATGTTGGCTTGTCAAGTATCCCTTTCGACAAGCTTCCGGCTACAAGTTCTGTTGTCAAACAAGTATGTTTCCAATAGATTTTACAGGTTAAAATTATTCAAGAGAAAACAACAATTCTTTGCTCAGTGAGGGTAATTTCGGTGCTGTTTGATCACATATAGATAACACTGGAGAAATTGCTGGCATTGTTTCATGTCATCTGATAGAACAAGGCAATAAATTTTACTGCAAGTTGGCAGCAGGAAGAGCTGCTGCAGGTCAACTCTGAGGTGAACACTGCTTTTATAAGTATTGAAGGAGACAGTGAAATTAAGTCAAATTGCAGGAGCATAAAACCAAAGATTTGGTTCCAGGTTCTTTCTTTTTTTTTGTTTGGTTTGGCTTTTTCTTGTTTGTTTGTTTTTTGTTTTCCTCTACTGAACTGACTGGCTTATAGGCTGGTGCCATAGACATTCAATCCACAACATCTGTCAGTCATTTAAAAAAAAAAATGTGAAAGCTCAGAAAATCTCAGAAAAGTACACAGGGTAGCAAGAAAGTGACATAAATGAGCAAGGAAAAAGGCATCTGGAATGAAGACACATTAGTTTATCCTTTGAAAGGATTTCACTCTGCAGGGATCGCACTTGCCTGTAAAGCTTGGCTGCCTAAATGAGGAGTCTACAAATGAAAAATATTGTTATTTTCACAAATGTCACCATGCTGCAAGTGCTTGCCTACTGTTAACCCAGCTGTCTACCCAGCTCTTCTTGCTTCTTTTTTGTTTTTTTCCCAGATAAACAAAAACTGATATAAAAGGTCTCCTCAGAAAAAAAGATTTTATGTTATTTCCCCTCAATCCTAACGTATCAAGTTTCTAACTGTTTTCCTCAAGGTCTGAGAGGACAGGATAGCTCAGCTCTTCTCCAGCAAAAAGTTTGCTGAAGCCTTTGAATTTCTCTTTAGATACTCCTTTAGCAAATAGTTTACACCATTGGAACTGCTGCCATTTAGGGTGAAGGAAAGAAGGTTTATTTATGCTTTTTATGAATTTCAAATTTCATATGAAAACATCAGTCTCAAGCTCTAAGTGCTGAGTTCAGTGTAACCTCCTCTCAGCTATAGCTGAAAACTTTGGAGCTGCACATGTCCTCGATGGGTTACCAGGTTCCATTGCAGTTTACAAAGAAAACACAAACATCATTAAAGCAAAGTATTTTCTTCAAAACTGTTTATTCAAGCTCCCAAGAGTCCTTTACAAGACGTGGCAGAGAATCTAAATTTCAAAGTTGAAGCATAGAAATTCTAACCTAAGCATTCAAGTGCTGCAATAGGCCCACAGCTTCTTGTAAGAAATACTGTTTCACAGATTTTGGAAGGTTTATTTTGTCTTTTAAAAGGATGCAACACTTATTAAAAGTCAGCTAGGAACTTAAATCTAGTGTCAGCTTCTGCCTATGGCACATGAAGCAGTAATGAATCAAGTCCAGAATTCTTAAGAGTTAATTCATTATTGTACATATATTGCATCTTCATATTTTGAAGAGAGGTCATTTACAGAGAAAAAGTAACTAAAAAGGAGGCATGTCTGTAATTGTGACAAACGGTCCAAATTTATCTTCTTTTCCTGGTTCCAGAGAATGAGTAACCTCAAGCAAATGTGATGCATCTTAGAGTGCAACACTGCGTGGAACTGAGGTATCATTTTACTTACCCCTCATGTGGACACTGAAACTTTTCAATACTTGATATAAACACAGGCTTCTTTTAAATTATGTAACTTCTTTTATAGATCACTGGAGCATTTGAGATAGACACTGAAATACTTACATTAACAATTAATTAATTTTATTGCATTAATTGTATTAAACTTTCAGCAGAACAGAATTATCATCTAGAAAGAGATAACATTTTATACCATTACAGTAATTTTTTATGAACAGGTGATCCAGAACTGGTGGTTTTTAAACTACCATGGTCACTCATAATTTTATCTAGCTTTACACAGGCTTCACATCCCTCCTCTTAATAGAATGCAAAGGACCAGAATCCTGGAGGTTCAGGTGTACATTTTATTACACTGGGAATGTCCACTGCACAAGAACAGTCTTCTGAGAGTTCTTTACATTTACCTTAGATTTTGCATTATGAAAGAAAGAAAGAAAGAAAGAAAGAAAGAAAGAAAGAAAGAAAGAAAGAAAGAAAGAAAGAAAGAAAGAAAGAAAGAAAGAAAGAAAGAAAGAAAGAAAGAAAGAAAGAAAGAAAGAAAGAAAGAAAGAAAGAAAGAAAGAAAGAAAGAAAGAAAGAAAGAAAGAAAGAAAGAAAGAAAGAAAGAAAGAAAAAAAGAAAGAAAGAAAGAAAGTTAGTTTTAAAAAGGTAAGATCTTACTGATTTTGGGTGAATTCTCAGTTCCCTTTAAAGATATACATTACAATCCACAACATTTTAATTCTTGACTTTAGTTTTATTTTGTTGGTTTGTTGTTTTCTTGTCAACACAGTAAATTTCAGTGAAAAATAGGACTAATTTCTGTCTTAATTTTCTTCTAAACTAAAATATTTCAGACCACTATTTCTAGAATGTTGGTGTTTGGATAGAAATTCTGTGTCTCTTACAAAATGACATTTACTTCTGTCTGTACACTTGCAAAGCTAGTCAAAGTTCTGATATTCTGGTCAATTAAGAGCAGAACTTCCATATAAAAGAGATATTTTTAGGAAAATATCATATAAATCACTAAATCATATCATATAAATCATTAAATCTGCTCCTTCTTGAGCTAGAATTTGATTTATAGTACAGGTAAGGTTGTTCCTTTAGCCATGATTCATTCATCACCATCAGAATAAAACAAGTTTAGTACATCATTTGTAGAAGAAAATCACTTTGCTTTGTTCTGCAGCATTAATTGGAGTCAACTCTAATTTGAATGTGAAAAAAATGCTCATTGTAATAGCTCTAAACAGAGGGTATTCACATCGCTCTCCACTAGTGTTGTCATCTACAAGGCTTGATAAATGGAAATAAACAAATTATTTATTAAGATGAGTTTATCCAGGGGTTTTGTCCACTTTTCCATTCTCAAACTGTGACTTAGCCACTTTTAAAAAAGGAGAATGGACTTTTTTTATAGTTAGTTTTAATGCCTGGAGGTTGTTTGGGTAACCCTTGAGAAACTGGCACTTTCAGGGTGATCAATCTGTTGTCCAGTGACCCCATGGTGAAGCCTTAGCCCAGGGTCAGTGGGACCAGGACTGCCAAGAGCTCCAGAGCCATTTTCCATGGGATGTGGGAAGCACCCAGAGGGGCAGCCCTGCTCCTCAGGAACAGAGACAGCACTGTTTCCATCTCTGCCTCAGTGTTATTTTACTATTACCAACTGCAAGGAAAACAGGGTTGCTTAAGTCTTTGGGGGTGTCACTTCTGCCTGCTCAAAGCGTTTTCCAGGTAACACAGTGAAGTTTTGGATGACACACGTGGCACTCATGTTCTAACTGATACATAATCTCAACCTGTGTCTTTTTAGGTCAGTAAAACTGACCTTTCTAGATTAGACACAGTTCAACCTATAAAAATACATATACTGAAAAATTTATTATCAATATAAGGACTTTTCCACAATAAAACTGTCATTTTAGCAACGTGTAGTTTCGTCTTTTTAAGTATACCACAAAAAAAAACCCAAAAACAAGAAAAAAACAACAACAAAAAAAAACACCAATCTGCTTGAATAGCTCAAATTCCCTAATTTCACCTGTTCTCAAATACCAATAGTATGGATATTGTAATTAAAGATGGAAGGCAGGAAGGCAGGAAGGAAGGCAGGAAGGAAGGCAGGAAGGAAGGCAGGAAGGCAGGAAGGAAGGCAGGAAGGAAGGCAGGAAGGAAGG
>VZTJ01001980.1:435628-477676 GCA_013397795.1 Orthonyx spaldingii | reverse complement strand
AAAAAAAAAAAGAAAAAAAGGAAAGGGAAAAAAAAAAGGCAGATAATGTGATTGCATCTCCTTGAGTAAATACTGGAGGCCAGTCTGTGGCAGGGGGCCAAAAGGACGTGGCATGACTCACACTCTCACCACATCACCATCGCTGCAGCCAGATCACTCGGGCAGCTCCCCAGACCTTGCCAGGCACTGTGCAGGAGCTGCTTACTGGCCAGGGCTGAAAACAAGCCCTAAACCATGCCCAAAATTATGCTCACGATTTAACAGCATGCACTGGCCATTTTTCACTCACGAGTACTGACACTGCCACAGGGAACCCGTTTGAGGAGGAGTGTTGGAGGAAGGCTTACATAGACAAAACCAATTCTGTGACTGCATGGGGAGCTTTGCCTGTGAGTTTTTGTTATTCAACTGAAAGGCCAACTTCCAGGACCAAGCTGAACACATTTCAATAGAAGATCAAGTCTCACAAAGGGTTGCCCGAGTTCTTACTGTCTAATAAAGAGTCAGCAAATTTATGTTGTAGTAAAAACAATTGGGAGTAAAATTCCTTTAAAAAAATACTCCATTCATCTGACTACAAAGTGAGTTGCAATAAATACAGTATTGAGAAACAGAGCAGCCTAGCAGGGTTTTAAGTAGTCTCTGCATTCTCACTGCTGCTCCCACACATGCACACACACACAGGCTGCCACACTCTCCTCGCCGTGCTGCTAAAAGCAAACAGTGGATATGACGGACAAACATTGCAAGCACAGATGTGTCCATTATAACCAGCGTGAGCCATGCTCATGAGGAGCGCTGTCACTTCTGAAAATCCAAGTGTGTCCGGCTGCGAAAAAGCAGTGGGGTGTGAGAACAAAAGAAAGGGATGTTGTGATTAAGGCAGGGCTAATGGTTCATTAACAATATCCAAGGCCTGGCTCTACAGCTTAGAAGTTAAGGATATATTTCAAAATTACCTTTTTCCTTTTTTTTTTTCTTGTTGTTGCTGCTCATTTCTTTTCTCTGCCTTTTGAAAAGGATTTGTAGCTTCCTTTCTTGCCCTTTTGTCTGATGGCTCCTAAAATATGAAGCAAAGGAAAACATAGATCTAGTGAAAACAATATTTTTTTTCTTTCTGATGTCTTTTCAACTCTCTCTCTGATGTGTGAGTCTAAGGCCAGGATGGGGGGAGAGGCTGCATTCCTTGGTTCACTGATGGTCCTACCCCAGCTTTAGGGTAGCTTGGCAATCGGAGGCCTTGTGTCTATGTGACAAATGAAGAATGCCAATGAGTGGATTTTGGTGCAGTAGGGCTGCTGTCAGATGTCCAGGGACAGTTCAGAAATTAGCATGTGCCAAAAACCTTAGGTCAGCTAGGTTTTGGAAGGAGGTTGCCCAGACAAGTTGTGTAGTATCCATTCTTGGAGATTTTCAATCTTATCACAGAATCATCAAATGGTTTGTATTGAAAAGGACCTTAAAGATCATCTCATTCCAACCCCCTGCCATAGCTAGGGAGAACATTCACTAGACCAGGTTGCTCAGAACTCCATCCAACCTGGCCTTGAACATTTTTAGGGATGGGGCATTCACAGCTCCTCTGGGCAACCTGTACCCTACCTCATCACCCTCACAGAAAAGAACTTTTCCTAAAATCTAAACCAAACCTGCCTTCTGCAAGGTGGAGAGGTGAGGTGGCTTGCTTGTGAAAGTTCTTGTTTCAACCCATAAATAGAACAAGTCATTTAATCAACTACATATAAATCACTAAATTTGATGAAAAGTATCCCAGTCTTGTATCCTGTCCTTTCTTTTGCCTACTCAGATTCAAACTTTCCCGTGAGCATGTCCTGGGATGCTCCTGGAGGCCAAGGGACACCCAGAGGATACCTTGTGCAGAGAGCTGTTATAAGATACATGAGTAATGCTTGCATTAGCAAAGAAAATGAGGAGAAGGTGCTGGCTAAAGCAGTGAACAGCAATTGCCTGTACTCTTTAGCTGTTAACACCCTCTCTGTCATGGCTGTAGCTCCTGCCAGATGCCACTCTCAGACATAAATCTTGGCAACATTTCGGGACTACCTTTTTTGGGCAAAGAGAGAAAGCCAAACTGTGTGATTGCAAGCTGTGCTGTCCTACAGCTTGGAGACAATCCGTAACAGGCAGTCCTGCTGTCCTAACCACAGCCAGTGGACAGTCCTGGGCAAAACTGGTAGGAATGTAATCCTTTCATGATCACCACACGTCAGTTTATAAAACCTGTTTTATTTTCCTAATAACTAAATGACCTTCCTGTGTTAGCTTCATGACTGGAGATTAATACACTCTGGGATCATTGCCCAGTCACTTCTGCCAACACAGGAGCCATTCCAGGAGACATGTTCCTCCGACTCCCTGGTTAGATTTCAGTATATTTCAATTTTCCATTTGTAGATTATAATTTTTTCCAGCCCATGGTGTTCTGCTAATGTGCTAGATCTATTGGAAAGTAGAATCAGAGGCACTTTCCCATGCTAATTCATCTGCCACTGTGGCAGCATCTAAATGGCCACTAGAAATCTCCCTGGATAAATAAATCTTCCCCTATTGTAGTGAACTGTGCAGTAGTTTGTTCTTTACATCATCCTTCTTTAGATGTTTAGCAGTAAGGTTGATTATTAGAGAAAAAAGTCTGTAATGAAACTGTACAGTACATATTCAGCATCAAAAAACTGATCACAAATGTGAACAATGCATCATTATGAATCTGATCCTGCCAATCGTTCATGTATTTCCAACTTCAAGTTCCTGTGGGAATGCTTACAAGTTTATTTTAAGACACAAATTAATAACAGATACAGGCAGCAAATATACAGGCACTTCCCAGGCATGACTGGAGGCCACCACCACCCTCTCAGCTGAGCAGATCCCTTTAAACTGTGAAGATGACACTGCTCAGTTTAAAGTAAGAAAACCACTAAGTGGTACAAGGGGTTAGAATATCTCTGGGCTTGCCTGGATATGAGGCAAAAGGCTTTCTGAGCATACTTCCCTACCCTTCTTCTATTCCAGATGCCTTTTCACCAAATGTATGGGTATCCATATTAGTGGGTCAGACAATTTTGAGATGTTAGTGGCATGGAAATACTAAAAAATTAGGATCTTAATCAACAACCATTCACTTCAATCACAGTAATGATGCTAATTATGACTAGATTATTCATACAAGAGGTTCGTCAATCATGATATGTGGACTTTTAAACTTTTTTTGCCAATGTTAGCATGCAGTTCTCCTTTCCCTTATATAAGTGTGTCATTGATCCTGTGAGAAAGTGTGACTCTGCCAGAGTAAGGAGCTGTGGCTGACACTGCCTTGGCTTAGAAATAAAACTGGTGGTGACACTCTGAGGCTGCTGTCAGTGCTGTACCATTCTAAAGCCTGCAAGAACTGCTCTTTTCAGGCCACCACTAGCACAGTGTGCAGCAGGACAAAGCAAAGTGCACAGGCCAGGGACAGCAGCATTGGCCTGCACACCAGGAGGATGTCAGGATCCTGGATTGGTTTATCAGGATGGATAAGTGGAGATAAATGAAGGAATATATGTGGGTTTAGAGGCTTAAGAGAACTTGACAGGAAGATCAGGCAGGTGAGGAACACAGGACTGGATCCTTTGGGGACCATAAAGCAGACATGGAGGTCGGAAGTCAGGAGACCAGGAGCTGCTTCCGAAGGCAGTCCTCAAACAAACTCAGTTTAAGAAACACCTGGTTTATTTCACAGACTTCCTCCCACCACTGTCAGCAAACCAGAGCACCAATCCTGTGGACGCTCAACTATAAATCAAGGAGAGGTCTTGCTGCCAGAAAGAGGACTGACATGAGTGACATTAAACATGTGCATACAGTTTGGGTGCTACTGGGACATACATAATAAATAATAACATGCATAGAAACAGACTTACCTTTTAGCAGCCATATCCCATCTATATTTGTAGATCCACAGCCATAAACATTATAAATATAGCTGAAATCGTCCAATATATATTGAATGTAAATATTCCAGGATGCCATAAAACACACTGAAAAATGTGAATTGATTACATAAGCAACTTTTTTAATGAATAAGCTCTATAGATTTTATAGTATACCTCTCTCTCAAATCTTGTAAAATACATGGAAGTCTTAATTATAGCTGAAGATATCTGAACTATGTTGGCCTTTGATTTTATAATACAATATGCAATTCCTGCTTGCATAATAAACCAATAAATTCAGTATTTGTTATAAATGAGTTTAAATTTATAAGACTATCAAAATACCTCCTGGCTCCTGTTATTGTTTGGGAAACATTTCAGAAATGTTTCAAGTTCCTGGCTGATAGAATGGCCTCACTTTCTGCTGAGCTTCTGTTGATCCAAAGTCTTGAAGTAATCAAGAGTTATATGTACTATGTGAGTAACACACATGCAAATGTTGTGTATGTAGGTAACAGAGGTGCAGAAGGAATGGAAGAAAAGCAGTAAGAGAGGTGTAGAAGGAATGGAAGGCAAGCAGAGGTAGTAGTTCATGTGTAAGTACTTCCTCCAGTAAGAGGTTTGGATCCAAGAGGCCCATCCTGAGCCAGTAATAAATCACATTTTGCTTCAGAAGGTATGAAATAGATGGGCTGCATTTCAAGTAGCACCCTCAGATGCCTGCAGGTCCTGGCCATGGACACTGAGTTTTCTAGTGTACAGCCAGCTGGTGAAAGGCATGCAGAACTACAGTCACGTGCTTGGCTTTGCAGCCCTATGTTGGGACTTCAACTCTTACTTTTTGGTCAAATTCAATCAGCACTCATGAGAAATGAGTTCCACTTCCCAACATGGAGATAATTAATGTCTGGGCCAAATTAAAAGGAGCCAAGAGTCAGGTGTTGTAGCTGAATATGGTTTAAAAATGTTGTCTCTCATTCCATGGGTTGGTGCCCCTTGACGTGGCCCCAGCAGCTGCAAAGAACCAAACGCATTGTTGGAAGAAAAGACAGTAAAAGATGTGACTTGTTTGCTGGTCTTACCAGGTGAAATACGTAAAAGGCAGAAGCATCTGATTCTACTTTTAAAACTCAAATTTAGAGCATGTACTAACATAGTCTGGTAATGTTTTGTGACAAAACCAGTAAAATATTCTTGTCAAAATACTAAATACCACATAAAGGAGTTACAGATGCTGTATTTAGGTAGATTAGATAAAGCATGGCATAAACTGTAGTTTCTTGAAATTCTATCCCCAAGGCAAAACAAAAATGTTCAATGGTTGGGATTTTTTGCTGTTGTTGTTTTCCTCAACAAAAAAACAACTTTAAAAATATCTTGCTTATAAAGTGTTATACCTTCTAAATTATGCTGGCTTTTGGCTAGGTACATGCTTTCTGTTGAAGTTCACACCATAACCTGAGATACCTAATTTCAGGTAGGTGTCTACTCAGTCAGCTGTTCAGAAGAACAATATAGAAATATCCATTCAAGGTCTTTCATTCCCTGGAAGCCAGAGGAACGTTTTGGATATTGCCTTTCAGCACTAAAGCTGGTCAGCTTATGGTAGCATTTTCTCATTTCAGTTTTTGCAGGTCCAAACCACAACGATCCACAAGGGGATTAAAGCATATATTAATGAGCTTTTTAGCCCCTGTAGATTTTTCCTTCTAATTTGCCAGATTTTTATGTACCCCTTTCCTGACCCTAGAAGTGATATTTTCTTCCATCTGGAATGATTGTTTCATGTTAATATGCTGGTTTGAATATAAAACATAAGAATGTTGGTTAGCACAAAAACTAATGAAGGCTCTGGGGTTTTTAGCGTTTTGGCTTTATTTATTTTTTCCTTAAAGAAACATTACTCATTTGTTCAGGCCAAGAATGTAAGGTTTCAGATGTTACTCATGCAAATCTAATGTAAAACACAAACATCAGGCAGTAAATTCATATTTAGGCACCTAAATAAGCAGCCTGATTTGACACATTAGCATTCTGGTAAAAGCCTATGTTTTATTTCCTGACCCCTGTCATCTGAATTCAGTCAGACTTACTAAGAATTCAAACTCCTTCTCATAGGAGGGACCTGCATACTAACTGCTATAACCACTATTATGACAATTAGACTGGAATAAGATCCTAGAGAACATGGGAACTGGAGAAACAGACAACATTTTATTTAGGTCTTTTATCTTCTAAATGACCATTGTAAAATGGAACCATACCTCCCACTGGATGTCAATCCAGCTAGTCCAGTTACCCATGCAACTTATCCCTTAGAGGGTCTGGTAGCTGAGTACATTTTTGAGGTCAGAATTTTCTTGTAATGTTCTCTTGCTGAGAATTTGTTCCAATTTTTTTTAGGTTTTTTGTTTTGTTGGGGGCTTTTATTTTGTTTTCTTCTTTGTGTTCTACTTATTCCGAAATAAAGCTGTGTGTCTTCTCCTGAGTTAACATAAAATCAGTAATCATTGGGCCCACTGAATTTTTAACTAAGCAGTTCTGCAAGAACGAGAAGGAAAAAAAAATACACAAATGGTAAACTCAAAAGTGCTGAAGTGGATACCCATATATGGTAAAACATATGAGTTAAATACTAACATATTTGGCAGAAACACATGACAAGAATCCCTGTCCAGAGCCAAAGCTTCATAGACAAAGGGCAGAATTTACCACAAGCTTCCCTATCTCAGCTGCACGCAAAGCACGTTTCTTTTTTGGATGCATCTGGACCATCATCCATTATGCATTCCATGTGACACACATCTCAATGGGGTTTACTTCACCTGCTTTCATGAAATAAACCTTATTCTTCTTGCTCTCATATAATAAGAACATTTGCTACTGAATATTAAAATGTGTGCAACATGTGGCAGACATCTGTGGTGTGCTGCCATTGCACTTGACTTGCACAGCAAAGTGAGCCATCTCACCTTCCAAAATCAACCCTGCCCCCTTCAAAATACATCTTATTTCACAAACGCAGGTGCAAGGCAGCGCACCTCAGCAAACACTGAACACTTACAGAGCTTCAAAGAGGTTTTGTTCCGCTGAGTTTTGCTTAGATGTGTCATGAAACCACACAGGAATCAGTTTTCACTTGGTCTATTCCAGGAGTTTTCAGTCAGTTGGGCTTTGGTTTTCCTTTTGTTCTGCTTTCACTCATTCTTTTTTCGCCAAAATTTAAAATTATCCCTAAGAATGCAGGTCTCTGTTCGTGGAAGGCAGTTTCATGGATCCACACCAGTATGGTCCATCAGCCAATCATGGCCATGCCTGGATTCTTAAACTCCAATGGCGAGAGTGGTGTGAAATGCATTATCTTCTTTTACAGAAAAAGGGATTTGAATGAATACATCTTAATTCAGAGTTCTAATGTCTTAAGTGCATACACAGGCCAAAACTTTGTAGCTTGTGTTCTTTTAGGAATCAAAGTCAGATAAATATAATTAAGATCCTTTCCTATTTCATGGGTTCCTGAAGCCTTTTAATTATCCTTACCTAATCCACTTTACCATCTGATTCTGCCTCTCCTGAGCATCATTGTCTCATCAAGTTCTGGCTTGCAGATATGGAAAGTGGAAAATCTGCTGCTGTCCTTAGGCTGCACCCACAGAAGATGTATGTGCAAATGTCAAGCCTCTCGTGCCCAAACGTCGGCATGTGCTGCCTCTGTTCACATAACTTGGAGTAATCATTTGCACCTGTGCCATATGAGTTCAAAACTCTGGGGTTTCACTCTTATTTATTATCTGGCAACGTACAGACTTGAAATTATATTTTTTTAACATCATTCTAATAGATAAGGTAGGATAAGACCATATTAAAGTAAGTTTCCTCTCTCTCATCTATCACCTGCCTTAGCAGTATACATTTACATTTGCTTTTGTACTTGCCTGGTCTCCAACTTGAGGTGCAAGACCCCGAAAAACTCCATCTATTTTGTACAGAAGCTGAACTTTTGTCTTGTATTACTTTCTTAAGGTTTATTGCATCAGAAATTCTTCCACTGATCAGATATTAGTATGTAAATGAAAAGGCAATCATAATTTGTTCATCTTGGGTTAGAATGAGTAAGATCACAAAAGAAATTCAAAACAGGATTTTTAGAATAAGTTCAAATAGTTCAAAAGGAAACTAAAAAATTTCCAATGCATAAGGAATTTCTACAAGCAGGTTATGGGTCATTCCCATCTGTTGTCTGCAGTGCATAATTTAAACAATCTCCCTGTTCCAGGATAGCTGCAGCTACCACCTGACTGTAACCCTGTGTAATCTCTGTTACTGCAAGAGGAGGTGATGCTCTGACTATTCACAGACAGGAACAGGAGCCACCTGTGTGGGTGTCATGTGCCACAAGGTCTACTTCAATACCAAAGTCCAATGCACGAGACACATATGCAGTAAAACGCTTTTCCTTTGAAAAGCTGCTGAAGGAATGTCTGGCATTCATCACTATACCTGACTCTGCAAGGTTTACTACACATGCAAGCTGTGCCATGGGTGTTGCAGGCATGGAACATTTGCAATGGATTGCAATTACCAGTATTAAATGATTACAGAAATTCAAAGCAATTTTGACTGAGAAGGCCTTATTTTAATTCACAATTAGGGCCCTTTCACCACCCTTGCAGTACAAAAATACCTTGAAATAGTTATAAGGAATTCAGTAATCCTAATCAATCCCTCTCCAAGGGATATTTATGCTTTTTTAATGCAAAAATGAAAGTTTAAGCTGCTAAGAATTATATGCGTAAAGTACTGGCTGTTTGGACCCATTGTTATTGTTTCTTTGAGGACAACACTTCAGGGTAAAGTACAGAATCATAGCTTCACCATATCCAATTAAATATAGAAATAGGCATATATTTTCTAGAGAGAATATCAACGTGCCGTGCCTATCAGTGTTTAGGAGACATTTGGATAACGCCCTTAACATATTTTGACTTTTGGTCATCCCTGTGGTTGTCAGGATGGTTGTTGGACTAGATGATCATTGTAGGTCTGTTCCAATTGAAATATTTTAATCTACAGCATATATGAAAATAATAAATCCATGGAAGCTATATACAGCCAGATCCAAACTCATGATAAAATTTTAAGATTGCCCTAGAAGCATGGTAAAAATCAGAACAAATAGGGAAAAAAATTACACAGAAAAATTAGACTAGTCTAAGGAAACATTGTGCATTTACTTTAAGATACTCTGAGGCTTTATGATGTCTGATACCACAGTATTGTCATGAGGGAACTATTCTCTGAAGTTTCAAGCATGCGACTTCAGGCATCTCCACATTGTGTTTTCTGGTGAATCCTAAGTTATTTCTTCCCTAAGGTGCTGTAAACATTTGCACACCTTGTGCTTGTCACAGTGTAAGCATGAAGAAGAGTGCTCAGCTGTTTTTCCCATCAGCCTGCACTGCTCTTTGCAGTGGCCAGGCCAACAGTACTCACACAGACATAGGCTGTGTGGATGAGAACTTGTCTTGGTGGCTGTGAGTGGTGGCACTTGGCCATAGAGCCACAGACCAGCCCCCACATCACCATCAGATGTCTGCAGTGTGATGGGCACAGGTGGGCACAGAACACAACAGATGTGTCCTGCCTTCCCTTGGTGTACGTACCCTGCACAGAGCAGCTCTCAGAGGCAAACAGATAAAAATCTTTAGGCATCACCAGAGGCATAGGGGAGCTGATTCAATGCAACTTCAAACCCCAGCATGCCAGGCATTAATCTGCTGTTTTAGGCAAACCCCTATTCCTCCTGCTCTATTAGGACGGTGAACTATTCAAGGCAAAGTCTTTTACTGGATGTCAATTTGCCACCAAAGTTCATAGTGTAGAATCACAGAATCATAGAATGGCTTGGGTTGGAAGAGACCTTAAAAATCATCCCTGATCATTCCAACTTCCCTGACATGGGCAGGAACACTTTCCACCAGAATAGGTTGCTCAAAGTCTCATCCTCCCTGGCCTTGAACACTTCCAAGGATGGGCCATCCACAGCTTCTCTTGGTGACCTGTTCCAGTGTCAGCCACCCTTAAAGAATATTTTCCTATATGGAAATTTATTTTGGTTAAATCTAATAAAGAGGTTGATATAAATTCAGATATGGTATCTAAGAAGAGGCATCATGTAGACAGGGCATTTATATAAATCCTTGTACCACCACACAGCAAGGCTTTGCAGGAAAGATTATGTGGATGTTGGAAGTAGCAGAGCTGCGTTAGCACATTGCTGCACCTGAACTAATAGTGCTGGCACCTGAACTAACAGTGCCATGCTGAGGTGATCACATCCTGGTGTGGGCAGAGTTAGATCAGTAGGTCTGCATTATAATTTGCAATGCATTTGTGCCACAGGCTGCCCTTCCTCAGAAAAGTCGTCATAACATGGCTGGCTCCGAGCTTTAGACAGGGGCACTTTGTCTGTTATTTGGCTGGGTAAGGAAGATGCCACCTGTCTGTGCTGAAGGTACGGCTGTAGGTGGTGTTGCTCGTACCACGCTATGGAGGAATAGCTTCCCTGAAGACATCAGAGTGAGTCAGAGAAATAGGGGAAGTGAGATGTGAATTCAGTTCCATTAATTTTTCCCTGTCCCAGTTGATGTGTGCAGAGAGTGAATGATCTTTGGCAGCAGACCAGGATGAAGGATATTGAGATCAAAGGAGTAACCAGCACACTATTCTGTACTTCACAGGATAGTGTGCATTTGGCACAGAAACACCTCTGATAAGCATTAAAAATATCTTTTTAATGGATATTTTATTCCTTTGACAGAGACTATTTAGGTTTGAAAGTGACATAAAAGTAATTTATCCTCACATGTAAAAATGCACTCTGCAGATAGAGATATCACATTAATTTTACTTATTCATGTAACACTCTGAAAACTAATCTTGGGTTCCTCCCTCAACACTGTGGAAAGAAAAAATTAGTTGACTTGGGTACAAGGCAAGGAATTAATCTGCACTTGCTTTACTTTGAGATTCTGCTTTCAAAGTAACGAACCTAGGTCATCTAAAACTACCATTTGTTTTCTACTACAAATTATGCTTCATAATGTATTTAATATGTAATTTACTTATTAGCACATTTGTTCATTAATTTCTATTTCACAGCACACTCCACAGTCCATCATGTTTTTAATTTCTTCAGTCATCTGACATACAGTACATAATGCAGCCATGGTTGCACTTTATATTCTCCCTTTCAACCAGAAGAAGCCCAGAACAGGTTCATAATCTTCTATGAATAGACTTAAAAACAACGTTTTAGGACAAATATAATTATGAATCTGTTATACTTTTGTATACATTTTTCCTGTCCTTTTTTAACTGGACATGCATTGCAGATCTGTCGTAATATTGGCCATTTAATATTTATTTTTCTTGTTAATCGGAAAGTTTCTTCTTCATTTTGAACTTTCTCTTGGTTACTCCTGGTGTTCTTATCAGAATCCTGAGGCATGGAAAAATTTAGCAAGACACTGCAAAATAAGAAAAAAATGACAGCAAAGGCTACAAGAGAGAACATTGTGTGCTTTCTCTGCAAGACTTCATTGCACCAAAACCAAAATGGAGGCCTGTCTTTGAAAACAGAAGTCTCATTGAATGAAGTCAATTACAGTTCAGAGGTAACAAAGGTAGAAAACTATTAGAATTGCATGTCTCCCATGGAGTAAATTTCAAGAGCTATTTACACAGTACTGTAAATTATCTAAGGCTCATGAAGCAGAATGAGAAAACTGCAATGGGATGTGTTTCCTTGCCTTAAAGACAGAGAAACTCAAAGCATAAAGCAGTATTTTTTGCAAACCTCAGAAAGGAGAGTTCTATCTTGTGGAGAAAAGACAATTTTGCTTTGAAGTGAGATTAACAACTTGAGGTCAGTGTTACATTCATCTATATATAAAGCAAGCAAAATAAGTACACTGCCCATGTTTTTGTACAGGCATGTTTCGATATGGGACTGCTTTCTCAGGGAGTAGATCATGCCAGATATGTTCTCTCTGAAATGAACGGGAAAATATTTTGGAGAGATGATTTCTCTTGGACAATATTAATGGAAGCAAAATTTTTTCATCTATTTTTTCAAGGAAATCAAGTAGAATCATAGAACCATGGAATATCCTGACTTGAAAGGAACCCACAAAAATCACCTAAGTTCAAGTCCTGGCCCAGCGCAGGACATCCCAAGAACCACAACATGTGTCTGAGTGGGTTGACCAAAAGCTTCTTGAACTCCAGAAACAAAGCAAAATTTTAGAAAACACTGTCTCTGAAATTATTTTCAGGAGCTCAAAAACCTGCAGTTCTGATGCCAACTTCCTTCCAGCTCCTCAGGCTCTAAAATCAGGCTACATTTTTAGGTACTGTCCCTATTTCCTCTGTTCAGGGAGCTGTTGTGCTGCAGTATGGGAGTCTTTGCAGTTTTAAATGGTGCCTTCAGGAATAATCCTCTCCCAAGGGAGAATAAAGTCTCGAGACTCCCAGAAACACCTCAGTAATATTTAACAATATCTTTCTCTGTTTCCTGGGCTACTATTTAAACAAAAATCCATCTTTTTATAGGGAAAGCCAACACTTTCTTCTACAGGGGTACATTTAGAGACTTAAAGGCTTGAAAATATTAGTCTGGGAGATTTTTGATGAACCATGCAGGCTGGTGAAGTTCAGAACTAACTTTTCTCTACTTGACTTTTGGATTTTTTTCTGAGCCAATAATAAGTCATCCAGCAGCTGGTCACATGCACTCCCTTTCCTTTGCTAGTATCACCACAAGTATGTTAGGTTGGATAAAGCTCTTGTCCATGAACTTCAACTGTATTCCTAATGAAACAGGGCTAGGTACATGAGCAAGTCCTGTCCTGGGATTTTCCCTGACAATAAATTCCTAAAGTCGTTCAAGGTACAGCTCTGGATGCAATAACTCACAGTGCATGAACACAGCTTGGAAACTGCACAAATGAAGCAAAATTCCCAGCCAGCAACCTGGACAGAGTCATCCTCTTCAAGGGGTCTTGTGGACAGGAATCACCCTCTGCCACTTAGGTTCAGGGCCAAACAGTAGCCCTGCCTTATTTTATTTAAGAGTATGGATGTCATAGTGGTTAGAGGAATGATCCCACAGGAGTATCCTCCCATATCATGTGTTCTTCTCTTCAGATGTTGTGAACACTCTTCAGCAAACACACAGTTGGAAAGTAGGATGAATTGACAGCCAAATGACTGACAGTATTTTATGGTTTCCCACAAGTTTTCATGGTGCAGCTCATAGCAATTACCCCATGAGTCTGATAGATTTTTAGGTGGCAGGTTTTCATCCCCCAAGACAGGCTACATGTATCCATCAGATATATTTTGTTGGTGGATGTGATTCTGTTATTAACCCATGATACAAATTCCAGGGTCTTAATTTCATATTTTTAGCTCTGATGGTCCTCAGTTTAATCCACAGAGCATCAGCCAGCATTACAGCTGTCACTTTAGTATATTAACCTTCAACTGTTGATCTTACTCAACTGTTAGTTTGTGAGATGGAGTGTCCTGGCTCTCTAATCATACAAGGATCTGATTTCTCAATAAGCAGGTTATGAGACTTTTCATATCATTGTTCTAAACAAAAGTATCACAAAGCATTCTCTAATGACATTATTACTTAGTTGAACTTATTTGGCTATTTTAGTCACTCTTAAATTACTTCATTGCATATGAAAATATCCTCTCTACACCAAAAAGCCCCAAAGTGCAGTAAAGGCATATGTGCAGAGTAAGGTTAGATGAGATTCATCATTCATGCATTGAATTCCATAATATATACACAAGGCTCACTGTCTTCTGTGGTATTTCAATGAGACTTGAACCATTGCTTCAAGTCAAACTCATTCTATGTTGTTTTTGTGAGCAGAATTGGGCTTACATCCCCCATTGGTCTGCTGAACCAGCAATTCTAAGAGCAATTAGTATCAGCATTGAGACCCCCACCAAGACATGACACTGAAATTCACCAAAGGCTGGATAAAATTGCAGCTTGCATTCTTTAAATATTTATACAGTACATCAAAACAAATGAAACTGGAGATTCCATTTCCAGCATGAGCTGCAACATTGCTTGAATGGGGTCTCCAGTGTCATGCCACTTATTTTCATTTCTTTGATTTTTATTTTATGACACTTCTACTGAATTACTAAACAGGGACAAGGGACAGAGTCATACTGTTTAAAATCTTCAGTATTCCTAAGAATAAACAGACATCCAGTGAAGCAAGTTAGAGAGAGCTTTAACTCTGAATTATTTTGATAGCATGAAAGTCACTTGCACGGATCAAGTTTATCATAGCATAGAAAAGATGCGTTTTTATTAAAATTTGTATACTCAAAAAAAAAAAAAACCTAAGAAAAATCTGCCCTTTTAATAAAAATTCTTCATTTAGTTAATCAAGCCTGAAATACACAGTTTCTCATGGAGGTTCATATCATCTCTGCAGAAAAAAAAGATGGCTGTAGACTTTAATAGGAAGAATAATTTATCTATTACTTTATTTCTCTATTTTGGTGTAACATGAATGCAGTAGCAGATCAGCTGTAGTATCAGTGACTTCCAAGTGAGTATGACATTTCCAAATATTTGATAAAGTATTTAAATAAAATGTATAATAGTCAAGTCCTTCCACAGTGCTCTTTTACAAGCTCTTGAACATTGTGGTTCCTGGAATCCTGGAATCCAATCCAAAGCAATGGTCTGCATGGATAAAATGCTGCACACACACAAGTTTCTGCTGTTGTTATTACTTTTAATACAGATTTTGTTTTCATCACTTACATGACATACATTTCTTTTACTAAAGATAGAATGGAGTAGCCAGAGTAAGGTCTGATCCCAAATGTGAACTAGGACTCAGTCTACAAAATAAAATCCTGAAAGGGCATAATAACATATAAAAGACTGCATCCAAGAAAATGGGAATAATACACTTTCTACTGAGGCTGAACAGACCAAGAAAAATAGTATGATGAAACTGAAACATGGAAGAGCCGTGTTGGGCCTTAAGTAATCACATTCAAAAGGAAGTAAAATATCTGGGGAAGTTGTAAACTCTCCATTATTGCAGGTCTCTAAAATAGATTAGAACTACTTCTGTCAGAAATTACAGAAATACAGCACTTTAAGGCAGGAGAAATGTAGGTGGTTTCTTGAGATTATTCCCACCTCTGTGATTCTGTAAGCAGTTCTTGCGCTGGTGCTTGAAGAAGGAAATGGGATGCTCTGGGTTTCCATCAGAATGGTGCCGGTAAAATTTATCCAGTTGCATATTGGAGGAAATGTCATTACTGTTTTTCTCACTGAAGAAAGCAACAATGTTTTGACCAAGATCTCTTGGTTCTTTTCTTCTGTTCCCTGAAATGTAGGAGCAGAACGCTGCCATTCAGCTTTTTGAGTAGTGATGATTTCCACATGAGAAAAAAACATAGGACAAAGTCAAAAAAACCTTCAGCTGATTCAGTATATGGATTCCAGTAGTGATCAGTAGAAAGACACCCACAGAAGAACAGAGAGCACAGTGAACCCTCATTCTTTGTTACCTTTTTCCTTGCCTCACAAGATTTTACAGACCTTTCCCTGTCCATTTAGTTTCTTTCACTGTAATGCACCATACTGCCCCTGCTGAAATACATTTTGGGGAAGATGGACAGGGGAGAAATGATGGCTTGATTCTTTTATTCCCTTTTTGGTAGGAATTGAACATTTTCAATGACAATAAGACCATTAATTGTAGTGAGTTAACACACCTTATTAAATGTTTGAAACCTTTTACACAGAGACCCTGCAGCCATGGATGTTATTTCCTTGCATGCGAAGAGGAGTCTTAGATTCTGTCAGAATTCTACAGTTTGTCTTCTAAACCATAGTCTAGAATTCACAATGAGCCAGGAGGATCACAACCTACCTTATGAATCTTACCTACCTTACAAATCCCATAGATGAGATGCCACATTTTAAAGCCTGTATTAAAAAGGATTAAACTTTTAGTCTCTTATGGCAGTGAAAGCAAATGTTTTCTTACAATTTTGTTGATAAAGTTACAGTCCACACACAAATTATCCAGAACTATGCTGAGCCAGAAATAAAATTTCAAAATAACCTTCCAAATGAAGTGTATTTTCCCAACAAGGGTGTCTCATGTAAGTGTGATCTCAAAACTAAAACCTGTGGTCCCCCTGAGCTGAACTCAACTCCAGAGTGATTCCCATCAAAATGAATTTCTGCCATTCGAACAACTTATGAACTCGTGCAGAGTTTCTTCAAGCCCATGTTAGTTCAGCCATTTAAGCCTAAGTTTCAGAGTTTCAACTTCCAAAAACCTCCCCCTGCAAACTCAAAGCTAAACCAAATTCCCCAGCTGAATCTCATCTGTTTATGTATTTATTTATGTGTATGCATCATTGATTTATTTGTTGGTCCTAGAATAGAAAGGGTATGAAATCCCCTGCCTGCTACTAGATTTTGTTAAACACCATCTGCCTGAGCCAGGCTTACTGAAAGAATTGCTAAGGCTCATGTTCTATCCTTCCTCAGTTCATTATAGTAGTGGCCAAAGGCCATTTCTTTCTTTCTTTTCTCCATTTTCTCTCCCCAGCCTCAGAACAGCACATTACAGTGAACTTGCAGTGTCTCCCTCTGCCCATGATCTGAGCAAGCTCATGAAGTTTTCAGCTCTCAAGTTCCTAAAGAAAATTCTGATTTGGCACATCTTCAAGTTCTACTTTTAAACACAAACACTATCTTCCTTGCCTTGGCACTCTCCTTGTTTTTTCTGTCAGCCTTTTCCCCCCCTTCCTCCTTGCTATGTCTGCCTTCCCCCTATCTCTCACTCAATTCCTCAGGAATAAAGCTAACACTCTTAGAAATATCCATGTTTATACGGTGATTGTCTTAGCTTAGAGCAGTGCTACCGGGCAACATCATAAATAAAACACTCCTACAGGGCACTGTTAGACAATCCATATCTCGCTCTTTTCTAAACTTGTCTGTGTTTCTCTCATTTGGAAAACTGTTTTACTCCTTGTCAATGTTTCCAACTGTTCTAATTTTTTGGGTTTGGAATGATGCTGCTTAAGGCTTTGCCTCACTTTTGCACTGATTTTAGGGAAATTTTAGAATTCAAGACAGAGCACTGCAATTTCCAGCAATGATAAAGTACTTCTGTAAAACCTAAAATTTTCTGTGGTAACTACGTGCTCAGAAGAAACATCTGCATCAACATCAGGAACATCAGTGCAAACAGACCAGGAGCTGCTGAAAGATACTTGAGGCAGCTCCACTCCTAACATGGAGCATTCTGCATGTCCACAATCTCCCAAGGAACTCTGAATGCAGCTCTTGCATCTGGCTATTAACGGAGAGGAGCAAATTATGTAACTGAACTTTGCCAGCCTGTTACACAAAAGTCCTGACAGAAGGAGGCTGTTTTACACCTTCTCAGTCTTTCTAAAGTGTACATGACCATGCATAGTTAACTCTCACCTAGTGAAAGAGAAATACTGCAGTCCTTGCAGAAAGAATCCGTGCCTGGTAAAATTAAGGTTGGGAGAAACTGCTGCTCCAATGGTTTCTGTGGTAATTTTGCAATTAATCTCATCTGCATGGGGATTTTCCTCTTTGGTTAAGATAAATGAGGTCTGTGGAAAGTTCTCTGAGGGTGACAGACATTTTATGGACAAAATAGAACTTGCAGACCATATTTCGTCTTTTCAAATATTTTTCTGACATGTATGCTAATTTACTAGGTTAAACTGCATTAAAAATAAATCTGCCTATATACATACTAATGTAACTTTTTTAATACTGTATTACCGTGTATTAAATTGCAAATATATCCTTCTTGTTGGTTTTTTTTTCCTTAGGGGCTACATCTACTATTTATGATGGTTTCTTTCATCTACATTTTTATTTTGCAGCTTTCACAGGAGCAACTGATTGCTGCATTCATAGTGATTTATGTACTAAGGGAAGCATATTCATATTAAGCATATAATGAGAGCCCAGGAACGTTAGTTTACATTTTGCTGGAAATCACAGTGACTTTGGCAACAGATTTTAGATGACTTTGACATTCACATCTAAAACACATGCGATAGCCAGCCTCAGCCTTCACCCAACCGCTGATCTTTTAAAACAGTGAACATAAGATAAAGATCTGTTGTGGTTCTCTTCTCAGCTCTCCATAACATTTCATAAATAGGTCAGTTTTAGCATGTTTATATAAATTGATTCCCCTTCTGGGAATGCTTGGCTGTGATAAACAGTTCTTTCCAATTAGTTTGGGTTTTGTTTTTTTTAAATAGTTAGGGATTACTATTACAGCTAAAAATATTTTAAATGTAAGTATCTGCTAAGTCAAGAAATTGTTTTCTGTCTGTTAGTGGCAGATGAACTGCAAATGCCCACTCCTGTTCACTTTAAAATCAATATTTCAGTCTCTGTGTATGTGGACATCACCTTTTTGACAAATTCAACAAAATGAAGATCTAGTGGGCAGCACAGAGCCATTTTAGCCATAAGGAAAGAATAATTAAGGTCAACAAGGCTTCTTTGGGTTTTAATCCCTGAGTTTAACAGACATCTACAGGATCAACTGTGTTTTGTCATATTTGCTTTAGAAGTCATTGTGTTGGCTTACAGATTTGTACATTCCTTTAGATACCAGTCATCCTTTTAATTCTCATTAATAACTCATTTTATTTGATTTTGTTGTCAAGCCCATTTCTAGAAACAATTTGCATGGAAAGTCATGTCAGTTGGTGAATCAGTCATCCAGTAACCTTCATCAGCAATGAGTGGCACAAGATGAATCAGAAGAAGATGTAAGAAATGGTAAGAAATCATAAGCACAGGACACAGTGGACTTCTAGGTTTTGGGCCATTATTACTCATCTTGATGATGGTATCTTTCTTCAGAATACTTAACAGAAAGATGGTGGTAAATCCTGTGCCTTGACTCCTACTTTGTCATATCATTGGCGCTTGAGGGGACAGGCAGAGGCTCTGAGTGAGTCTAGCTCTGCTGCTCACTTTGTAGCAGGTTACATCTGACAGCAGATGGAATCCCTGAGACATGTCAATTTAATTTTAGGTTGTGTGTCTAATGCACATGTTGCCAATTACAGTGGTGCGTGATGTCTTTCTAGGGAGGAGGTCTTTTTCTCTCCCACTGGGTGAACATGTTAAGGATAAATTTTGCAAAAGTTTTTTATAAATCTGGGCTCAGTCATGTCTTAACAGCTCACATGAATAGGGGAATATTCAAAGATTACTTCTTACTCTCTAGAAACAAGAGATTCCTCCCCCTGTACTCTTTTATCCAGTCTCTTAGCAGTAGGGCACTCAAACTCCCAGGGAACAGAGTAAACCCTCCAGGTTTCAGATGGACTTCAGTATTGATGTGGTTGTACAGTTTTGATCGAGCAAGGAACTTCAAGCTTCATTTGCTAGCACCCCAGGACCACACTTAGGAGGAAATAAAAATCCCAAAACCGGCTCTCAAAAGAGGGTTCAGACCCAGATTGGTGCTACCTAGCTCCTCGGTAGAGAAAAATACCGAAGAGACAGTTAGCTGAGATTAGTGTTCAAGTCAATCTACTGTTAAATGCAGGACAGCTTCTCACAGCACTCTTCCCTGGGAAGAAGGAGGAGGTGAAGTTTTTCTAATCTAAATCCTCTAGCCCTTGGGAGCAGTGAAAGGAACCTCTGTCTTGTAGAGTGAGGCAAATCCTTTTCCAGGGATGCTGTAGTAATTATCTAACTGCTGGGTGGGTTGTTCATTGAGCAAATATCATAGCTATTGCTCATTTTATGTTCTCTATTCTAAAAAGACCTTGCCTGTTTTGCTGTATCCCATCACTTCTGCAAGCCTCCACTCCAGGACACTGCATTGGCCTGGCTCCACAACCACACCAAACCATCACAGATAGACTCCAAATGAGACTTACACCAGACTTCCTTTTATAAGGAGGGTGTAAAAATCATTGCTCATCTTCCTAAGGAATGTATTCGTGATGGAACACCAATAATCCCCAATTTTAAATAGTGTTCTACAGACATCACAAAAGGTTAAAATGATTTGTATTGAAACAATTTGTTTTTGTACATAATGTAGATGAAAATTTGAAAATATTTAAGTAAAAACTTATATTGAAAATTCCATCAATTTTAAAGTATTTTCTCCCTCATTTTCAAACTGATTTTTGCAACAAAAGTCTGGCTGTGGACATTGACTCAAAAATAAATTCTGAGACATTCCAACTTGACTGTAAACTCTTCAGCGTGACCATGATTTTTGCTTCTGAATGCATGGATATTTGTTTGACCCTTGCAAGACACTACTCTGTGTCTGGAATTAAAGAAAAAAAAGTAAGACATCTGGCTTCTGATTTGCTGACATGAGAGGAGCAACCAAGCACCATCCAGCCACTATATGAGTACAATAAGTTAAGCTTCACCTCTGTTGCAAAGTCTGACTCTAAACACTACACTTTCTCCTGCCAAATGACCCCTTTCTACAAGTTCCCAAGTTTCACAAGAAAAAGGGCAAGATGCAAACCGTATTCAAGTCCAACTTGAATCTGACCCAGTTGGAATAAGAGAAGAGAATAAACCGCCACCCACACACAGTTTGCAAGCAGGAAATAAAATTCAATTGTTTTATTTATGTATATTTATTTCTTTTTAAGTATCTGCATTGTCTATTACCAGAGAACGGGTGTCTGGGTGTTAGGCTGGGGAAAACACTGCAATTCATTTTGTATAGAAATATTCTTTTGCTGTTTTCTTTAATTAATATCTTTGAGCCACAGTTTCCATGAATTTTGCTGGCATAATGGATTCAGACACCAGATTTAAAGGAGCCATATGTGAGTATTTGTGGAATGAAGAACTGTAAAAATATTAATTAGAAATATCATTTACGTATCTAATCAGGAAGAATGAATATTGCCAGGCAGCCAGTCCAACTAGTGACAGTTTGAAAAGCAAATATTGGCTGTCCACAAACAATTTACATAGCAAAGATCATTTGGACAACATAAACACTAAAATACTCACATATAGTAAATATTTGTTCATTAATTTGACTAATTTTGTATTATGCTTTAAACAAATATTCTGAATATATTTTTATTTTCTCCACCTTTGCCAAATTTCTATTACAGATTTGTGTCTAAGTTAGACTTAAACACAAAGCCACATAGTGTGTGGCTTGTTATGCTGTGCATATAGAAACATCAGTGCTAAGTAAAAACAGTGGCTGTTTTGATTAAAGTGTTTTGATTCATTTTCTAATTCATCCTAGATCAAAAATGCTGTTGATTTTAGTATCTCTTCAAGACACTCTATCTAAAACATTGACTTCATGTGGGTGGATATGGGACTGTTAAGTTGTCACTGTGAGATGTTTCCATGACAAGGAGATTAAAAATAAAAGAATACAAGAAATGTTTCTCAATTTTAAATATGATGAGGTGGTCTATATTATAAAGTGTTCCGACAAATCTTTGATACAACCGACTCACAATTTTAAAGCCAATGTCCATTGTGCAGCAAATTTCCTTTTGGCAGGTCAATCCTCACTTCACATCAGCAGAAAACGTGGAAGAGTTAAACCTAAAATTATTTCTCTCAATTCGCTTGCCAGCATTTTGAGGGATTAATCCTTCCCAAGAGCCAAAAAGTCATGAAACTCTCCCTGAAATAGTTGAGTAAAACTGTAAGCACTACCATCTAGACAAGAAGTTCCCCACAGGTCAAAAATGGTACATGAAAGCAGCCAAGGAGCCATGCATGTGCCTATTCATACGTGCATGTTTAGGCAGGAATTACTGTCCTCAGCAATGCCAGTTTCAAGAGTTGTACATATTCTCCACAGGATTTGGTAGCTCTTGCTTCTGACAGCAGCGGTACCAAAAAAACCCAAAGATGCATATGTACTGTTTTGGAAATTGAGAGCCAGACTTAGCATGTCTTAACCACCTCTTAGTGGTGTCCAATAATTAGTTCAATAACTTTTTTTTTTTAATCGAAGGTACAGGTTATAAATTCAGGATTAGTTGTTTTAAAAGTCCTTTTTATGCCTATAACAATAGGCAGAAAAAACACTACAGTATTCTAGAAGGTGTTCAAATATCCCCATAAAATGAATAATTTCACCCTAAATATATTTAAGTTCTATTTCTGCATATTTTTTTATTTGTGTTGTATTTTTCTTTATATAAATATGCCAATTTTTCTTGCAAATATGTTTCAACATTTGAACTTTTTTGTAGAGTGTTCACTTTCAATCTGCTATGTAAGACTTCTTACCTGTGTTCCAAGAAGTTATTCTGCAATGAGTATTTGAATCCAGATCAGGAAAACAGCCTTTTTAGGACTAAATTTATTTATGGCTATATTAAGTCAAATGTGTTTATTTGCATTTTTCCTTCTTTTATATCTTGACACCAAAAAAACAAAAATGAGGGGGAACACTGCATTCCCCATGGAGATCTCCACCCACCACATAAGAAATAAAATATTATTTATATGAAGCACTATTATCGAGTTTTGGTCCACTGAGATTTTTGATAACCAGTTTAACAGTTAATAAGCTATCCTTCCACAAACAAAGAGACAGCACATGGAGAAAACAGCATCTCAGAACTTTCTTTAGATTTTACAATGTTTCACTATTGAAGTTATCAAGGAGTACAAGCAAACACATCAATATTGTAATGAGAGCTCGATACAAAACTTTCCACATCTCAGGCTGAACTTCCAGTCTTCTATCAGCTTAAAATCCAAATGCAGAAAATTAAAATGTAGTTTACATGATTTCTCTTACCCCGGCTAGAAATGGGCTAAATGATGTTTTGTGGTACTGCAGGCTTGCTTTCTCCACAGCTGGGTTTTCAGTCCAGCAGTTGCTATATTGACTCATAGGGCTGAGTATCTGAATTAGGATTGGAGCCAGAGACAGAGCTGCTGTGCCACAGCTCCCTCTGCAAAGCAGCAAACGATGCTGAATGCCTGGACATTTTAACATTAGTGAATCTATGGCATTCGTTTATTCACAACAAGACTGTGCTGCTGACCTAGTTTGCTCGTTAAATTAATGGAAGCTGGAGAAACTACAAAGAAAATTCTAGAGGGGTTTCAGTTCTGTGCCTACTTGGTTGGATCAGTAATTCCTTTTATTTTCATTTCTTTTCTCTTGGCTGTATAACCAGATGAATTTGTTTTAGATTATTTTCCTATTAACTAAAATTTCCCAGAGGTTCCTGGTATTTGCATTCAACTATTTCAGTAGCAGATATAACATTGCACTGGATACACCATCTACTGAAACAATGAAGTTGTAAGGAAATCAGGCACATGTTCCCTACAGATGTTTGACCTAAAGCCTATTGGAGTTGCCAAATCCACCTTTGGGTCACACTCTTCTCCATCTGGAGATCTACAAACACTGGGCCAAATGCAAGGAGTGATTTATAAACTGGGTACCCTACTGAAACTAACAATCATGAATTTAAGTGCCAAAATCAATGCTGTGAGTGCTAAACACTTGCAGCCAACAAAGACTTCAGTTGGGTCTTTCTGGCACTTTGTGTCTCCGAACATTGGGGCACCAGGAGTTTGGTGCTTTGCTGTTAATTTTAGGAGTTTGACTTTGGAATTCTGACTTCCAAATACCTGTTTACACTTCCAGGTTTAGCCAAGCCTCTCTTGATCTTTTTCTTGCGTATTCTCCACAGCGGCAGGAACTGGTCTGAGAAGTACACCAGGGCCAGACAGAGTTGTATCCATCAATTCTGCTTCTTTGTTTGGCCATGGAATTGCCCAGAGGAGGAGCTTGTTCTCTCGTTCACTGTTCAGTCCCTTCTGATGCATCTCATTGCTCTCACAGGAGTGCCAGCAGTAATGAGGGCTTTGCCCTTATGATCAGCTTTATCCATGCTCATTCTACTTTTGCAAGATTGCTGTTGAAGGGGACTTACCTTCTGCACCCCAGGAGAATGGGACAATATGTTCCATCCACCCAGGGCTGAAATGCCTATCTTATTAAAATCATGATAACTGTATAATAGATATTTCTCACAAACTCAAAAGACACAAAATCCCCACCTGGTAGGGAATACAAGACCTCAGTAAACAAGACAAAAAGTCTTACACTATATTTATGTCAGAGACTGAAAATAATTCATGCCTCAAACATTGATACTACAAAAGGCAACCACCAGAGATGCCTCCCTGAAGACTGGGACTTTGGACTGAAAGTCAAGCTGCTGATTAGATAAAGGGAAAGCCCTTTTGTTCAATCACCTGAAACAAACAAGCTGGTGGCCAAAGCCACCAGCTGTGCTGAGAGAATCATGCCCGGCTGAGTTTGGGGTGGGGGGGAACACAGCTCACAGAAGCCAGGCTTACAAACTTCCCCCCCCAACCGAGTGCGGTGGGGGAGAGGAGATTTTTGGGTGTGTGGCATAACCCCTGGCCAGAGGTACTGAACATCCACCCTCAACTATACAAACTGGCCCAGCTGTGTGAACCCCAACCCCACAGGCCAAATCCACGGGACTTTGACGTGAGAGGCAGCTGAGACCATCAAAGACCCCCCAAGGTGCCCCCCCAGATGCCTTGCACTACAGGACCATGTGTGATGCAACAGATTCAAAGTCTGTTGCAAGAGACAATGACGAACTCCAGGGACATGCCTGGACATCACCCCCTGGCTTGAGGGTATATTAACCCAGGGCACTCTGTGCTTGCTGGGGGACCTTCACCATCAAGAAGACCGGCAGGAGAGAATCATCAGGATGCCAGTGGGACCCACGGAGCGGTGATACTCTTTTATTCTGCCTCTGTCACTTCTCTGTCCCCTCAGCCTTTTTCCTTTTCCTCCCTTTCTCTTCTCTTTCTCTCTCTCTCTCTCATATTTACTATCAAATAAAACCCATACTATTGACTGGCATATGGTCTCGTTTGCACCTTAATTCGGGCAGAGGTATTTCTAAGAACCTAATAATCGGATCATGACAATTTAAGACTTAAACTCTGTGCCAGAGGAAAAGAGAAGGAGGCTTTGTGGATCACAGAGATTCTGAGTAAATGGCACCAAACACTGAGTCCTTCTTGCTGACTTTTTTATACTGAGTGAAATCTTTGCAGGAACTTAGTGTTGTTTCCATAATGTGACAATTGAGCTGATACAGTTCAGTGGAAAGGTTGTGTTCCAGAATATTAACAACTCCATCTGATCTCCCCTTCTATTCTCTCCAGCAGAGGGAATTGCTTTTATTATCCTTCATGTAGTTTGTATACTTGATTAGGTAGATTGGAAAGTTAAGGAAACTGAGGCATTCATTTAAACATTTCCTTTGAGGTGCAGAAAAAAGGGAGTTTGATGAATACACTGTGTCTCTGTGAATGTTCTTCCTTCCCCATTTTGAAAATCTAGTTTTCATTTTTGCAGCACTTTGAAATAGCCTTATTAATCCACTGAGGGAAATAAACAGCTGGAAATAAACGTTTCCCAACTGCTGGAGAGACACTAACTGTTTCCTAAGCCATATCCAAGTGGTCACCAAATAAAAGCATAAGGGAAAACCAATTCTAGGCCTGGCTCTATGTCTGCTAATGAAGAAATCAACAGTAGAGGGCTGGGTGAGTCATTCTTCTTTAAGGATCATCAAATATCCAGCTTCTTAATTATTTATTGGTTGCTAAGACCAGCAGCCAACACTGTGCTCAGAGCTGTTCAGGGCAGCCTTCACCACACAGTCTAAATTTGGCATACCAGCAGCATCCAGCAACTCACTGGATGTTCAGTAGACATCCAGCAATGCACTTGAGGGGTGGTGAAAGCCAGAGATGTTTGTAAAGTGTTAGAGAAGTTGTTTTCCAAGAGAAGTACATTTTAAAGAAGAACACAAGAAGTACACAATAGGCACCAGAAGAATTGACTGACAGTTCAAAGGGAACTTGTGGAAAGTGGCACATTCTTGATGGTCTGTGATTTCTCCTTCTGCCACAGATGATGCTATTTCTAATGTCCCTTTCAAGAACACTTACATAAACCCAGTTTCACATGTGCAACAATACAGATAGGGAAAAGAACCCGCAAGCCCGTAGCCAATATAGGTTCATTCATAACACAAAATTTCCCATCTGAAGTGAAAAAAAAAAATCATCTTGGGTAAAATAAAGAATTTTGGTAAATTTCAGATCAAATAATTCCAAAACTAAAGTAAGAGTGTGTAATTAGCTGTCCTATCACCATGCTCAGTTACAACGAAACGCACCCCACAAGAAAAAAATATCCTTAAGCCGTCATGACAATATGGCCATCTACATTAACCCTTGAGCACATTCCAGTGAGACCAGACCAATGTCAGACTGGAAGAGGCACCAGCATGAGGCTGCAGGGGCTCTCTGCATGCAGCAGAGACATCCANAACAGCTGGAAATAAACGTTTCCCAACTGCTGGAGAGACACTAACTGTTTCCTAAGCCATATCCAAGTGGTCACCAAATAAAAGCATAAGGGAAAACCAATTCTAGGCCTGGCTCTATGTCTGCTAATGAAGAAATCAACAGTAGAGGGCTGGGTGAGTCATTCTTCTTTAAGGATCATCAAATATCCAGCTTCTTAATTATTTATTGGTTGCTAAGACCAGCAGCCAACACTGTGCTCAGAGCTGTTCAGGGCAGCCTTCACCACACAGTCTAAATTTGGCATACCAGCAGCATCCAGCAACTCACTGGATGTTCAGTAGACATCCAGCAATGCACTTGAGGGGTGGTGAAAGCCAGAGATGTTTGTAAAGTGTTAGAGAAGTTGTTTTCCAAGAGAAGTACATTTTAAAGAAGAACACAAGAAGTACACAATAGGCACCAGAAGAATTGACTGACAGTTCAAAGGGAACTCGTGGAAAGTGGCACATTCTTGATGGTCTGTGATTTCTCCTTCTGCCACAGATGATGCTATTTCTAATGTCCCTTTCAAGAACACTTACATAAACCCAGTTTCACATGTGCAACAATACAGATAGGGAAAAGAACCCGCAAGCCCGTAGCCAGTATAGGTTCATTCATAACCCAAAATTTCCCATCTGAAGTAAAAAAAAAAAAAAAATCATCTTGGGTAAAATAAAGAATTTTGGTAAATTTCAGATCAAATAATTCCAAAACTAAAGTAAGAGTGTGTAATTAGCTGTCCTATCACCATGCTCAGTTACAACGAAACGCACCCCACAAGAAAAAAATATCCTTAAGCCGTCATGACAATATGGCCATCTACATTAACCCTTGAGCACATTCCAGTGAGACCAGACCAATGTCAGACTGGAAGAGGCACCAGCATGAGGCTGCAGGGGCTCTCTGCATGCAGCAGAGACATCCAGGAAAGAGGAAAACCTCCAGAATAGAGGTGGCTGTGCCTGGAACACTGGAGTGACCTCAGCAGTCTGTGTAAGTTTGGGAAGAAACATGGAGAATTGTTATTCTTGAGGTTTGAGAGTTTGACTAACGAGATGGAAGAGCCTGAAAGAAACTTTTCCAGGGCAGAGTCGCACAGCCCTGTATAGCTGTGTGTTGCTGACACCCTGCTTTGTTCTCTGACATGCAGTGCAGTCCTGCCTCTGGATGTGTGTCTGGCCAGCCCCAAGGGCTATGGCAGGTGAGGAAGGACAGCAGGATCAGGTACACACTCATCAGTATGGACTTATTCCCAAAGGGTGCCATTTAGCACACAGACTCCTCCTACCTCATATAACTTTAGATGAGATCTGCTTTTACTTTTATATTTCCTTACTGGGAAGTATTCTGCTCGCTTCTCTGAAAATGTACCTGAGACTATCTTTTAAACTAGTACTGAACTGAAAAATGAATAGATAAAAAGCAAGCCTCAAAAGAATTTACAAGACATATATAAACTGAAATATCTTCACATACATTTGGAAGAAAGCCATGTTGTGTCTGAACAATCCTTGAAAGGATAAAAAAGTTGCTAAATGGATTAATCATTCACTCATAAAATGTGATTTCATCAGCTCCAGTTTGAAACCAAAAGGCCAGAAAGAGAAAAGGTGTCATGATGATAGAAGGGTGGAAATTATGCAGTTGTTTGAAAGAAGTGAAGAAAGCTGGAGGATGAAGAGATGAATTAATTCAGAGACTTGGAAAAATAAACATTTGCAGTGAACTTCATTCTGGAAGACACTAACTTGAGCTTGATGAAGAAGACCAAAGGGTAGGAAAAAAAATCCAGATTGAAATAAAGTCATCAGATCCAGTGATGTGACTTAAAAATAGAGCTTCAGCAGCATGTAGGCAAATTAAAATGGAGCTGAATAAGAGGCAGAAACACAAATTGAGATGGGCAGGGCAAGAATTCTATCAACACTAAGGAAGAAAAAAGATGAGAGAAAGAAACATTAACAAATATGAATTAAAAAAAAAGAAAAGAGAGAGAAATTACCTGAGGAATAAAGACTAAATAAGGAAAAAAATAAAGGAAAAGCTGAGTATCAAGTCTCTAGTACAAGTTGATATATCCTGTTGAAATGCTAATAACAGTTTCTTTTTTTTTTTCCTCTCCTGTATGGAATACAGACTAATAGGGACAGAAGACAAAGTGGTAAATTAAAATTTAGGAAAATTAAAATTAGGTAAAAAAAGTGATAGTGGGTCTCAATAGTATGGATTTTGTGGCTGAAGCAAAACCATCACTCGGCCTAATTCACAACTTCTTCTGTAAAACTAGGATAGCTCCATTTGATTCAGTTAAGTCAAGTTGCTGTAAAAGAGATGAACATGCCTATAAACTCAGATTTCGTTATTTCACACATACAGTGTACAAATATTGAAAATTAAGTGTGAGTCCCATCACTCAAAGATCTAGTAAGAACAGAAGGCACATTAGAAATAAAGAAAAGAGGCATGACATTCATCCCTTGGGAAACAGTTGAGGTCCCTCATATGACCAGAATATATTCTTGTACTCAGCAATACAGTTCTCTAGCTGGTCAAGTCGCCTTGGTCCTTAGAAGATGCAGTAAGAATACAGAATGAACCAACCTTGCAAATAATTTAACTGATTAGTGGTGACAAACTGTGTAGATAAACTTTTGGTAATCACCAACACTGATCAAATTGTTGGTTTGTTTTATTTTTCACTAGCCACTGAGTCAGGAACTATAATGCTACTATAAACTTTTGTGTATGTTTGGTGCAATGTCAGACTCCAGTAAAGCATAGGAGGTGTAGGGGGAGTCAGCACTGGCAGCCAAATTGCAGGTGGAGGACAGAATGTCCCATTTAGTGATCTACCACATTCTCATCAGGTGCAACTGATCTTGGGATTACAGCCCCAGAGAGCAGCATAGAAGGAGGTGTGAACTGGAAGTGGCAGAGATGTTTGAGCATGACGGGAACTCTGGAACAGCCAGGTCTGATAAAGGGCAGAGGGAACAGCTCTGGCACAGCACGGCTGTGAAGTTCTGCTGGATGCTGAGCACACTGCAGCTACTTCTTGAGTTTAAATAAGGTAAACTTGACTGTGTAAAACAAGTCAATGGCTTTGCTTGTGTCTCCCAGACTGAGAAGTGATTCTTCCTAAGGCAAGGGAAGCTTCCTTCACTGCTGCAGCTCTCTGAGCAGTTAAATATGAATGTGGCCAAACTTGATCCTCGTAAAACCCAATTGACTTCATTCAAAAAACTCCTATAAAGATGACTGATGTCATTGGAGTCCCACCAGGGATGAATTTGGCCCATGCCATTCCTCCTGTGTAGTCACTGGATAGGAATGTGGAGAAGAAAAGCATACTGGGCTCTAGGACTCCATCTCTCAACAAAACTGCCAGGGCTGGAAAAGAATTACATGTGAATATAAATTTGTTGTACACACTCCATTAGATCACCCAGACCAGCCCCTGCTTTCAGCTGCCCACGTACGAATTGGAGTTTCTCCTTTCACTACTGAGGGTTGAGCAGGAGTTTCTACATGAGTGTGCCAACTCTCTTGGGAGCAAAATCAGCAGCATTACCCTCAATTTACAGATGAAGAATCCAAAATAGGGAGCTGAAGTGACTTCCTTCATCTTACATGTGGTGACAGAGGTAGAAAAGGTATTGAAACTAGAGTACTTATGGCTCCTCGCCATTTAGGCCATGTATTCCTGTGATATATCTTTTTAATTTCCCTCTCCTTTCCCCATCTCCCTTCTCCCCTGCCCCCAACCCCATCCACATTGTCTCTAGCCACACAACTGGGAAGCTGGGATTAATCCATCCCTAGGGAAACTGGGATTAATATACAACTCATGCGGAACCTTTAAAAACCCAATGATTTGTGGTTCCCCTTTTCAGAGGCACATGCAATCCACAGCTGAAAAGTAACTATTTGCTGTTCCAGTGCACATTCTGAGAGAGGCTTTTGCTCTGTTTCATCAATGTACACTGAAGACCCCATCTGACAGGATTTCTTCCTGCATCCAACAAAAAAACAGGCTTAGGAGGCTGTGCAGAATCAGGCTCTTGCAGAGTACTAACAGTTTATGGGCAGAAGAAGAATGACTGGAATGCAAAGGGGGGGAAAGAGAGAGAGAGATGTGCCAACACATCTTTATGTTTTCCTTCTGTAACTGGAAATGGTTAAAAAAAAGAATTAAAAGAGAAAAAAAAAATCTGTGTTTCCCTCATAAAACTTGCAGGAAGAGGCAAATAGAGTCAGGTGCCCAGTTTTTTACTCTTGCAAACTCTCATTCAGTGATGTTTTTATGATGAAAATGCAAAATTTAAAGCAACTGTGAAAACAGAATCAGCTCTCGATTGGCAAAGGCCTAAGTAAGTTTTATTCACTGCATGAATGTCAGATTAAAACACATGCAAAGATAGAAAAGAAAGAGAGGGAAGGCAATTAATCATTTAAATTATTTGTGATCCTGACTCAAAAGGCACATTTCACCTCTAATTCCTTTCATTTATTTCAGGGGTTAGTACAACTTATCTCTTCTGACTGTCATGATTTCATCTCTACTTTGCTTTCCTTGGAATCCCTGAACTGATACTGCCTAGCAAATTTCAAAACACTGGAGGGAACAGGCAAACTGTTCCCCAATGCAGCTGGGAGCATGACCAGATAGATAGCCTTTGCTAGTACGAGGGCAAAAGTGGCCTTCTGGGAGGAGGAAACACACATGTGTGTAAGTGTAGAGCAAGTGGCGTTAAGAGGTTGTGTGTGCATCTTGTGCTCGGCATGCCCACGTAGTTTTAATGTATCTGTATTTCTAATTATGTCAGTTCTGGGGATTTTTTTTTTTTTTTCCTTTTTGATTGCACGGAAAAATGCAGGTCCAAAGAAATTCTTGGCAGTCAGATCACCAGGCTTCAGCTTTTCAAATGAAACGCTTCTCATGCCCAGCTGGGAGGAGTGGTTTCTCCACCTTTGCGACCCCGCAGCTCTAATGGTTCCCAGGAACCAGTTCCTGACACGGTTTCTTACCTCGCCACGGGTGTTTCGGTTTCCTGGTGTTATGAAGACGCTGGAGCGACCGTGGGAAAGCCTCGGTGGAGTGACCTGAGTCCCTTCCTCCCTCCCTGTGGACCCGACTCGGATTTCTGCCTGGTAGTTACGACCCCTGAAAACCTGGTTCCAAGCGACAGTGCCCTTCACTTTCTCACTCCGCGACAGGATCCCGGGTGCATCCTTGTTCTTTACTTGGTGCCAGGAGCGACACAAGAGGGACGGGGAAGTTCATCGGGAATTTTCTCTCGGAGTCTCCGTTTAGAAGCGCACGGAGGAGGATGAAGCACCCAGCCTTCCCTCAGGCTGCCCCTGAACGCCGTGTCAGTGCTCGGGGCTGCTGGCGAGCAGCGGGATGCGGAGCTCCTGGCCCGGCAGCGGGGCACACCGGGGGAGGCTGGCGCGTCCCACGGAGCGCTCCGGGGCAGCGACCCAGGAGGGGGGAAAGGCGGCCGCTCCTGCGGGGTTTGCGCAAGGCAATCCCTCTAAACTCCCACGGAGGACCGGGGAAAGGCGGGGGAGACGACACCTTCAAATTGCCTGCGAGAAAAGCTGCAGAGCAAACATCCCGGCCCGCCTCGGCCGCGGCGGCCAGCGACGCCAAGGGAGGGATGCTCCTCGCTCCAGCCGCGCTCCGCGGATGAGGCGCCGGCGGAGCGGCGCGCAGGGCTCCGCGCCCGTCCCGCCCTCCTTCCGCGCAGGGCCAGCCCGGGCTGCCTGCAGGTTACTGTGGACTTCACCCCGCACCCCTCGCTTGCTGCTTTTCAGATGCCAAAACCAAAAGTCTTCACGCGGTGTGGGAAGCGAGTGACGGGTGGGAAGCAAAGCCAAAGCAAACCAGCTCCAAACTCTGCCGTGCTCCCAGCCCCCGGAGCTGGATGCAGGCACTTCGCATCCCGAGCTCCCCGAGGGCCTTCTCACGTTGGAGGTGGGTCCGCAGCCCGTCGTGCAAATGCCTTTCCATTAGTTACGGTGCGCTCGAATGGGTGCCCAGTAAATAAGAAGGGGAGAGAAGTTTCTCCCACCTCCCCTTACATTAAATGAGTTACAACCGCAAATTTTTCCCTGTCGTTGATAGGATTCTTTGACCAAATAAAGAAATAATTGCTAAAAGCGGCAGGGGGAAGGGGGAAGGAGCCGCACTGGACCGAGCGCTGGCGTCGGTGAGCATCCGCGCCCCAGCCGAGCATCCGCGCCCCAGCCGAGCATCCGCGCTGCGGCCGCGCAGGAGCCGCTGGGCAGCTCCGAGGTCACCTCTGCCGCATCGCTAATCAGCAAAAAAGGAGGCTTCTCTTATCGCAGGGGCCACTGATTTGTGACGGAAGGAAGGTTTAGGGTTTGCCGAGGGGACGAGAAAGGACGGCGGCAAGAGACGCTTCAAAGGCTCAAGCGGATGCGCCAGCACTGAGCTCTCTCCCCCGTCTCAATCCGAAGAGGTTTCGCAGTGGAATAAACATCTCTGATCTAAGACAGCTGCCGGGAATCAAAGGCCGCCCCAATCAGCGCGGAACCGACCGAAGATGTGACTGAAAAATGCCCGCTCCTGACAAACGCAGGGTTGGGGGTGCGAAGGCGGCTCTCCCCGCCGCGCCTCCGGGCTCCGAGAGCAGCAACAGTTCACCCATTACTCATCTGATTTGTTTTATAACACTTCTGTCACCTAATCTTATCAGCTAATACCCACGATTTAGTTATCCAAGACAATTTTTTTTCCTCGCTGGAAGCAAAATTTTTTGACTCTCTGCAGATCTGTTTACTTTTGTCAGCTTTAAAAAAAATAAACAAATAAAAAAAGAAAGAGAAGAAAAACAGGAAAATTAGGAGAGGGAAAGCTAATGCATAAAAAAAAGATCCAGATTTTCCAACACTGGTAGAAACAACCACTGAGGAAATAACAATTTAACTAAGAAAAAAAAAATAAAAAAAATAAATGGCTTCTGAATATTGACAAAGAGGGTTTACCAGAGAAGAGATCAGAAACCAAATGAACACATACATAGTTGATGCCGACTTGCCTGTAAAATAACAATTTATTTTAATACTTAAAAACCACACACAATCCAGTGATAAATGTCAATTACCAATAATCAGCATAAAGTGCCAAACAGCCATACAACTTTTTTTTCTTTTTAATAAACAGAACTTATTGGAATGTCTCTTAATTTGAATACACTGTTCAGAAAGCCAGCATTTAAAAAAATACGCTCTCAAGTTGAGATTTGTTCTCTCATATCAGGACACACGAAGACTTTAAAGTACCACTAAAACCACGTTGTGCATACCGTCAGTTTGACGTATTGCCATCTTTCTTTCCTCTGGGTTTTTTAAATAAGTCCAGAAGTTACAAACTTCCTCATAGCACACTAGACCACAGGGTAATAAAAGAGGTCTCCACGTCCCATGAACACTGATCTGTCCCAACACCAGGAACCCGTGGGTCTGAGATCTGGATGTGTTTTCTAACACATGATAGGACTCCCCACTTGAGAGACTTATGTCATTTCCAAACATTAATTCTCTTCTCCTTTTCTGAAAACAAACTAGCAAATGAGGTTTGCAAGTTGCCCCTCTCCTTGTCTTAATGGTGCTGTGATGAAAAACCACCGTTTCAGTTCTTAATCGTCTTCTGGAATTCTCTGTATTTCCTGAAGTGTAAAAATAAGAAGCTTTATACAGTCAAAAAAAAAAAAAAGTATAAAATAAGAGTTTGGATTTTCTTAAGTAATACTTTTGGAAGCTACAATTTTTGTTTGGGTTGTTTTTTTGGGGGGTTGGGGAATTTGGTTGGGGGTGCCTTGTGGGTTTTTGTTTGGTTTTAGAGAGATTCCTGTCCAACACGTGAGCACCACCTTTTGGCATAAAGTTTATCAAAGCCACACAAGTCAGCTAGCGCTCTCTGTGTCATTCATGTATATTTTAAATGCAAAATAATCTTTTCACCCACGACTTAGGAAGTTAATTGCTTGGATGGGGGATTGAAGGGGCGCGGATTTTGCCCTTTTTAAAGTAGAAACAAAAACAAAGCACAAAGTCCAGTGCTCCCGTCCTGAAAGTTTTGTTTTTGCTCTAGTTTTGATGTAAAGTTCGAAGGGGAGAAAAAGTTCATAGAAGTTGGAGATTCAACACTTAAGTTTGGCAGGTTTCAGTTCCTTTACTTGCGTGTGCAGTGTCTTGTGGACCGCTAGTGTTCTGGACTGGCAAAATCCTTTCCCACATTCTTGACACTTAAAAGGCTTTTCTTTAGAATGGATATATCTAGAGAGAGGAAAACAATAGAGACGTCAGAAATAATTGGCCTAAACTCAGCAGTGAGCTACCTGAGGGAGAACATGCTGCAGATTTCTTACACGTACTGCTGAGACCGAGAGTGCTGGAGTGCGGCGCTTGGGCAACTGTCTGCATGGGTGTGTGCAGGAGAGGGGGGCATCAGAGGCTTATAGGGTGCCTTTCTTAGGGATAAAGAGCTTCTCTCTTAATTTGGGATCATCAGCCTGCGTGTCTTTATGACACTTCTGAATGATCATAGAGGCAGAGGACACAAGATGATGCAAATGGAGGGTGAAAACATCAGTGGAAGCTAAAAAGGAAGTTGTGAAAGTTGTTTTTATGGAGTGAGTGAGGTATGTCTTTCATTGTGAGTTATATGAGCTCTTCCACCAGCGGTGGGTGGAGGAAAAACTAGGAGGAACACTGTTTGCTGGATGGGTACTTGACTTTCCTTACAAAAATCTTGAGTGTAGATGGTTAACTGGGAGAGTATGAATACACAAGGGGAAACGCACAGGAGAAGAAAAATAGTTACCTGTGATCCCTCAGGTGATCCTGTCTTCTGAATGCTTTGTGACAAATGTCACATGTGTAGGGCCGTTCATCGGTGTGGGTTCGTTCATGGATCAAAAGGTTGTAGGACTTGGTGAAGTGCCTGCCACAGAATTTACACACAAACTCCTTCTTGGTTTTGGACGGTAACCTTCCTCGCGTAGGTTTCTTTTCTGGAGAGAGTTTAGTCACCTCAAGCAAAGACCCCAGCCCTGCAGGTGAGGCCTGGCTGTCTGCCTGTCCCAGTTTAGAGTGGTCCTCTTGTGTGGCAGCCACCGCTAAGTTGGCAAAGTCAAAGCGGGGCTTAGCTTTGAGGCTCATGTTGGTAGCCTCTTGCTTGGGCTGGATAACATGTGGGAAGAGCGGGAAGGTCGGCAGCTGGAACCGTGCGTCCACCAGGCTGGAGACGCCGGGCACTTTGGAGAAGGAGGAGCGGGGCAGATGCATGGCCGGGTAGCCCAGAGTCCACTGGTGCAGGTGCACGGCGTGCAGGGCACTGAAGCCGTAGAGGTTGGAGAGGTGGTCGGAGGGCACGGCGGGCAGCCCGTTGAATGCTTGCAGGAAGGAGTAGTTGGTGAGCTGGAGGGAAGGATGGATAGGCACTGGAGCTGGAAGGGTTTTACTTCCCATGGTGGCCACTCAGGAGGAGGATCTTGGGAACAGGGGAGGAAAATATCTGGAAAATAAAGATGGAGGGGGGAAGAGGGAGAGGTAGATTTATATGAAAACAAAAGCAGAGGGAATTTCTTACCTCACTCCTCATTAATATCCTTCTCCAAAGCCAAAGAAGGAGGTTGGCTTGGACTTAGAGAGGCTTGACCTGGTCTTTCCTGCGATTATATCCTCAGATTCCCCCTCTCCCCATCTTTCTCTTGCACATTCCATCCACAATCATTCACTTCCCTGCAGCAACCTACGCAGACTTCCAAAGATCCTCTACATGGGGACAGCCGAGAGATGCCATTTTGGCCCACAAAACTCAGTTGTCTCCCAGTAATTTAAAATCCCTTCCTGAGTGACCTCAGCCTTTAGAAAATAGTGAGATACTGCCTCTACATCTGTTCACAGAAACTGCGTGTAGCCCTGACTCCTGAGGTGACGCCGGGAAGGGCGCAGAGTTTGCTGCCCCTGGCTTGCTCAGCTTCCTGTGGTCTGGCCTCAGCCAAGCATCTGAGGTGATGGAGGCACTAAGATGCTCAGAACTGCATGCTTTCCCTCATTCAAAAAAAAAAAAAAAACAAAACAGTTTAGGGGAAAGAAAAAAACATTATGGGGAAAATATCAATAGCCAAAGCCCTCCCTCTTGTGTACTGCAAGAAGAAATTGGAAAATGCTGAATTCGGGTGACAAATCTGACCTGCCATTAGCTCTTCCCAGGGAGAAGTGCCTGGCTTCAAGCCCACATCCTAATCTAGTCAATTGCTTAATTAGAACCCTTCAAAAGGAAAAAGACGAGGGCTGGTGAGGCCCTTCCCATGGGGCACCCAGACCAGCAGCTGCAGAGCCGCAGCCCTTCCCTGGGCTGGGTGCCACCACTTTGGTCTATGTTTCAGGGTCCTGCCAAGCCCCTGGCCTCTCTTCTGGGCCAGATCTCTGCCCGTCCCACCCCACAAGACGGAGGGGAAAATGCTACAAGGGAGCAGCGTTGAGGCACATCTGGCCCAGTCTGAAAACTCAGCCCCGGCTGCTGTCAACCATTTGGCAAAAGATGCCTCCCAAGGGTTGTTGGTGGGGACACAGCTTCCTCCCATTGTGGGTGTGAGAGAGCACCCATGGCTTTTGGAAGCATCACATCCCTGCAGCCTCCTTACTCTGCAGTCCTCAGCTTATACTCACTTTCCCCTCAGTGAGCTCTGGGATTTGCCTTCAGTGGAGCTCTTTTCTGCCAGAATCCCCACAGCTTTGCTGCAGAGTTCCCACAGGATCCACATAGGGTCTTCATAAGATCCTTACAGGGTTCCTGCTGAGTCAGGGCAGATTTCCCCAAAAGATCCCCACAGGGGACTCTGGCAGGGTCCTCACAGTATTCAGACTGAGTACTCTTCCTATGAGAAGAGTAAAGTCCCTTTGGAGAAATGGGGGCAGAGTAGTAATTGTCCCTCTGAGCTGGAAGTCTGGGGGTGTGGAAACTGGTGGTAGAAGAGGTCTAAAGACCAGGGAAACAAATCTGATTTATATGTGTGCTGTTGCCTGGAAAGAGGAGCTGCGGCTGGGAGGGTGTGAGAAGGAGAAGCTTACTCTGAGCAGCTCTATACTCCAGGCCCACCTTTCACTCTGCTTTACATAAATCAGCAGCAGGAAGAGAGACTCAAACCTTAGAGGAATTCCACCGCAATGACCCAGAATAAGAGATTGTGACATTTTTAATTTTTCAATTGGATACATTTTGGATAGTGACTGATTGAATAGTGACTATATTGTCTATTCTTCTCCCTTTCCTCTTTTTTCTCTTTTTTGTTTTTTTGGGGTTTTTTTTGGCTGAACTATTTAGGGCTGTTGAACCAACCAGACTGTTTTGCTGCTCTACTGGGAATATACTTTTATTTAGTTAGTGCTGCCTATATACCAAGCCTGTCCACATCACAGCACAAATGTCTCAGCTGGTGACCCCGAGAACAAAGTGCACAGAAAACACTCTTGTCTTCTCGTTCAGGTACCTGAAAATGTCTGTTTCTGTCCCTCACAATGGCTCCGTGTCTGTTTTCCTGTCTAGGTAGCTCTAGATCTCTCAAACATGAAACAGGCTATTACAAATGAAGTTTGTCCCTCTTTCTTTCTTGTATCCTTAGAAAACATTTAGTATGGAATGCATAAGCAGAAATCTATTATGTCAATATGGATAAATTCTTGCTCGATAACATTTTAAAAATTCTCTTTCAATTTCCCCAATAAAGAACGAGGCACAAACCAAGGAGAAATAGTCAGGTCATAATAACATCCATTGTACCTGCAGTTTTTTTATTTTTGCTAGAGCAACTTTGTTAAACTAAAAAAAAAAAAAAATAAAGATTCGAAATTTTAAAAGGAAGAAAAATTCGAAAGACAACAAGGAAAAAAGAAAAAAAGAGGAGAAGAAAATAAGAAAAGAGGAGGTGGGAGCAGAGCGTTCGTGTGACTACAAGTTTCTTGGCATTTTTCCAGAAATGTAAGCTACACTTTTGCTCTGTACGACCGGGATAGTCAAAAATATAGACGAAGAGCAGGATATTTCATAAAGTCCCCTCACTTCGGGACATCAAAGCAAACGTGTTTCACAGTGTAGTAACTCTCTGGTCTCCCGCTTGCTCGCAGAGAGATCGACGTTTCTTTGATTTCGGTGTCACCTCCACCTTTAATTCTGCTTAATGTAAACAGATCGTTATCTGGTCTTCTTCTTTATTTTTTAATTTTTTTTTTACAGAAGAAGACCCCGGGAGTTCTCTGCTCGAATTCCCCCATTGCAATAAAAGTGTGTGGGGTTTTCTTTTTTAACACAAAGTAGCTCGGTTAGTAATTAAGAACAAACCACTTGTGTTCTGACTGAAACAAAACCCACTCATGCCAAGATAAATTTACCCTGCAAAAAAGGATCATAAACTTGAAAGACTACATCTGTCTCCAGCTCTTACCCTTTGTCCTGAGTGAAGATACGGTAATGCTATTGTCCAGTTGCCACTGTTTTAAGACCATTGCAATCTTAACCTTCCAGATTAAATTCTACCTACTCTATATGCCAGAAAAAAAAAATCTACCCGCTTTCTGCTGGTAGCATATCAAGAGGCGAAATTAAATGGATTTTTAAGTAATCTTGTGGCTAGTCGGTATTTTTCTTTTCTACATTGAATTATCAATTTCCGATGTGTCCTTTGAAAGGGATATTTGTTACATTAAATACCTGACTCATAAATAATGAGGTTTGCTAATTAGTTCCACATGGAAGCATGGAGGAGGTAAATTACCCTGAGAACGTTGCTTATTTTTACAAACATGATAAAGTAGGGGGCATAAAATGATGCATTCTTGCGAGAACCTCAAACTACAGCAATCAGGTTAATCTGTCAAAAAATGTTCCCCAGTTTTGCCTGAACTTTTTCAAGTCTGATAGTCCCGTCCTTTCGGCTGCACGCATCGGTGTGCAGCATTTTGCCACCAGGTCGTCTATTTATTTTGTCCCTTTTGAGGGGACGAAATTTTCCCTTCATAAATTTAAAGCGAGGAAATGGAGCTTACAAGTTATCTGTGTTTGGAAAACTAAGTGGAAAGGGAATAAAAGTGCCCTTTCGCTCCGCATTATTCGAGCGTGGTGCTCTTGAGGAATAAAGTGCATTGTTCAGCACACATTTATTCAAAGTATTAATGAAGTGTGCAGAATCTATTAAAGCAGGTTTATTCGGGGCTAATTGAGCGTGAAAGAGTTAATTGCTAACATTAATGAGGACTGGAAGGACTCAGTCAGCATGTGCCTTGGATATCTCCGCTCAATCCTTATAAAATCATCATTCACATTTTATCACGAAATCGGTGTTGACAAGTCTCCCCAGACCACCACTGCGAGCGCGGGTGAACGAGATGGGCTTTAATCTCTCAAATAATAATAATAAATAATAACCGGGGGCCGAGTGCACCGGGGATCGCTACCCTGTCCGGGTGTTTTGTTATCCGAAAGAGCAAAGATCCGGGTCCGGCCCCCGCAGGGACAGTGGCTGCGCGGCCGCGGGCGGGAGCGCGGCCCCACGGCGGGCGTGGGTGGGTGCCACGGGACGGCTGCAGGGGCCAGGCTCCTTCGCCTTCTCCCCGCAGAAGTCTTTAGGCAGGTTTGGGGCTACTGTGTGTGTGCTTTTGCAACCCCCTCGGGTGTTGAAAGGCCCCCAGTACAAGATTCACCCTCGCTTTCTCCCTAGAGAAATGCCCGGTGCCTCCTCTGCACGGGAATAAATCGTCCTTCCTCTCTCCCGGCCGCAGGGAGGATTCTTTGCCTCTGTACTCCTCGCTTCCCACGGCCGCAGCACGCAGAGCCGCGGGTGCCAGCCCCGGGGGCAGGCAGGGCACGGCGGCGCATCCCCGGCCCGGCCGCCCCACCCGGGCTCGGCCGGGAGCCGCAGCCCCGGAGCCCCGGGCCGGACGCTGCCGCAGGGCTCGGCCCTCTTCCTCGGCTAAACCCGGACTTACTGAACCGGACCTACCGTGCACCTGTCCGGGACTCGACCCTCACCCTCCTGCCTGGCTCGCGATTTATCGAACAATTCCTGAGGCACTACGATAATCTCCAACATGCTCTATTTTTATAGTTTCCCTCCCAAAAGCCAACTATAACAACCATACCCTAATCCTCGGCTTTGCACTGACATTTTATAGGCTCGGCCTCGAGAGAAGCTGGGTCTCTCCCTGCACTGAACTTGTTTCGATCCACTCAGACAAACATAAACATCAGGTTCATTTGTGTTATGGCCTTGGGCGGAAACAGAGAAAGCTTTTCGGATCCTAAAACACTGGAGTTGCAAGAAAAGAAAGGAAGGGGAAGAAAAGAAAGAAGGAACCTCGCAGAAATAAAGAAAGAAGAGGAAATAAGAGCCAATAATAGACAGGAAAAAAGCTGGAAGTTCAAGTCCGAAAAGGACATGCAGGCTTCTGTTTTGCTCGTATGTGTCATTTTTAGCTCGGGTTAGAAACACTGCTTCTCCGCAAGGGGGGAGACACAACTTTGAAAGGGGAGGACAAATCTTTAAATAGCATCAAAATATCCGAGACCCATGTGAAGGCTTACCCCAGCCCTCCGCCCTCCCCAAAGAGAACAATCCTCCTCACGTGAACCACAATTTCCACGCTCCTGCACCATCCAGGGGATGGTGGGAGGGGATGGGGGAAAAGAAAGAAAGAAGGTAAAGGAAGTGTTTGAATCGATATCCCCAACCCCCGAGGCTTGGCAAAACAAAAACCAAACAGAATGAGTTGTTCTTTTTATTTACCTAATCCCGATCTGTGCTCCACCGCTGGCAGCAGTTAAAAGATCCTGGGCTAAATTGGAGCTGGTAAAATAAAATAATGGAAAAAAAAAATAGGGGAAAAAAAAAAAAAAAAAAAAAAAAAAAAAAAAAAAAAAAAAAAGAAGGTTGGGCTAGGTCAGTGTCTGTGCTGGCCCTGGGGGGCACAGCTCACCCCACCCACCCCACTGCTCCTCCAGCGGGTACGGGCAGATCCGAGCGGGGCCAGGTGTCCAGGTGCTCCGGCCGGCGGGGCCGGAGGTGTTCTCCCTGCCCCTGCTCCCGCTCCCGGAGCCGGTAGCGTGCGCCGGAGTGCGAACGCGCCCGGGAGCAGCCGCGCTCAGACTGAACCGATCCCTTCCCTCCTGCCTCCTCCTTATTTCAACCCCCCCTCCCAGCTCCCCCCTCAACCTCCCACCGCACTCCGGGCATGCGCACGCAGGGAGAAAGTTTCTGGCTGGGAAGAACCAACTTTTCAACCCGCTTCTCCCGGAGGCGCAGCAGCCCGGGGCTCGCAGCCCGCGGACCTCTCATCTCGCCCCCCCGCCCCGCTCCCGCAGCCTCCCCCGGGCATCTCCCCAGGGCCCGCTGCGCTCGGCCCCGCTCGGGAGCGTCCTCCCGGGGCTTCCCCGCGCAGCTCCGCGGAGGACCGGGCGCTTCCCCGGCGCCGCTCCGGCCCCGCCGCTCCGCACCGCTCCGTCCTGCAGCGCATGCCTCCGAACCGCGCCGGACCGCGCCG